>CM053792.1:234592863-234877863 GCA_028749045.1 Cupressus sempervirens | reverse complement strand
TTAATATCACGAATTACATCATCTGACGTATTTGAAGGGTACCCAACTTAGATACTTGTACTAATTTTCAATTAAGACAAATGGCTTAAAGGGTTGGGATTTGGACTTGAGAATTTATTTCCCATCTCTTACCATTGAGATAATGCGATAGGGTATGCTCATCCTGGCAATTCCGAGAAGTCAATACCCGATACTTGCAACCTACATAAAATCCATGCATGTACATACACAATATATACTAAGCTAAACAAGCAATGGCAGGAAGTGGTGCATCATGTAGATCCTGACTAATAGGTGACTATGACTCCCTTCCTTAATCACATTAGAAATGCCATACAAAAAGAAAACAAACACGCACATCATACACATGCAAGTATGGGGTAAGTATCCACAGAATAAACCATCTATCTAATCATCATCAATAACTAAAATCACTTGAATAATCATCATGCATACATGAACTATAAAGTACCAAGTAATCTCATCATATAATAAACTGAATCTGAAATTATATCTGATAATTTCAAAATAATGTTACTAATAATCATCAACATAAAACTAGCCGTAAAAGAGTTCGACAATGATAAAAAACATGACCTAGGGGAAGGAACTACACATGATATTATGTATTAATAATCTACTTAATGTTACAAAGGCTGGTTACAATAAAAAATTTTAGAAGAACAAGTTACACAAAGTTTGTCTACTGAGCTTGACTAAGTGGATTGTAGGTGCTAAGCAAAGCCAGTGCAAGTTGAGCAAAAAATTAGTTGGAGCCGAGTAAAAGTTCATTCTAGTGTATGTCGAGTAGAATAATGGATACCAAGTAAAGTTTAGTTGATGTTGAGCACCATTAAACTTTTGTTTGTATCGATTAATTTGACAATGGATGCCAAGCAACATAGTATGTGTCAAGCATCAGAAGTTTGATAATGTTGAGCTCTTGCATTATTTGAAAGATCATGAATTTCATGGATCTAAGCTAACAAGTTTTTTTTCTTAGATTATGTGAACCATTTTGAACATAAGGTTGATGAGTTGGTGGTACAAAATTTAAGGTAAACCATTTTTAGGTGAATTTAAAGTGGATTCTAGAAGTTTTTAGAAGAGATATGAGATATGGGGTAGATACATTGTATCCTACCTAATCCATCTAAACCCTAAATTGGACGATTGAGAATAAGTGGAAAAATATCTTAATTTCTTATTTATAGGAATTTCTAGTCATGAAGCAAGGTTTTCATGTCCGAGAACCTAAGGAAGACAAGGAGTCAAGGGTTTTGCTTCATCTAGTGAACTAAGAGAAGAGTCTGCAATAGCGTGTTAAGAAAGAAGGCTTAAGGATAGGAATACTTGAAGGGTGAACAAGCTATCAGAGCTTCAAAGTATGAAGGCCAAGTAGAATTGAGGACTGAACAAAGATTTGTAATCTATAAATGAGGTTATAAGTTGTATTAGATCAAGCCTTACTTTTATTCTCTAACAATTGTATCAGTCTAGGGTAAATCCTTTAGATTAAGGTTGACCTAACAATCATTTGTAAGACCTTTAACTGAGTGACATTCCAAGTGAATTGTCTAAAGTCCTCTAACAAGACCCATTTCTAATAGCATGATCAAAATCCTTTAACAGGGTTGCATTTAATAGTGTGTATTGTAACCTTTAATAGGGTTGGCCTTTCACAAGGCATCACTTCAAAAGAGTGAAAAGAGTGGCATGTTACTAGTAGTTTTTCACAAATTAGGTTTCTACATACATCATTGTGTCAAGTTTTTTGATGAATCTATTATGTTTCATATTTACATTTTAAAAAAGTTGATTTGATAATAACCTAAAAGTTTTAAGTGATTACATATTCTTATGGATGCATGCATGTGTATAAATATTTTATGGGTTCACTAAGCTATGAAAAGTTTTATTTATAGATTTAGACCTTGCATAACTTATTCACCCCCCTACCTGCTCAGTTATTCTAAAGTATTCCAACAATTGGTATAAGAGCCATATGCTTAATAGGACTAGTTTGAAGGTACTAGAAGCACAAAGATCAAGATTTGAAAAAGAGAAGTACCCAAGCTCAATAGAGATAACTTTCCTGCATGAAAAAGTTTGATGAAGCTACACCTTGGAGGACTTGGAGATCATGGATCATGTTGATCCTATTGGTGCCCCACATGTTGAAGATATGAAGAAGAAGAATGAAAACAACTAGGCATTGCTAGAGATTCTCTACCCTAAGTTATGCCAAATTTGATGATATCAAAGGTCTTGATAGTACAAAGGAAATATGGGATGCCCTAACCACTATCTATGGAGGAGACTCAAATGTTCTAAGAGCCAAAGATAAAAGTCTCAGAGGTAAGCTTGATGATATGAGAATGGAAGAAGGTGAGAATATTGCTCAATATGTTGAAAAGATAAAAGAAGTTGTTAATGCAATAAGAGGAGCTACTAGTAATATAGATGATGATATTGTACTAAGAAAAGATTTAAGGATATTATTCCTATATATGCTATTAGAGTTTCTATAATTCAAGAACTAAGATGTATTCTAGAGAATAAACTATCACTTGAAGGTCTAGTAGGTAGACTCGCTACATTTGAGCTATCTAACATTGACAATTAACAACTTGAAAAGATTGAATCTACTTTCAAAGCTAAAGTACCATTAAAGGAACCTGATAAGAAGAAGAAGAAAAAAAAAAAGAAATATGTATCTAGTGACAGTGATATAGATGAGAAGGATGTTGAACAAAATGAAGCACTACTAGTAAGAAGATTCTTCAAAGGTAAAGGCAAGTTCAAAGGTAAGTTACCCATCATTTCTTTCAATTGCAATGAGCTTGGTCATATTTATGCTAGATGTCCAAAGAGGAAGAACTATAGAGGTGGTCATAGATACAAGAGTAGAAGAGATGAATACAACAAAGATTACAAAGACAAATCTAAAAATTCATGCCACATTGCTGAAGAGGAAACAAAACAAGAATCTAATGAACATGATGATTAAGTGGTGTATGTTACAATGAAGGATGAGTTTGATGAAGATGAGGTAACTACACTTGTGTCTTGTGTGAACAAGAATGATAGATGGATCATTGATAGTGGGTGTTCACATCATTGGACTAGAGAAAAAAGTAAGTTCATTAACCTAAATTATTATGATGGAAATAGTGTAAGATTTGGTAATGATACACTATGTCTAATAAAAGGAAAAGGTTCTATCAAACTCACAGATTAAATTTTATGTGATAATGCTTACTATGTTGAAGGACATAACTATAATTTATTGAGTGTGTCACAACTAAATAATTTGGGATGTAAGGTTGAGTTTGAAAAAAATATTTCTAAGATATATGACAAAAATGGGAAATTGATTGGAAAGGGTGATCAAACTAGAAGTAATCTATTCTATCTTGATATAGAGGATGCTACTTGTCTTGTTGTAAAATTTGATGATGTATGGCTATGACACTAGAGGTTATGTCATGTTAACTTTGATAACTTGGATAGTATTAGTAACATGAAGAAAGTTAGAGGTTTTCCTAAATTGAAGAATCCTAATGATGTAATGTGCAAACAATGTTAGTTAGGCAAAATGACTAGGTCAAGTTTTAAGAGTAAAACTTATACCTCTAAAAGAATACTAGAGATTTTTCATAATAACTTGTGTGGAACAATTGATGTGCAAAGCTACAAAAGAGATAAGTAGATTATGTTATCTATTGATGACTATTCTAGGATGATGATAGTTATGTTTTTGAAATAAAAATTTGATGCTTTTCAAATGTTTAAGTGGTATGTAGGAAGAGTTGAGAAGAAAATAGATAAAAGTCAAAATTGTTTGATATTTGATAGAGGATGAGAATTCACATCAAATGAGTTTGAAATGTTTTTTCATGACATAGGAATCAAAAGGTAGACATATATCTCTAGAACACCTCCACAAAATGGGATAGCTGAAAGGAGGAATAGATCTATAATGGATTGTGCTAGAACACTCACTATGGAAAAGAATGTTGCTTTGAAAAATTGGAGAGAAGTTGTAAGTATAGTTGTCTATACCTTGAATCATGTGCAAATCAAGAAAGGTACTCATTCAAAACCTTTTGAAATATGGTATGGATACTCACCCAATGTAAAATACTTTAAGGTATTTAGAAGTAAATGTTACATTCTTTAAGATGTTAGGAAAGGTAAACTAGATACACAATGTGAAGAAGGTATATTCCTAGAATGCTCCACAATAAGTAAAGCTTATAAGTGTTTAAATACTAACACTAAAAAAATTATGAAAAGTGCAAATGTGAAATTTGATGAATATACAAAGGTATATGAGGCTAAACCTATGAAAGAACAAGATAAATATAAATCATTTGTATAATACTTTTATGAAGGTATGCTTTCTGATGAAGATGTTGCAAATCAAGCTACAAATCAACAAGTTTCAGTGATTGCCAAGTCACACCCTATGACTGTCAAGTTGCATTTAGGAACAAAGCTACATATAGATGTTGAGTTATGGAATGAAGCAGAGGCACATTCTAATTCTATGATTAGTGCATATAAAAGAGATGCTAAGATACTTGATAGAGATGTACACAATGATTCTAAATTTGAAAGACAAAATGAAGAAACTAGAGTTGAATCAAGATTGTCTAAGTATGTCAAAAGACATCATCCTACTGCTGAAATCATTGGAGATAAAGTTGCTAGACCAATGACAAGAGAAAAATTGAGAAATGATCATGTTTGATGAGCATGAAGGAACCCAAATCAGTGAGAAATGCTTTAGAAGATGACGAATGGAGTAAAGCCATGGAAGAAGAGATTGAACAAATCAAGAAAAAGAAAACATGGAGTCTAGTTCCTAGACCAAAAGACAAAAATGTGATTGGTACCAAGTGGGTATTTAGAAATAAGCTAGATGAAAATGGTGAAGTCATAAGGAACAAAGAAAGAATATTTTGCAAGGGATATACATAAGAAGAAGGAATTGACTATTGAGAAATGTTCACTCCTATTCCTTTATCAGAAGGAGTAAGTACTTTACTTGCTTTTTCTTCATACAAAGGTTTCAAATTTTATCAAATGGATTTTAAATCTACATTTCTGAATGGTGTGTTAGAGGAAGAAGTTTACATAGAACATCCAAAAGGTTTTGTTGATGTTAACAATAAGAAAATGGTATGTACACTACACAAGGCTCTATATGGTTTGAAACAATCACCAAGAGCATGGTATGAGAGACTTCATAATTATCTTGTGAAGATTAGATTTGAAAGGACTAATGATAATGACAATCTATATATGAAGACAAAGAAAAGAAAAGGTATTTTATTAGCTAATTCTTTTGTTGATGATATCATATTTGGAGGTCACGATGCTTTATGTAAGGATTTTGCAAATTAGATGAAGCAAGAATGTGAGATGTCTATGTTTGGAGATATTAAATTCTTTGTGAATTTGCAAGTATATTAGATGAAATATGATAAATACATCACTTAGTCAAATTATGTCAAGAAAATATTGAAAACTTTTAGATTGGAGGATTTCAAACTAGTAAGTACAGCTATGGTAATAGGACACAAGTAGTCAAAGAATGATGATAGGAAAATTGCAATATGTAGTACATAGAAAACTTGTCATTGCATTATCTGTGGGGATAGTTGCAAGATTCTTTGCTAATCCTAGGGAGAATCATTTTATGGTTATAAAGAGAATAATTAGATATCTAAAAGGAATAGAAGAGTTTGGCCTATAAAAAAAGAAGAATGAGAAATTTTAATGGAGAACCTAGACTAATGCTAATTGGGCTAGAAACATTGATGATAGAGAGAGCACTAGTGGAGGAGAATTTTTCTTAGGCAAGAGACTAGTTACATGGACTAGCAAGAAACAAAATTGCACTTCACAATCTATTGCTGAAGTTGAATATGTTGTTGGTTCTATAAATTTTACAAACATTATATGGATCAAATAGCTACTCTAAGGTATGAAGGAAGAGATCACAAAAACAATGATACTTTATTGTGATTATACAAGTGCTATCAATATATCAAAAAATCATGTGAAGAACACAAAGACTAAACACATAGCAATCAAGTATCATTACTTTTGAGAGTTAGTTCAAGATAAATAGATGAAGATGGAATATGTTAACACAAAGGAGAAAATTGTTGATATCTTCACAAAAGAATTATCGAAGGATTCTCATAAGTATATAAGAGGTAAACTAGGGGTGATATCCCTATCTAAGGCTATTTAAGTAACAAGATTAGTGCCTTGCATCAAACAAATTGATGTTCATATGTTACACATTGATGCAAAGGATCTTATAAGTTAGGAGCTGCCTAAAGTAATCAAAGACATAAAACTTCAAATTAGTCACAAGCAAGTTGATAGAAGGAGAAATTAAATAAACTAATTTTTTTTATATCTTTTATGTTAAAGATGAAAAGTCTTTAGAATTTTTGTCAAAGAGGGAGATTTTTAATGATCAAGAGAGATTGACTGATCAAGAGCGAGAGCTTATATCAGGATAGAATTGTTGTAAAAAAGGTAGAGTTTATTGATCCTAAGAGGGAGATAATTGTTGAAGGAGATAGTTGTTGAACAAGAGAGTAGTAAGAGAAATCCTAACATCTACCTAGTAATAGGGAGATATAGTAAGAGGGAGTTATAAGAAAGCATTTCATAACCTATTCAAAAGATAGAATTTTCTTACAGAGGAAGAGATTTCAATACAAGTTTTCTTTTTGGTATTATCTTACTATTTTAACCTAGTTAGTTTGGTTAAATAAGGTGTTTGCAATTTGGTTGATTTGGTTGATGAGTTTGTTTTTCCATCAATGCCAAAGAGGGAGATTGTTGAAACTAGATTGGAAGAGGAAGATTGTTGAAGCAAACTATCTGTTTCAATGATTGTTTTGTCACTAATGTCAAACCTAGTATTTGCTTGTAAGACAACTTTTTATAAGATCTAAGTATAATCACTTATTTGATTGATGAAGAGGATTTGATGAAAATATTTAACAATAGCACCTAGAGGAAAGGTTGAGTTATGATTATGTAATGAAGTACAAGAATTAATTAAGACAGTGATGACATTATGTATTGATAATCTACTTAATATTAAAAAGGTTGGTTACACTAAGAAAGTGTAGAAGAACAAGTTACACAATATTTGTCTGCCAAGCTTGATTGAGTGGATACTAGTTGTTGAGAAAAGTCAATGCAAACCAAGAAAAAAATTAGTTGAAGCCAAGTAAATGTTCATTCTAGTGTATACTAAGCAGAATAGTGGATGTCGAGTAAAGTTTAATTGATCCCAAGCACTAGTAAACTTTAGCTCATGTCGAGTGATTTCACAATGGATGTTGACTAATGCAGTATGTATCAAGCATTAGAAGTTTGATAATGTCAAGCTATTGCATTATTCAAAAGATCATGAATTAGATGGATTTGAGCTATCAAGTTTATTTTCTTACATTATGTGAACCAAGTGGAAGATAAGATTGATGAGCTGGTGGCATAGAATTCAAGGTAAGCTATTTTTAGGTGAATTCAAAGTGGATTCTAGGAGAATTTTCTAGAAGAGATATGAGATATGAGGTAGATACATTGAATCCTACCTAATCTATCCAAACCCTAAATTGGACGATAGAGAATGAGTGGCAAAATATCTTAATTTCCTACTTATAAGAATATATGGTCATGAAGCAAGGTTGTCATGTGCAAGAACCTAAGGAAGAAAATGAGTCAAGGGTTTTGCTTCATCTAGTAACCTAAGAGAAGAGTCTATAATGACATGTTAAGCAATAAGACTTAAGGAGATGAATTCTTGCAGGGTGAAGAAGCTATCAAAGCTAGAAAGTATGAAGGCCAAGCATAATTGAAGACTGAATAGAGATCTATAATCTACAAATAAAGTTGTAAGGTGTATTAGATCAAGCCTTACTAGTACTCTCTAATAATTATATCAGTCTAGGGTAAATCCTTTGGATTAAGGTTGACCTCATAGTCATTTGTAAATCGTTTGACTAGATGAAATTCAAAGTGAATGGTCTAAAGTCCTCTAACAAGGCTCACTTCTAATAGGAACACCTAACTACCACATCACCAGGCTTAGTCCACATGGCAGCATGTTGATCCTCTATAACCTTTAATCATTGTTTCACTCTAACTACAATGGCCATGTGATCCAAAGGAATTTTCTATTTCATAATTCAAACCCAAGGTTAGACTAAACCTCATGCGAGCTAGTGATTAAATATTATTCAGAAATTATTAAGCCTTATCGCATAGTTGCGGCTAAATTTTGACATAATATATTACTAATGAGATCATGAGATCAAGGCCATCTTGACCACTTCACTTAGTTATGGTCATGGAAAAACTTAACTATCAACCCACCTCATCTTAGTGATCAAAGAGAAAAGGCTTGATTTGTTAAATTATGCCATTTATTGCTACAGTTTAATAAGGAGTCTCGACTGTTCAACTAACCATAGTCACATGGTCGCATACTTAAAACACATGAACCATTATATGAAACAAGAAAGTTTAAAATAAAATGCCAATCTTTTGAGGCACTTCAAAATTTGAAATTTGAAAGGCTCAAACCTAAAGAAACAGGTTGTCCCAAGGTAAAGTATTTTCATAAAAATCTTAGAGAAACCCCAGATACCTAGAGTAGATAATAAATTTCAAAATAAGGGTTTCTCTAGGGGATAAAACATAATCTAATTAGTCCACATTGCTCAATGTTTAAGAGCAATTTAAGAACATAATTTGCATAAAAGTCCTAATTGAAAGTGAGGGCTAATGAGGGCTAACGCTCTGTGTCTCATAGCTCAAGTTTTTCTAGTTAGAATCTCTCTATAATCATCAACTGAGATGCAAAATGATATGTTCATATGGTTATACAAAGCACATTTAAAATTAAATCAATATTTAGTTTTCCATATAGCAATGCAACCTAACTGCACTAATCTTGTGAACCTCATAAACTAACTACTTCACACCTTTACAATGGTCTAGGATCTAACATTTATTTTACATGTGATGTTGTGATGCCTTTATCCTTAACTATCTCACCTTGTCACAACTAACAAACATACATCATTCTTAACCATGTGATGTTGTAACTCCTAACTTGATTGACTTCTCATTTTTTGTAGCCTCATGATCATGATTCCTAACCATGGTCTTAACCCAGTGAATGAGTAGATAAAGCATTTTCTTAGATATTTATTGAAGACCTATGCATATAAATGTTAGAACAAAATACTAACACAATGATTTAAACTACAAATGTGAGGATTGATGAGTTTATAGATAAGAATGACATGGAAAGAAAGAAGGAACTTGAAGATTAAAATAAACTATATATATATATATGAAGATATAGCTAATACATGAAGATATACCTAATACACTACCTGAGTTACATAATAGAGGTACTTTTTTACAACCCACTTTTCCTAAGCAATATCCAGTACAACTTAAGGAGGAAGTTGACCACAACCAAGTGAGAATAATTCTAAGAATCAGATATTATAACCTATATTAGCCTGATATGTGAGGTGTAAATTGATTGAACCTTAAATTGTGTGATAGAAATTGATTTTTACTATCTTAGAAGGATATACATAAGGGGCATGGGAAACAACAAAAATCATAGTTTTGCAACCATTGTATTGAAAGTGGTTTGGGAAGGCAGAATTTCACCAAATTAGAGGGAAAATATTCAATGGGGTCTAAAGATGTGATCAATCACTCTTTTGGACTAAGCTCTTAATAGAACATTTGAAGTCAACAATTTTGGATAACAAGCACAAGAAATCTTGTGAAGTAGCAAGTTTTTAAAATTTTGTAGAGAGTATAAATATGACCCTGCGAAGTGATGATTTTTGAGGTTTCATAGATAATGTGATGTGTACAATGCAAAATTACAATTTCTACAAAATTGTAGGTCTTTCTTCAAGTGTACCTTAATAACCATCATAGTTTTGGAGGAATGAGCTAGATAAGCATGCAAAAATGAAAAATGTCTACTTTCATAATATCTTCATAAGTAAAATACAAATTTTACGAAATTTTAAATTGAAATGACATAAATTCTATACATACACAACCAAACATGTGTGGAATATCATGGGTGGAACTTTTGAGTTAGTGGGTTATTAAATGCTACTATTTTATTTGAAGACCTCATTGCATACTAGATCTACAAGAAAAAAATTAGTGTTAGCTCTTTGGTAAATTTCTTCAAGGTGCATAATTTGGAGTATAAGTGAAGGATGGAGTTGCCAATTCAAGAACACCCAGCAGGCCAAGAGCCTAAACTAGTGACACAACCTGATCTATCAACTGTGGAATAGGAATAGTTTGATATCATTAAGTGCACGTAGAAAAAAACATGGGATCTTGGGAAGAATTATTACAATCATTATATTATACTCATTTTGAGATTAAGAAAAAGTACACTATTTCTTTCAAGTGTTATGGATAATTATACTTTATCCTTCATATGGATTGTTCTCTTAGATTCAAATTAACATTAATAGATTGAAATTCAATATATTCCTTTGATAAGTTAAAATTCACAACTTTGTGGTTTTTATTCAATTGGTCATCCAAGATTGTTCAAACTTTAAAAATAGTTGAACTAGGTTTGTATTCAAGTTATCTTTCTTATGATTGATGGTTGGCATGCAATGTCTCTAAAGTGTTTTGATAATCTTGGATCTTGTACTAGACTAACTCTATCATTTCTAATCAAGATAAGGATCTCTTCTAAGTTTGTTTCAATAAAGCACATCATCAATTGAAGTTGTTGGAATTTTTTATCATACTTGAATTTTTTTCATTTCCTAAATCTATACCTATTCAAATACATTAAAAAAAATCCATGCAATAAAGAATATAGCCTTACATAAGTGATTTATCCTTGGAAATAACTTGCTATCCCAAGAGCATAAACAACTAAAATAAACATAAGTTACATTAGAAGATTATTATTTAACATAACCACCTAGGTTAAAATATCCTAAACTGAAGAGAGTTTGATCTCTCAATTCAACCCTAGATGTTGGCCAAATTTTGGTTGATTACTAGTATTGATAAACCAAAGCCCATAGGTTTTCTATCCAATAGTTTGATGAACCAACAACATGTTATAGAGTGGTGACAAGAAGTAAGTTAACATATATTACATGTTTGATTATGTTTTGAACCTAAACTAGTTAAGGTTACAATTGAAAATGAGGATTGGATAAATTATATAAATGAAGAAATTGATTAGATAGAGAAGAAGAAAACATGGACATTAGTACCGAGACATAAAAACAATAATGTGATAGGAAAAAAATAGATTTTCAAGAATAAGAAGAATGGAAATGGAAAAGTTGTAAGAAACAAAGCAAGACTAGTTTTCAAAGTGACATAACACTAGTCTTTCTCTTACCCTATCTTTCTCTAGGCTTACCTTGGACCATGCTCCTAGCCTAATAGGGCTCCTCACTAATCCTACTCTCCTTAGGATTCTATGTATGAGATCCTACTCCCTTCAATTACTGAACACCAATTAGATAGAGCAACATCTCCACATTCCACTCCCAATAATGCATTAGTCCTCCTTACTCCTTTACCGATTCCACAATATGCCTAAAATGAACAATAATCACTTCACTAAGGGGTATAGGCTTTTGGTAGTTCATTATGGTCCTTTTCAAAACCTAGGGTTCTGTTGTGAAACATGGAAACAACCTAGTGAAACATGGAAACAACCTCCAAGCTGTGGGACTTGAACTGTGAGGTTGAGTCTCCAGACAAGGCTGGCTTCCTCTTACTATCAAGGCGCACCTATCTACTCTTGGAGAGGAAAAGGGAGAAGGAGAGCATGAAAGAAAATCTACCTAGTCTAATCTAAGGAGCTGATGCACCAAAATAGAGTGTTCAGACTTCATTTCTGCCCATATATGCACTACAAAACCAAGATAACATTCAAAAGACATACACACCCAGACTTATGTCAATCAATAACCACATACAGATTAGGAAACCAAATTGAATAACACAAGGAAAAGGATTTTACTTATATATTATTCAATTATTCAATAGGCCAAAAATAGACACAGTATGCAAGCCACAGATCTCAACAATACACCAATGAGAGACAAGATGGATGCACATACACATCGATGGCTGAAGGAGATGATACAAAATTTTATATAGCTTAGAGACAAAGGGAATTTTACACTATAGACCTACGAGCAGTAGCAGAGAAATCAGAAAAGGAGTCCCCCCAAGAAAAGATCACAAAATTGCCTTTATAGTTTAGGCATAACTGAGGATTTTTTTGCATTACATTTACTTCTCACCTACTGGTAATAACTACTCACCCTAAAAATCCAATCAAAGATCTGGTGGTTTTGAGTACCAAAATCTAATATTCCTCTGAGAAAGAGCCTCAAGAAGACAAAACGGCACCAGAAAACATCCCTTGACATAGTAGATAGATTTGTAATGGTGGTAGAATGTCCTTGCACTCTGCATTCACTTTTGAGTTGGTGGCATTAATCACAGGATCGAAATCTCCTGGCAAAAAACCCGATTCATTATTTTTGGCTCATGAATCCACGAGGTCAAAGCAAGTCAAATAGTTCCTTATATGCCAACTAGGGCATGTGGGCCAATCGTCTCTCTTTATTTTGCCACCTCCTCAAGGTCCCACGCACTGACCATTCCTTACATTAGATTGGGTGATATGTCACTATGGGCACCATGCCCCGAGGGTCATTATAGCAACATAGCGCCCCACTGTTATCTCTAACCATGACAGTTACAAACTTGACTGTGACACTAACTGCCAACCGCTAACCGTCAACCCTGGTTGAGCCAGTGAGACACATGTCAACAAGGTGCTATGTCACCATGGTATCCGCCATGCAACTTTTGATGGCGAGATAGCACTAACCATTGATCGACCTTGAAATCGTACGATCATTAAGACTCGTCGTATCACTGTGTTGTCCTTACCTTAGGCCCATCATATCTGGCGCCACCTCAACAACCTGCACCACACTCCAATGACACCTGGCACACTTAGGTGAGGCTTGGCCCTGCTGATCCACGTGGCAGATGGGCATTATGTTGCTATGGTAAAGATCGCACAACTTCACCATAGCAACATGGCGTCATATGTCGATCTAAACTGATCTAGTGGTTTTGAGCAACCCAAATCCTTTACTGTGCTAGCTACATGAAAATATGGTCCCACTAGGACACGTGGCACCTAGGCACTATATCGTTGTTGATATCTCTTGAGCAGTTCCTCATAGCACGATGGCGCCCATCGTAGATCAATCTCAATCTGACAATCAGAACCACCTCGTACTCTGCACATCCCCTAAAAATTGATGGGCCCATGAACCACATATGCTTTGACTCATACACTTGGCACCTCCCTATTGGCCTTTGAAGCATCACCTTGGTCTGACAGGGCACCAACCTGGAGGGTCTGTACTTCTTTGACCCTATTGAGGGGACACATGGTGCCTAGGTGCTATGTCGCTATGGGAAAATTGAGGCCAATTTTCCATAGCGCCATGGAACCCTACCGACTTTTTTGACTTCCCAACTCGTGGAACTAACCGCTCGCTGTGAACATTTCCCGATGACACAACGTGCCCGCCGTAAGACATTTTCGTCGGGCGCTATGTCGCTATGAAGATTTTTTGGCCAACACATGATAGCGACATAGCACCCACGGTGCCATGGAACTTTTTTGACCCGCTAAAACATGTTGCCTAGCCCGTTGGACCCACTGGACATGTGTCATCAGGGTTCCATGTCGCGAACATAAATCTCATGCAGCTTTCGATGGTGAGATAGCGCCAACTGTTGATCTTCCTCAGATCTGACGATAGAGAACTTGCGGGCCACAAAAAATATGTTATAAGGTTCAAAGCTTGGTATTTTAATATTTCCATTGGTATTTGATTATGGACATTTCAAAGGTGGGAAGGGCAATATGAATTATGAATTTTGGCAGGAAGATTAAAATACAACATTTCTAGCGACTCACAGGGGACATGAGCCTGCTCGATGCATGACCAGTGCTTGTAAACAATCCATTGGGCCATGGAGTCAAAAAATTCTAAATCTAAGAACTGCAAAACCCTAGCTCGTCTATGAGGAGATCAAAACATTGAAAACCCTTGCTCTGCTTCTATAACCTCAAAATTGTCAAAAATTTGGATGTTGGCAACTCAAAGAGAGAACCATGTGCACGTGCACTTATTGAAAAGTAGGAAACAACAGAAAAGAAACTAAACTACTTATGTACATGGATTCCCAAATTTTTAGAAACAGGGCTTCAGATAGATCCCATTGACTGGAATGGGCAAAACCTCACCATTTGGCCTGCTCAATTGAAACACATTAGCCTGCTTGCAACTGGCAATCAAATAGGGGCCACTCCATAGTGGGTCAAACATGGAATGTCTTCCTAGTTTTTCTCTGTCTAAATCCCACTTTAAAACTAAATCTCCCTCTCTAAAGGTTTTGACCCTAGCCTTCTTATCAAAACTCCTTTTCATCTACTACTAATGTATCTCTAGGGTTTGCATAGCCTTATTTCTCTTTTCTTTTAGTTCAATCAGCTCTACCATTCTTACTAACATGGCATTATCTTCAATCAATTCTAGCTGATGAGCCAATTCCAAGGATGAGAATTCCAATGAAATTGGGAGTCTGGCCTCTCTACCATATACCAGCACAAAAGGTGAATTCCCAATAGATCTCTTGGGTGTTATCCTATCAGCCCACAAAGAAGTTCTTAATTTCTTATGCCAGACCCTCTGATTGTCTTCTATTGTCCTCTTCATGATTCTGATCAGATTCTTGTTGGAAGACTAAGCCAAACCATTACCCTGGGGATAGTAATTTGATGATGTGCTCAGGTAGATATTGTGATTCATTGCCCATGCACAAATCTGGGTTCCAACCAAAGACTTAGCATTGTCCGAGATGATAGTAGAAGGAGCACCAAACCTAGATACAATTCCATCAAGGAATTCAACAACTGATGGTTCTATGGCATCCTTCAAGGCAACTGCCTCTGTCCATCTAGTGAAATAATCCATAGCAGCCAAAATCCATTTATGACCTGCACTAAATGGAGGACTAATGGGGCCTATAAAATCCAACCCCCACTGGGTAAAGGGCTGATCCACTTGAATAGGACAAAGGGGGAGAGCTGCAAGCCTCTGTTTGCCTGAGAAGAAAGCATATTTCTCACATTTTCTCACATATCCATAACAATCATGAAACAAGGATGGCCAGTAATAACCAGCCCTCATGATCTTCATGGCAGTAGTTCTTGCAAAGAAATGGCCACCATTAGGGCCATCATGAAGTTCCTTAATCATCCTCTTAGCCTAATCCTCTTCAACTCATCTCAACAGGGTCCCATTAAAATCCCTCCTGAATAGGATACCATCAATTACAACATAGGGAATGGACTATAGTCTATATTGTCTTCTTTTAGCTCTGTCCAATCCCTGAGGGTATCCATTCCCTGATAAGAAGTTCTTCATGTCATTTATCCAGCTCCTTGGGCCATTAGCATTTCTTACCTCTTGCTGCTTTGTTAATACCATAGCAGCCTCTTCATCTGAATCTTGGCCTGATAACATTTCCTTGCACAATCCTCTCCCTCTTACCAGCTTGGTGATGTGAATATCAACATCATACTCCATTACCTTAGTGATCCATCTAGCTCTCTTTTCACTGATATCCTTGCTTAACAAGAAGTCTTTTACACTGGCATGGGGCACCAACAAATGGATCCTATTGTGGGACAAGAGGTGCTTGAATTTCTTCAAGGCTCTGATGACTACAAGGGCTTGCTTCTCAAAAAAGCTATACTTAGCTTCATATTCCTTAAGCCCTTCACTAAAGAAGGCTATGGGCTACTCCTCATCCTTGTCATTTGTTTGAGTCAAGACAGCAGATATACTTGACTCACCACCTAGAGTGTAGAGGATGAAATCTTTTTCAAAATTTGGGTTCATGAGAGTAGGGGTTGAGGCTATGGCTGTCTTGATCTCTTCAAAACTCTCCTTCCCTTCCTTGGTCCATGAGAAGACCATACCTTTCTTAAGCATAGTTGTAAGAGGTTTCACCATGGTAGCACGATTAGGAATAAACCTTCTTACAAAATTTATTCTACCAAGGAAACTTTGCAGCCCTTTCTTGTGTTTAGGAAGAGGAAGGGCAAGTATTGCCTTTATTCTTTCTAGATCAATGGTTAGCCCTTCCTTAGATAAAATGTGTCCCAATAATTTTCCTTAGCTTGTAGCAAAGACACACTTGGCTGGGTTAAGGGAAACCCCAAACTCTCTACATCTTAGAAATACCTACCTTAGATGATTAAAATGATCTTCTACATTTTTTGAATATACAGTTATATCATCAAAGTATACTAAGAAAAACTTGTCAATTAATTTTTTGAAGGCCATCTCCATTGCCTTTTGAAATGTGGCACCTACATTTGTTAGTCCAAATGGCATCTTGTAATAAGCATAGGGGCCCCACTTAGTAGTAAATGTTGGTTTATATCTGTCAGATTCTTTAACCAACACTTGGTTATAACCAGAGAATCCATCAAGAAAAGAGAATCTCCTTGACCCACTGACTCTGGACAGAATTTGCTCCATGGAAGGGAGAGGATGGTGATCTTTAAGAGAAGCTTGATTAAGATCCCTAAAGTCCACACATAGTCTAATTTCTCCATTCTTCTTCCTTACAGGGACAAGGTTAGCTACCCATGATGAGTGTTTGATAGGAAATATTATATTAGCCTCTATCAACTTGGATAGTTCTTTTCTCATTAGAGGTTCAATCTTAGGATTCACTGGCCTCTGTTTTTGCCTTACTGGTTTGGCCTTATCAATTAAATCTATGGTATGCTGAAACAAACTAGGGTCAAACCCTTTTAAGTCATCATATGTCCAAGAAAATACATCATTAAATTCTTGACATAAATAAATGAAGTTTTCTTGCTCAGTTTCAGAACATACCTTCCCCATATTTAGAGATTTTCTATCAGCAATTGTAACTGGGGCATAATCATCCTTTTCTGCAGCTAGATTCATTCCTTTGCCTCTTGTTTGATCATCAGGATTAAAGACACTCTCCAAGGTAATGAGACCCTTGGGCAACTTGTTAGAACTAAGATGAATGACCTAATTACCATACTGATCTTGCAATCTTGACTGGTTTCTATCTAAGAATTCTGCCTCATTCTGCAAGAAACTCACAATTTTCTCATCAAAATCAAACACCTGCCAATGAGTGTTGTTGTCAGGGATGGCAGGCCTCACTACCACCCTTATTTGTTGCTTCTTCTTCTTCTCAAGATTCCGTGGTACATCATAAGATGCACCCACTGCTGCAAGTCTATCAACATGTCTATTTTCTCTCCTAGGAATGCTCTGAATATTAAATGCATTGAAGCCCTCAAGCAAATCCCAGACTCTATGTTTGTAAGACTTGAGCAGGCCATTTTTGGTGATATTCTATTTTCTCACTTGGTTAACTACCAACTCACTATCCCCATATACTCTCAAGGCTTGAATTCCTCTCTTTTGGGCAAGTAAGAGACCTTGAATCAAAGATTCATACTCGGCCACATTATTGGTGCAACTGAATTGGAGCCTAAAGGAGAAATAGTATCTTATTTGTGCAGGAGAGATCAACATAACACCAACCCCTAATCCATTTCTATTCCTTGAGCCATCAAAGTACATACTCCATTTTCCACCTATATCATCATTAGTCCCAACAATTTTAGGAACTTGAGCCTCTTTCTCTATTATGCAATATGTACTAAGGCCTGTCTCAAGAATTTCTGACATAGGTTCAAACTGATATGCATTTTCCCACTCATCCAAGAAGAAATCAAGAATCTCCACTATAGAAGTAGCAGGCTCATTTACTATGTCATTTTCATCCATCTCTAGAATAGGGCAATTCATGTTGATGAAGTTGGGGGTGTAGGATTCAGTGTGATGAAGGGCTTGAGGTTCTGCTCTGATTGAGTCATTGGCTCCATATCTGGTCTTAAATGACATATATGACCAATTAGTAGATATGAATCCACCAATTTGAGTAGTGAAGTCTCTTGAAAGATAGATAGAAAAATAGGGCTTGACTTCAGCAACAGATATGTCTTGAATCACAGTGCAACCAGGGCATGCATGTAGGGCCATCTCCACATTCCTAAGGATACCTACAGTTTTGACAGTACTACCATCTAATTGTAACACATCCCTAACAATGGGCTCATATTTCATTCGTAAAGCATCAGCAACACACCTAGGCATTACTGAGCTACTAGCCCCTGAATCTATCATGCAATTGTGGACTAATTTGCCTCCTATAATCAGAGAAACATAAAATGGAGGAGGTCTAACCTTTTTATTTGTCTCCACATCCCCTGCTGGTTGTACTAGACTTGTGGCACTCTCCATGATAGATGGCTGATCCTTGGGTTCAATCTTCTCTAATTCTTGCTGCAGCATCCTCTTCTACAATGGTATGGTTGCAATAGCATCCCACATAGAAATATTCACATTGGTCTTCTTCATTTGCTCTACCACACTGAAAGGTGTATTAGGAACTTTGGTAGAAACTTTTGGAGCTGCACTTATAAGAGGTTGAGATGGGGCAACATAAGGATCACTTGCATCTGTCTTTCTAGAATCTTGCCTTTGCTGCTATGAAGTACTTATTTGTTCATTTTCTGCATGTATACGAGGTGTAGCACTTGAAGTTGAGGCTTGCTTAGGAGGAGGAGGGGCAGCATGTTCTAAAGCTCTCCTCTTACTTCTTGTGTTATGAGCAACGGAATCCTAGTTTACATTACAATGCTCCCCAATTTGATGATTCATGAAAGAGGAATCATCATGCCTTTGAATGTATGAGGCCTCCTTGGGATGATCCTCCTTGTATGATTGCTTTGCTGTAGGTTCTTGGTCAGTTAGGGCCAAATAAGATTCTACCTTTTGGCACATGCAATAGGCATAAGAATAGTTGCAGGAAGGACAAAAATCTTGATCTTGGGCCAAGTTATTTTGAGGAACTATAGCTCTGTTCTGATTTGAGCTTGAAGAAGAAGCATGACTATTTTGCCTACCCTGATCAAAAGAGCTATTCCACTAGTTAGGAGGCCTACCACTATTTGGAGCTTGATATTGCAATTGGGGAGGCTTGCAACCTTGAGTTTGCTGCCTTTCTAAGGCCACCACCTTGTTACTCATTTTTTGTATCATAGAGAAACTATCCTCTAATCTCTTTCCTTGGTCTTTCAACTCCTTCCCCTACTCTTGCAATTTTTTTATCTAGGGTCTTCTCTCTTTTATCTGTATTCAGCACTAGACCTTGGAGCATCTCTTTGAGTTCATCTATCCCATTTGAGGATGTGGAAGCTTGGGGAACTGGAGTAAGGGCTTGTGATGTAGAAGTTGTAGGAAGAGAGGCCGTTGTTGGTTGGTGGTTGGGAACATCAGGAAAGAAAGGCATAGGGGGCCTTGGAGCCAACTTTCCTCCTTGTATTAGGATGTTCTCAGCTTTTATGGCTATCTTATAAGCATTAGGCAAGGTATCTCCTCCCATAGTTTGGATTGTAGTGGCAATATCACTGTTAAAAGCTCTAAGGTAATGCAAGAAGGCATTACCAGGGGTAGGTTTCACTGTAGTAGGTATTCTATCCCATGTCTTCTGAAATCTATAATTAAAATCAGTCATACATTCATGGGGGGCTCTTTTTATAGTAGTCAGCTACTCTAAAAGTGACAGATGGTCACTTCTATCCTCAAAATGTTTGCATAATCCTGCTCCCAGTCCATCCCAATCAGTTATAGAACCATGAGTTAAGCCTCTATACCACTGTAATGCTTTTCCTTTTAAAGATGAGGCTAGAAGTCTGACAAAAACATCATCCTCTGTAACACCATGAATATTACAGACATTTGCTACTTTTTGGATATGCTCTAAAGGGGAGATGGAAGTTTCACCAGTAAAATAAGGTATACTTTTTAGTGCAGATTCTGGTATATCATGTCTTTGGGCTAACAATAGAGGACTTCCACCATTAAAGGTGGAAAAAGCATGAACTCTTGGTTGTGCCATGTAAACAAGCATTCTAATGATGAGTGTTGATGGCAATCTAGGCTGAGTTCGAGCAGTAGGAGGAGTAGAGATAGATCTTACAGGTATATTAACTGTTATTACACCCCTAACTGGTGATAATGAAGTTCTAGTCCTCCTTCTTCTAGGATTTGAAAGAGAAAGCTCTTGATATTAAAATTTACCTCTAGAAGATGCCCTTGTTTCAGCTCTGGGCATGAATCGCTACAACTTTGGCCTGGAACCAAAATTGTTGATGTTCAGAGTCGCCAAGTACTTTGAAGAATCAGCCTCCTAAAGGCTTGAATACTGAAGCCAACACTACCTCTTCAGCATTAATCTCTAAAACTCTTTCTTCTTGACACCAGTAGACTTTAAATTTTGTTTGAAAAGTGTCCCACTGGGCATGCCAAAAACTATTGTCACTTAGGTTTGCACCCTTGTCCAAGGCCTATGCGCAAGGACAACCTAGTGAAACATGGAAACAACCTCCAAGCTGTGGGACTTGAACTGTGAGGTTGAGTCTCTGGACAAGGCTGACTTCCTCTTACTATCAGGGCACACCTATCTACTCTTGGAGAGGAAAAGGGAGAAGGAAAGCATGAAAGCAAATCTACCTAGTCTAATCTAAGGAGGTGATGCACAAAAATAGAGTGTTCAGACTTCATTTCTGCCCATACATGCACTATAAAACCAAGATAACATTCAAAAGACATACACACCTAGACTTATGTCAATCGATAACCACACACAAATTAGGAAAAGAAATTGAATAACACAAGGAAAAGGATTTCACTTATATATTATCCAATAGGCTGAAAATAGACACAGTATGCAAGCCACAGATCTCAACAATACACCAATGAGAGGCAAGACGGATGCACATACACATTGATGGCTGAAGGAGATGATACAGAATGTTATATAGCTTAGAGACAAAGGGAATTTTACATTGTAGACCTGTGAGCAGTAGCAAAGAAATCAAAAAAGGCGTCCCCCCAAGAAAATATCACAAAATTGCCTTTATAGTTCAGGCATAACTGAGGATTTTTTTTGCATTACATTTACTTCTCACCTACTGGCAATAACTTCTCACCCTAAAAATCCAATCAAAGATCTGGTGGTTTTGAGTACCAAAATTTGATATTCCTCTGAGAAAGAGCCTGGAGAAGACAAACGACACCAGAAAACATCCCCTAACATAGTAGATAGATCTGTAATGGTGGTAGAATGTCCTTGCACTTTGCATTCACTTCTGAGTCAGTGGCATTGATCACAGGATCAAAATCTTGTGGCAAAAAACTTGATTCATTATTTCTGGCTCATGAATCTGTGAGGTCAAAGCAAGTCAAACAATTCCTTATATGCTGAAATGGGCCACGCGGGCCAATCGTCTCTCTTTATTTTGCCACCTCCTCAAGGTCCCATGCACTGACCATTCCTTACGTTGGACTGGGTGCTATGTCGCTATGGGCACTATGCCCCGAGGGTCATTATAGCGACATAGCGCCCCACTGTTATCTCTAACCGCGGCAGTTACAAACCTGACCACGACATTAACTGCCACCTATTAACCATCAACCTTGGCTGAGCCAGCAAGACATGTTTCAGCAAGGCATTATGTCACCATGGTATTCGTCGTGTAGCTTTCGATGGTGAGATAGCGCCAACCATTGATCGGCCTTGAAATTGAATGATCATGAAGACTCAACGTATCACTGTGTTGTCCTTACCCTGAGCCCATCATATTTGGCACCACCTCAACAACAAAACCACACTCGAATGACACTTGGAACACTTTGGTGAGGCCTGGCCCTGCTGATCCACATGGCAAATGGGCGTTATGTCGCTATGGTAAAGATCGCACAACTTCACCATAGCGACATGGCATCATCCATTGATCTAAACTTATCTGGCAATTACGAGCAACCCAAACCCTTTACTGTGCTAGCTACATGAAAATATGGTCCCACTAGGACATGTGGCACCCAGGCGCTATGTCATTGCTAATATCTCTCGAGGAGTTCCTCATAGCGCGACGACGCCCATCATAGATCAATCTCAATCTGATGATTAGAACCACCTCGTACTCTACACATCCCCTAAAAATCGATGGGCCCGTGAACCACATATGCTCTGACTCATACACTTGGCACCTCCCTATTGGCCTTTGAAGCATCACCTTGGTCTGACAGGGCACCAACCTAGAGGGTCCATACTACTTTGACCCTACTAAGGGGACATGTGGTGCCCAAATGCTATGTTGCTATGGGAAAATCGAGGCCAACTTCCCATAGTGCCATGGCACCCTACTGACTTTTCTGACTTCTCCGCCCATGGAACTGACTACTCGCCATGAACATTTCTCGATGACACAACTTGCCCGCCATAAGACATTTCCGCTAGGCGCTATGTTGCTATGAAGATTTTTCGGCCAACACATGATAGCGACATAGCACCCACGGTGTCGTGGAAATTTTTTGTCCGATCGAAACATGTTGCCTGGCCCGTTGGACCCACTGAACATGTGTCATCAGGGCACCATGTTGCGAACATAAATCTTGTGCAGCTTCCGATGGCAAGATAGTGCCAACTGTCGATCTTCCTTGGATCTGATGGCAGAGAACTTGCAGGCCACAAAAAATATGTTATAAGGTTTGAAGCTTGGTATTTTAATATTTCCACGGGTGTTTGATTATGGACATTTCAAAGGCAGGGAGGGCAATATGAATTATGAATTTTGGCGGGAAGATTAAAATACAACAGGTTCCTAATAGAGTTCCAAGAAGCCCCACAA
This sequence comes from Cupressus sempervirens, assembly GCA_028749045.1. Taxonomy (NCBI): domain Eukaryota; kingdom Viridiplantae; phylum Streptophyta; class Pinopsida; order Cupressales; family Cupressaceae; genus Cupressus; species Cupressus sempervirens. The sequence goes on along the minus strand of CM053792.1, from coordinate 234,854,867 downwards.
TTTCTTCCCAAATAGGGGTACAAGAAATTAGGCCCACTTTTGGTGAAAAACCCCAATAACATGAAAAAGTCCTTAAAAAAATGGAAAACTAAACTGATATCCAAACACCCTTTTTACAGACCTAAGGGATTTCCAAGGTCTTTGGCTCCCATGATGTTTGTATAGTATGACCTAAGAATGTGCCTAAAATCAAGGTTTTAAGGCTTTTCAAGCCTATTTTGAAAAATATTTGATTCCCCCTCAAAATAACTTCCACCAACACCTCCCATTTAATTTTTGACTTCAACACTCATGTGTCTACCATTCTCCAAGATTTGATTGAAGCTATCAATGCCTTTAATCTTCCTTAACACCTCTACAACTCATTGTCATCCCTAGCCATGTAAGTTTTGCTTGCCTAGGACATCACCTAAAAAATGCTTTTCTTTCTTTACATGGTTCATCTTCCACTCTAAAATATGTAAATGTAGTCACTTCCCTAATCCCAAAATATTGTGTAGATATCACTATGGGAAGAGGATCTATGACCCCATCTTTACCAATTGCTTAGTTCAGAACAATAAACTAGAAAAATACAAAAGACTTTAACAAACTAACTAAATTTTAAAAAATCACAATCTAACACAACACAAAATTTTGAAATATTAACCCTAATACATCAAACAGTTACAAAATTTAATTCAATCCATTAAAATATCAAATGCTTAGAAAAACTCAAATTGGGACTGCATTTTCTGTTGTCCAATCCGTACAAACTCTTCACAAATTATGAGAACCCTTTAATTAGGTCAAGCATAGCCTTAAATAGTTTTTTGAGGCTACAAACCAATTATTTCATATAGTTATGAAACCCATTTCCCAGAATTGCACTTTTTAAAGAAAAGTTGTCAATGTTATCAATGACAACATTGATGACTTTTACATCTTTTTGGATTTTCTATCTAAACTTGATCATAAGTCCACCAAACTTTGTTAAATTTCTATTTAAGGTCTTAAAACATTTGAAAATGTCCTCAAGTCCCTTGTTTGGCCAACTTACCATTAAAATCATGGGTAAGTGCAAGAATCTGGGTCTCACTCTTGGGCAAAAAGTGGAAGTGTTTGTCCTATTTTTGAAATTTCATGTCAATTGATGTCAAAATTTGAGGCATTTAGAAATTGAATATTGAAAAACTTCAAAAATAAAAAATTTAGTGTCCAGAATCTAGTTTTTGAATATGTAATTTTTTTGTGTACCCATATGACATTTTTTTTTTTTTGGTATGGATTGAAAAACCACTTTTTCAAAATGATCATTCAGGACCATACCACACTCATGTACGACCACCATAATTTGACACCAAAAAAAATGAATTTTTGTAAATCCTTTTAAAATGAGTTACTTAATATACCTAAGATTGATGACAATATCTTTCTTTAATTTTTTATTTAATAATTTTTTTTTTATTAATTATTAAATGGCTATAAAGGTAAATTTTAAAACTTCTTGTGTACAAACACCAGAATTTGATCAAAATTTATTTTTGTTCAAAAATTCTTTTTCTTAACCTCAAATGAATTGTATGTAGATTGATGACATATAAATTAATTCAAGAGAAATTATAAAATAAAAAAGTTATTAAAGTTTTAGCGAACTTCACTATTTTACATTTAGGTACCACCTTTTTATTAAAAAATAATGAAAAAATAGTAAATAAAATCATAGCACTATAAAATTTATATTTCTAAAATTGGAACAGTGGGAGCTCTAATGGGTTTTTATTTCATAAAAAAATTTGATCTGGAAGACCCTCTAAAAATTATGGCAAGGCATGAGCTTGTTAGTTCAATGCCTTAGCTAAATCTTGAGAGGTCAAGGCATAGGCTTAGTCTCACCAAGCCTATGCTGAACCAAAATCCGAGATAGGAGGAAAAAATCTGCCCAATGTTGTAAGAAATGAGAACCCATTATTTGAAATTCAAAAAATGGGTACCCATTTTGAAAAGGTCAAATTGACATATAAAATCCCCCTAGAAAACAAAATTTTAAATTTTTAGAAACAGATACCCATTTTTTACTTTTCAAAAATGGGTACCCATTTCTAAAAAATACAATTTTTTTATGTTTTCAAAAATGGGTACCCATTTTTTGAAAATAAAAAATGGGTACCCAATTTTTAAAAAGAGGATGCCCAAGCCTAAAATGGGTACCTGTTCCGAAAAGAGCATGATCTCAATACATAGACTTGCACAAAATTGAGAGCCAACTCCTTGCTTCTACCCTCACAAATAACCTTATTTGACCTAATATGGGCATACTTGTAACTAAGGCTTCCTATTCTAACACACTTCAACTTAGGGCTAGGCTAGTCCCCTTATTATACTAGTGGTGTGGCTTAGACCACTACAAGACAAAATAACTTAGGAACCCTAGGTCTTCCATGAGCCCAACCTAGGTGCTCCTACACCATACTCCCCCACAAAGGAAAACTATGTCAGTCTTGTGGACAATAGGTCTTTGGAGAGGCCTACCTTGTTGAAGTTTCCCTCTACAACCCATGATGCCTCTGAATCTAGTTTGTGTCTCCACTTGATGAGGGTGTTCCATATACACCCTATGCATATTAGTTTTCTTCACTCTGGAATCCAAGACCTTCTCAGCTTTTAACTTGGTTAGGGAAGGCACCACAATGGGATCCAAATCAGTACTGACTCCCTAACTATATGGAGCAATCTCAAGAAATGGACCTTTGAATTGATGAAATCTTGGACATTGAAGATAAGAGAAATGCCCAAATTTATACAAAATCAACCTTATATGCATTAGTTCCATATTTTGCAATGTCTTGGCATGGTCCCACTCATTTGATTTATAGTTTGGTTGGTGCACCTTTCTACAACCTGAATTTGTTTGAATGCACCATGATATAATCACCTATGGAAAAATGAAGGTCTTCTCTTCTTATCAACCTTGGCTTTCAGCTTTTGTTTGTTATCTTGGATAGTCTTTTTCACATGCTCCTAGATTTCTTTCATAGTTTGAGAAAATTCCTCAACATAACCACTCCTATACTCAACACATCCAAGATCTCTTAGTTCACATACAACCCTTGGATGCATCTCATACCAATTTCAAATGGGCTCTTTCCTATGGTTCTATTCTTACTATCATTGTAAGCATACTCTACTTGAGGAATAATAACATCACATGTCTACCCATATTCCTTAGTTAGGCACCTCAATATATTACCCAACACTTTGTTAACCACTTCGGTTTTTCTAGGAATGGTACCTAATGAACCAAATGAAATATTTGTGTCAAGTCTACTCTACAAGGTCTTCCAAAAATGGATAACGAACTTTACATCTCTATCTAAAATAATACTCAATGGGAGTTCATGAATCCTCCTAACCTCCTTAAATAACAAGTGTATAATTTGGTTAGCATCATTAGTAGTTTTGCATTGTATGAAATGCCCCATTTTATTGAATCTATCAACCACTACATAAATATTGTCATATCCCTACTTTTTCTTGGGTAGGCCTACTATGAAGTTCATGCTCACAGACTCCCATGGCCTATTTGGTACTAGTAAGGGATGGTATAAACCTTCATTACTCATTCCACCCTTGGCTTTCATGCACACCATGCATTGCTCAACATACCTAGTCATATCCCTGAATAGTTTTGGCCAATAGTAAAATATTTGGACTAACTCTAGAGTTTTATTCACACCAAAGTGGCCACTTAGACTCCCATTATTGTCTTCTTGAATGAGGCTTTCCTTTATTGATTCTCTTGGGATGCATAGTTGATTTCCCTTAAACAACAATCCATTCTACAAATTAAATTCACAAAACTTGCTATCAAAATGGTTCTCAAAATCAAAACATATCTGGTATGCTTCTACAAAGTCTTCATCCTCTTTATAGAGATTCTTGAAACTCTCAATCCCAATGCTATGTAACTGAACTTCTTAGACAATTAACAATCTCCTGGTCAATGCATCTTCTACCTTGTTCATTTTCCCCTTCTTATGCTTTATTATAGAGATAAATGCTTGTAACTACTCCATCCATTTCAAATTCCTATTACTTAACTTCTCTTGGGTATTTATATGTCTAGTGTCTGGTTATCAGTGAATACAAAAACTTATTGGGTAATAGATAATGTCTCCATTTCCTAAGAAATTGAACTAAGGCATACAATTCAAGATCATAAGAATAATATTTCTTCAAGTTGCTTCGTTCAAATTTGCACTCAAGAAGGATACTGGCCTACCTTCTTGACTCAATACACCCCCTACTACCAAAACACTTGCATCACATTCTATGGTGACTATCTTCTCAAAACTAGACAATTGTAAGATAGGTTGGGTAGCTACTTATTTCTTCAACATCTCAAAGGATTTCATTGCTTCCGAATTCCACTTGAAATTAGATTTGACTCAACCTGTAATGGTATATAGAAAAGGTGCACATATAGCACTAAAATTCCTAATGAATTTTCTATCAAATTGTGCTAAACCATGAATTCTTATCTCAACAGATGTGGTAGGTGGTGGCTAGTTGAGGATAGCTACAAGTTTCTAATGATCCATCTTCAATGACCCCTTTAACACTACAAATCCCAAATACACAAGCTCTTGCTTGAAAAATTCACATTTCTCAAGCTTAAATATAGAAAGCTTTTCCTCATGAAATCTTTATAGTATAGCCTCAATATGTTTGATGTGCTCCTCTTTTATTTTGCTAAATATTAGTATATCATCTAGATATACAACCACAAACTTTCTAGTAAAGTCCTTAAGCACTTCATTCATAAGACTCATGAATGTAGTAGGAGCATTTGAGAGGCCAAACAATATCACAATTACAGATTCATAATATTATAATCAACCATAAATACAAAAATAAATAGAGAAATAGTAAGACATTAACATAGAGATATGTCAGTGGGGAAAAACCTTTCGGTAAAACAACCCCACCCCTCCAAAACTTGCACAATGTATTATCTTCAACTCAAAGGTTATAATACAGTTGCAGTGCAAGCTCTTTTATGACATGGAAGACTTATATAGTAGCAACCAACAATACACTACTCACACACTCCCTCACTCCACTATCTATAGCCCTCAAATTGCTTATTTAATGTGCTTAGGGCATCTTCCAAAGATAGCTCTTATGCATTATAGTAATCCATCATAACCATTTCAGCTATGATTTCCTCACATATAATTAAATCTTCCAAAAATAGTTCTTACACGTCATAAGAATCCATCATAACCATTTCAGTCATGATTTCCTTAACAATTAAATATTCCAAAGATAGCTCTTACGTGTCATAGGAATCCATCATAGGAATTTGTCATAGGAATCTATCATAGGAATTAGTCATAGGAATCCATCATAAGAATCCATCATAGTTCAAGATGATAACACATGTAAGTGGAGTGACACATCAACATGCAAAATAGACATGTACACTCACACTTAATTACATTATTTTCAAAAAAACAAAAAAAAAAAACAAAAAAATTTAAAAAAAATATAATAAGAATACCAATTATCCAAGATTATGACACCTTATTCCCAACACATATGGCACTATAGGTGCTTACGCACTTGTTTGAGAAACTATGACCTCTGTAGTAAGTCCAGCCATTGCAATGGGTGTAGGAGATAATAGTTCAGTTTGACTGCTAACTTTCATTTCCAGGGCTACCCCTTTCACCTCTTCAAATTCCTCTCTTGACATTCCTAATTCTTTTAAGATGGAAGCAGTTACTTTGTCTACTTTCTTCTTGATGTCCTTTTCCATTAGATTTGTTTGGACCTCTTTCATCTTTTTAGTACATGTACCCCATCTAGGGCATTCAAAATCTACTTCAAAGTGTAGAATTATCTGCTCATAGCCTTCAATTAGTTTAGTGCTCATTTTATAACCCATAGGTTCAATGAAATTTACTCGAGGAACTACTGCCTCCATGCATATGAAATCTATTTTTACCATGAAATATAGTTCATCCTTATATTTTTCTATCAGCGTAGGTGGTATCATATACCTCTGCTTCATTTCAGCTTGGAATGATTTCATCATTCTGTCAATATCATTATCCCTAACTATTTTTTATTTAGATATGTAAGCTCGAGTAATAATTTGCTTTACACTCTCGCTTCCATCACAATTTGAAATACTAGGAAACTTCATTGCTACGTAGAAGAATATATGAGTTAGTAGGGATTCAAACCTAAAGACTACAATCCTAGACTTCTTGATCTTTGATATGTTATCCAACAATTGAGTTCAGATATTATCACATAGATTAACCTTTTCACCCTTTACTACCATCACATAAGATGTGTGAAGAAATCCAACTAGGACTGAATCTATCCTAGGTCCATGGTTGAACTTAAACCCAACATTTTTCTTAGGATTCTTATTCCATCATCTTGAATTGAGTTAATCTTCATGTTTCTACCATCAAAACTTGTGTTGAGATTTGTTTCAACTAATCTATGCACATTCTTTATGTTCACGGGATTGCATCTTTCATTGCTCAAATTAGTGACCTTGTGAATTAGGTCATTATTGATGCATATAAGTGAATCTCCCAACCATAGAAGGTCATCATGAATTCTACTAAAAATGAAGTGAATATAACTTTGTATGTCCTTGAGATGAAGAACATTTTTTGGTACTTGCAAAAATGCTTCAATGGGGTTATCAAGCAAGAGATAAATGGGTGTTTATTGAAGTTATATCTAGGTCTGTCACTGATATCAAACACTCCTTATGTTTCCATTACTAAAAATATGCTCAACAAATTCAAAAAATACCTCAATTTCACATTTTAGGGCTTTTAGCAATCATGCATATTTGCAAACTTTAGTAATTCAAATCACTCTTCAATCTTGCACTTAAGATTTCACACAAGAAAATGATATTCATAAATCAATTTACATCCTTAAATTTTTTTTAATCTATGCTTTGCATTAAATGTGTATCTGCCACAAATTAAAATACTATCTCTATTTAATAGAGAGATCATTTTCTATATATCCTCATAATGATCATATAAAACAATGCACACTTCACTATAGACTTCTCTCGATGTCTAGTATATACTACTAATTGCACAAGTTTTGGTATTCTCTTTAACATCCTTTTTATTAATTGATACACTATTTTATTGAGAACGCTTAATTTGGGTAGGATGGGTCATAGACAATAAGTGATTTTACTATCTTATCAGGTACATTAGGATATGCTTCTTCTAGAACTATATGAGAACTTCTAGTTTCTTTTGCCTTTACAAATGTTTCCTTCAATTCTTCTATTGGCACCTTCATTTCTTCCTTCAGACTATCATCATTTCTTTTATTATTCCTTCTGTCATTTTGATTCTTTTTAAGGTTTCTTCTATCCATTCTGCAAAACTTTGTTGTGTTTCCAAAGTTATTACATAACTAACATATAGTTACATTCCTTCTTTGTTCATTATTCTAGTTGTCAAGTGTTCTACAATTCTTTGCAATGTGTCCATGATTGTTGTATCTGTAACAAACAATTTTTCTTCTTTCTCCACTTTCATTTTTGTGAGACCTTCTTCTATTGCTTGCATAGTTAGTGTTCCTAAACATTCCACTATTTTATTAATCATTATCAAATTTAGGTTTCTTACAATCTACTACATGATGTCCATATCCATGACAATTGTGACAATAAAAATTTGAAATAGATTTAAAAGACTTACCTTTTCAATCTTCTCTAGTATGTTCAGGTTTATTACATCTAACATGAGATTCCTTTCTTCTATTATCCTCATCTTGATCAGATTCTTTAGATTTCTCAGAGTGAGTAACATTCTTTCTGTCTTTAGATGTATCATCTGATTTTCTCATGTTTAGATCCTTTTTGACTTCAGGAGTATCAACTTATTGTCTCTCAATAGATTTCTTGGCAGATTGTTCAAGAAAGAATCCAAGTCTAGTCTTTTCATAACTAGGACTTTGTACAGATATTTGTTCTTCAATATTTTCATTGTTGGTATACAATTTCTCAAGTTGTTGTTTAGTTTGCACCAATTCACCTTTTACAATAGTATTTTATTTCTCTAATTCTACATGTTCTAGCTTGATATATTCTAATTCAAATGTTACTTTGCTTGACTAGGATCTTAGATCTGCATTTTCACCTTTTATCTCAAAGTCATTTTTTTTCCTCCATTTTTCTTAAGACTTAGCTTGAGTTCAACTATTTTTAACTCATTTTTTAAGATATCATTTTCTTTCTTTAGATCTTTAATATCATCATCACTATTTCACTCACTAGGTCCTTTTTACTTTAGGTTACCTATCTTTTCCTTTAGTTTACCAATATAAGCTTTTGCATCTTTACATCTGTCTTTTAGGCCATCTCTTTCATTAGTAAGGAGATCAATTTGTTTAAGAGCTTCTTCAAGATTCTTCTTCAATTGTTCAATATCCATAGGGATCTTATTCAAGCTATTAAGCCTCTTATAAATAGCTAGGCTTTGATAACAAATGTTAGAAATAGATAATATTGAGAGAGTGGGGGGAAGAGTGAATCAATATTTTCAACTCTTTTTTCTCACAACTAGATATTATTAATTACTTTGATACATGCATAAGAAAGTAAACTAATCATACTAAATAGTATAAATAACCATACATAAAGAGAGCTCATAACACCATATTTTGTTAACTAGGGAAACCCTAGCCAAGGGAAAACCTTGGTGGGGATGAAATCCATAAGATGATTTACTATATAAAGAATCCCATCAAGGATATTGACCCTATTAGGAGTCTATGAAGAATGTATGGTGTCTTGAGTCCCTATTAGGAGACTAGGCATTGTTAGAAGCCTAAACCCTATTAGGAGTTTCTTCAACCCTATTAAGAGTTGGTGGATCATATAAATATGTGTATAAGAAGAGCCCACTATCCTAACATGCAACTATACAATTGAGTTCTTCAAGAGAATAGATATACATACAAAATTGGATCACTTGTACTTCACAATTCTTCTGATTGTTAGTTCTTCATACAAGCCTTTGGTAGACTATAAAAAATCTTCCTTTCTATGCACTTGATGACATAAGAAAGGAGTAACTATGCATATATCAATTCACATCATATCTTGCATTTATTTCACATAATCTCACACTCACATCTATATTCCCATGCATATGTTTCACATCTAATCTCTCTAATGAAATCTTTTACTTATATCAATTATATTTTAATAAATCCTTCATTAGTTGGCTCCCATATTATCCTCAGAGTTGGCTCATCAAGATTTAATGATCAAAATAATTTTGTAAGTTGTACTACTTAATTTGCTAACATTCTCTATTCTATATAGTGAAGTATCTGCATCAACATTTTCTCCATAATTTGAACTCGATTGACTATTCAAATATGTGCACTTTTCTACATCATCAGATGATGTCATGCATTTGTAGTTAACTTTGCAAGAGAATATTCCATTATTAGTAAATCTCATCATGCTATTGTAACATTGATTGATACTTAGATAATTTTCCATCATAAACAATCATAGCTATTTTTTGCCATAAATGACAACCATATATCTCATCTTATTAGACTAATTGTCCATATTGCCAATAGTTTATTAACTAGGTTGATTACAAATTCATATAGAATTCTCATCAGATTAGGTATTATAAAATGAACAATTAGGTGTTCCTAGCTAGCAAAACCTTCTTATTCCTATCTTCCTTGTGCTTTTTACCTATCACCTTCAACATCTCTACCCTAATTACTTCTTTCTCCCATTGTCTCAACCCTTCTAGGCTCTGTATCATCTTGACTTATTACAAATGTATGATACTTCCCAGTTCTACAATCATAATTTTTTTTTCCATATCTTTGTTCTCCTATTTTCCCTTTGCATCATATATAATATCACTATGTTCGGTACCTCCATAAATCTCATTCATATGATTAGAACTTTTCATAAAATTTCTATTATATTTCTTTGAATTCATTCTATTATGTCCATATTTTTTATTTTCACTATCATGGTCATGATCATATCTTCTCCTTTTCTCCCTTTTTTCTGATACCCACTCAAATGATTCATTATCTTAATCTCTTTTCTTAGGGACTTTAGTCATAGATTTTATGCCTTTGTCACTATGATTGATTGGTCTATTTGTTAATTAGTTAGGTTGATTAAACAAATTCCTATAGAACTATCATCAAATTAGGTATGATAAAATGAACAATCAGTTGCTCCCAACAAGCAGGATAAATCAAGTAACTTTAAATTTTGCAATTGTAATTTAGAAAAAAAAATGAAATTTGTGATGTTGGAGTGAGTGCTTTCCTAAAAAAATTATTTATAAAATTTTTCTTTCGTTATGAACATTATTAGGAGACTACAATTCTCATAAAACTATAATTGGTTTTCCAATTATTTTTATCTCTTGGGAGAGACGTTACAAGAATCATCTAGTCTCTCCCAAAAGATAAAAATAATAGGGATGCTAGATGTAGGAGTAAGACTATTGCAATCTCCTAATAATGTTCATAACCAAAGTTGAATTTTATAAATAGTTTTGTTAGGAAAGCACTCTCTCCAATGTCACACATTCCATATTATTTTCTACTACATTTCCATCGCAATTCCAATGGCTAGCCATCAGTTCCACAACATTGCTGCCACAAATCCATCTTTTTTGTGGCAAATAGGTTTGATGGTTAGTTTTTAGACCCACAACATAGTTATCACATACAACATATCTGATATATAGCTATAATAGTTGTGATGGTGTATTGACCTATCTAGCTTCAATTCATGGCATCTTTATGTGTTTCAATTGTGATGGAAGCCCTTGCTATCGCAATGGTGATTCTAGAAGTTTGATACCCATCCAACGAGAGCCAATTCCTATTGGTGTTGCTTGGGTGACAAGTGGTTGTCACAATTGCAATGGTCTATCATCACAATTTCACCCCAAATGTAGTAGTGTAGAGGAGATCTTATATCAAGCATTAAATTTCTAACCAAAGGATCAAGTACCAAACATTTTAACAAGTTTTTAAAAGTTTAAATCTCATGATAGAGTAGCTTTAACATTATTTTGTAAATCTCTTAATAGAGTACTCATCTAGCTATGATGTAAGATCTTTTAACCAAGGTAGAACCTAGCAAATCTTTTAGCCTTTAATAGTGTAGACCCCTTTTAGGGTAGATCACCAAAAGTGATCAAAATAATTTAGCCTCAATAAACATGACTTTATTTTTGTAGTAGTGAAGATTTTGTGGGTGTGATCCTTACCATAGGTTTACCTTCACCTTGGAGGGTTTCTGCATTACCAAATATGTGTGTTAATGTCTTATTTGGTTATGATTTTCCATGTATCTAGTTAGAAGGTAGATCTAATATTATGTTTATGTGAATGATTACATTGATATGAGATAAATGTTCATATGATCACTTTGTGTGTGCTTCACCTTGGCACTATGCGAGCTTGGCCTTGCACTGTGCATGCCTGGCCTTTATGCCACACACTGACCTTGGGTCATCCCACGCCTGGCCTTACACTCATTCACCACATGCTTTGCAACATGCCTCTTCCACCTGCCATGAACTCAACAGTGTGCTTCTTGTACCCACCATGTGCCTCACACGCCTACGATGTGCCTTGCCCCCACGACACACTTTTTTTTTAATGATGTAAAATTCACAAAATAAATCAAAAAATGATAAAATATTAAAAAAATAAGATATAATATAATATAAAATAAATAAATAAATAAATAAGGGGTGAAATAATAAAAGAGATGAAATAAACCAAAGTGATGTTTTTAAAAAAAAAATTAGATTTTTATTTAACACTCATTTAGGCTTTAACTAAAGATTTTCTTTTGCATTTCATTTTTATCTATTAATTAAATAATGTTTTTTTTGTTCTCTCATAATGTGAAAGTGATCAAATGGCATCCACATCTAGAATAGCACCCTAATCAGTCATATTCAAGTTCTAGGGTGTACCCTCAAAGTCAAGATTCCATGATGACCACGCAAAAATCCAAGATATTGACTTAGGGCACATGGATCTAGGACATTTCCTAAGAATTTGCAACAAGCCAATAGAGATATTAGCCTTGGTATCTACATTGATCTATTTCAGGTTGGTGAATGCAGTGTCACACCCTATGTCAGTATAATTGGCTGAACTAGTCATGGCCTTGTCACATCATTTTGTTCCTGATGAAAGAGTAGTCAAAAGTGTCATTGGAGAAGTGGTATTGGATCTATGAACCAGAAACATTGAGGTCTTTCATCTTCCTAGAGCAGACCGATTCATCAGATTGTCATATGAAGCAGCTAAGAGATGGTATAGGCAGCATCAACAAGAGGAAATTGACATCATACAATCTTCATACCTCATTGAGAAGCCTCCTCAGGGAAGGATAATGGGAAAAGTGGATATGACTTGGGGATAGATGAAAGAAGACATTGGATACTCTAGATTATTCTCCTGAGTAGATTCATCGGCTTACCTGTAGTGGGCCACCTTAGTACTTTTATGGTCAACTTCATTAGACCATCAGACAAGAAAAGATACCATTGGACTGGGCCATCACACTTAGTGAGAACTTGTGTGGGTAACTGAGGATGGTGAAGGATAGGAAGAAGTTTTACATGACTTCTGACATGGTGTACCTACTTGTAGCAAGAGTAACAAAATATCCCAGTTTGTATAGGAGAGGAAGTATACAAGACCCCAATGCCTGGCCATATATAGTCTACCCCTAGCTGGTGAAGAAGAAGCTCTTAGTGCAGAGTAAGGAATACAAAATTGTGAATGATGCATTCATCTTTGCAATCAGTCAATTCATTGAGGGAGACTATGGGAAGAGGTTATTTGATGAAGGCAAAGCACAAGTTGTAGCTCTTAGAGCCTACTTCATCTAATTTAAAATGTTCACATATCTACAGGTAGTCCATTCCTCTATCAATCCTAAGAAGCTTTTGAGGCACCCAAGTGACAAACTAGTGCTATTGGAGATTTCTTGACAAATTGAGTTAGCCTATAAGAAGATAAAGAGGCATTAGAGACCTTACTAGGCATGGCCATTGGTCATTGGACCATATCAGGTGAAGTAGAAGCAAGACATTCTATCCTTCAAATGGGAGTGGGAGAACTATCCTCTTGAAGAATACAACTCTCCCCGACCATATTTTGACAATGTTGGAAAAGTGGAGAGTTTGGCAGGAAGAGACTTTCATCAAGAGGATGTTGTTGAAGATCACTGGATGAATGCCACAAATGACTATGATGTTTGCATTAGAGACTATAGGATGACTTTGTATTTAGTAGAAAAGGCTCTCCAATTGAACATCCCAGAGGAGATAAAGAAACAGGATTTGAAGGAGTTACTAAACTCCTTGTTCAACACAAACAAAATTGGTGAAAGACCCATTATGAATGCTAAGGTTGATAGGGAGGAGGTTGATGATATTAATCATCGAGTGAGGCATGCCATCAGAATGACAAAAGATTGAATCAAGAAACCTTTTCCACTTGATCCAATCCCTAACACAATGATCTTCCATGCACATTCTCACCCAGAAAGAGGTAGAGGAAAGAAAGTAACAATTCCTACCTTCACAGCTTAGTCTCCTATCAAGCCAAAACTAGTATACTAGCTTGATTTCCTGGTTTGATATTATCACCCTTCTAAAAGGAAAGGAAAGAACAAAAGGAAGCGAACCTCTCCTCAGAGGATTCAAATAGAATAGGTGCCTTCCTAGTAGTAGGAATAGAGTCTACAAGGGTCCCAAGATGCTGGAACAACCTAAGTCTAGGATGACCTATAGTTACCTCCTATTGTGTCTAGAAAACCAAAAGAGGGAGAGATTTTGTAAGTCTCCATTAGCCCTATGCAAGATGAGCTAGCTTCTCCTTCTACCTCCAAGAAAAATAATAAAAAGATTAATATTTGGATGAAAAAAATAAAGGATCAATAGAAGATTAGTGCCCAATCCATCTATTCCTAAAAGTATTCCAAAAGTAGATGAACAGGAGGAAGAAGAAGAATCAGAAGAGGAAGAGGAACAAGTACCCCTTTAGGGAAGAACTTGGCTAGCTAGAGCCATAGAGTTGCAAAGGAGAAAGAGTACCACAGGTACCTTGCCATCCACTCAAGCAGAACCTTTAGAACTCTCTTCTTTAGAAGATGAAGTATAGTAGTTGATGGATAGGTAGAGTGAGAAGAGTGATGATGTTTTCTCAATGTCAAATTTTGATTTCATGCCCATGGGTATAGAATTGATTAGGGATAAGATTAGGGATACCCCTACAGGTAAAATTCAATAGGAAGACTAGATACAGATGCTACTAGATACATAGGGTCCTTATCTTACTCCTCCATCTCCACCATGAGTTATAATGGTAGAAAAGGGCTCGGTGACCTCTCTACCTCAAAGTTTAGAGGAAGAGCAAGTTCAAAAGGAGTCATTATCAGAGGAGAGACTAGAACAAATGGCGACTAGTAAAGTGTCAGAGGGATAAATGGTGGAATATTCTCAACCACTTTGTCATGACACCAAGGTTCAAGCTACAAGGTCTACTAAGAGTAAGGCTACACAAGGGGAGCCCTTACAACTGGAGACAACTCAAAGTAGGAGTGATAAGGGGGAGGGAATAGAAAAACACACCCCTTCATCATCAATAGCCAGGTCTTCAGTAGGATACATCCCTAGATGGATTCAAAAGGAAACAATGAGGAGTACTATGCCTCAATTTTGTGCTTCAGAGGAAGATATTTGTGATATTGTAGAGATCTTGAATAAACCTAAGTCTCCATCACATGAGGCAACTCCATTGGAATTTTTCACCACCATATGGAACTAGGATTTATTTGCACAAGTGGCTCTCCCTCCTGAATGCACAAATGTAGAATGCCTTAGCCTTGAGGATTATGAGTTAAAGGATATTATGTTGGGAAGGTCTACATAGGATTCAACCTAACAAATGATAACTATGGGAGTCAAAGAGGTCCTCAAGAACATGGAACAAGAAGAGATTGAACTCCAAACACTTCGAAAGTAGGTTGAGATCTTAAAGGGATATTTAGGCAAAGTCATTGGTCCTACTGATCCTGAACACCCTGAGCATACTTTGAACACTATACTTAGAGAAGGTGGAGGTCTACAACTTGGTCCATTTTTGAAGGCTTGTTAGGAGTGGTGAGAAAGTTTTGAGGAGAAGGGTGTTACAATTATCATAGGCAATTTGAAGTTACTACATGCTATGAAGGAGAATGTGAATAAGATTGTAGCAATTTTGAAGCAGGACTTCACTATCATGGATGAGGTACATGCCTGGAGTAAATATTTGTAGACTCTACAAGCCATAAAGGGCCAAAGATATCAAGTTTTGATACCAAAGAAGAATTAGAAATGATTGATGATTTAATAGAGAAAATAGTAGATAACAATAAAGTAATGGAGACATTACATGAGGAGATTCATCGGCTCAAGGACCAAGCCCAAGAGTGAATTTTGGAAGTAGAGAGACACTAAAATGATGCATACTTGGATATTTTTGAAGATGAGGAATGTGAAAAGTTGTTACCTATAGAGAGAGTAATGGAGAAGTTCGAGAATACTTTTGTGGAGGTTGTACTAATGATAAGGACATCTGAAAAGATTTCAATATAGAAGAGGCCCTATTAGAGTTAGATACCAAACTCAGAGATTTTATAGAGGCTTGAATTGAGGTGGACAACTATAGATAGAAGGTCAATGATAAATATGAGGCTTTAGATCTTTTAGATGTGGCTAAGATAGCTGAGATGATAGAGAAATTCAAAGGGAAACATCCAAACATAGCTTTGGGATGAAGAAGAATAAAATACAAATGCTAGAATTTCAATTTTGACACTTAGTAAAATTTTGAGATTTTTGACCCTATCAAGGTCTGTAGCTATGCAGGTACATAGGTCTATAGGTATGCAGGTCCATAGCTCCGCAGTTTAGAGGTGCGCCAACAGTTAACTGCTTGTCAAAAAATAGTGCTTTCCATGCAACAAGAACACATTCTAATGACAATTTAACTTCAACACATGCCTAGTAAAGGACTAGCTTCTATTTTTGGCACCTCTAGACACTCTTTCTTTGATTGAAGGATTCCTCCTACTTTCTTTCTCATGTTTTCTCTTTTTTTAACATGTAAAGGGCTCATGCATCCAATTAATGAATAAAATATGGATGGAGTCCCTCTAAGCACCAGATTAATTGTTAGTCTATATATATTTAGTTTGTTTTAATGTTTTAAAAGCATTTTATTGTATGAAGATATATCTCACTCTCAACACAAATTAAGGAGATGCTTTCTTATAAATACCCCATTGTAATATGTAGCAAAGGCTACCATTATTATGCAATAAAATTATGCTTTTGGTGCTTGCATTTGGAGTGTAGTGATTCTTTCCTGAATGTGTCATTGTTTGGTGAATTTTTTTTATGAGATTTTGATTGAGCCAAAGGTTTATTGCATTTTTTCTAGTTGTGCGATCTTTTAATTTTGGTATTTGCTACAAATTTATGAATTTTGCTGACATATTGAGCTTTAGAAGAGATCATCAAATTGTGTTTGCATAACTTTTTTCCTTGCATGAGTGCACTTTACATGGCCTTGTGATTTAATGAAAGGTGAAATATCATACAATTATTAAAGGTTCTCACCAACTATTGCATTAGTGGATTCTAGGAAGCACTGCTCCAATTTTCATTGGTTTCCTACTAATTTCTTCAAAAGTTTAACTAGCAGCATGTTCTTTTCTGTAGCTTATGTCTGTTTAGGATTTCAATGTCAAATTATTTCAATTTTATGTTATTTGATTTCAATTTCGTTATTTTATTTGCTAACCCCTTGTTACAATAGGAACTCATTTTAGTTGTAGTGTTAGAATTGCATTCATTGAAAAACTAGAAAATACAAAAATATTATTCTTTTGTATGTGATTTTGAGACAAAAAATAGATTTACTTCATTCTAAGATCATAATCAAAACTAGCAAAGGCCTCCTCATTAACAATCACATTTATCTTCAACTGAGTGGATTTTGGTATGTCGGAAGACAAATACTGAACCTTGGAGTTGATCCCAAAAAGATTATCTTTTCAAGAGAGGAATTGCGCAATGGATTCCTATCATTGACCTTGTGCAGAACAAATGCCCAATAGTTACCTATGAAGCCATTGACATTAGTTGAAGTTATTATGATTCCTAATTGGGACACTAATAAATTAACATATGATAAAATGAAAACCTTGCAAGAATTTTTTGCAAGGAAGACATGACAAGAAGAGATAAAGAGAGAACAATAGTAGAAATAAGTATTGCAAAAGATTGAGGGAATTTTCCTAGAAACTTTTGATGTGGAAAATCTTAATGAGAAAGCACCTATCATAACTCAATTGGTTAAGATTGTTGAGAAGATAAATGAACCTAATATTTATTTAACTGAGAAATCAATGCAATGGTCAAAAATAAAGTTTGAAAAGAAAGTGATGGAAAAGGTAGTAGAAGAAATTATTGTAAGATGGGTTGAGCTATCAAAAATTGTGACTAATCTAGAATAAGTTTTAAATAATGTAAATATAATTTTTAGAAAAGTGTGTGATAGCTCAACTTACACAAAGGACATAAGAGAGAGGATGGATAAGTTGGAAGCTAATTTGTAGTACAATGCAAATGCACTAACCACAAATGCTAGTTATATTGTTGTCCACTTATCCAAGGTCAATTTTCAATAGGTGTATAAAAGAATTAGAGCCAAATTGATTTAAATACAAGCCATGATGACACCTCATCTTGAGGTTATGCAATTGAATTTGATGAATGCAAAGGATTTATTCCACATATATCCAAACTTATCATTTTTTGATAGTCTAATGGGTCTTGGAAAAAAACTAGAAAGATAGATTTCAGCTATTAAACCTATAAGGACTAACTAGGATAACACCTTAAGCAATATTTTGCAAATTCATAAATCAGTTTTGGATAGGTTTAGTTTGACTTACCCACCATAGTAGACATAAGTGAAAAAATTAAGGGGAAAATGGTGAGTAATAAGGGGAAATGATCATGATTTGGGATCCCACTACTAATGCATAAGGATGGTTAAGAGGACTTTGCAAATTCTAAAATTTTTGAAGTTTTAAACATGTATATAATGAGAGAAGAGTCAAACCATGTCAAGTTTATACTGAGTTAAGGTATTTATTATATTATAAGGGGGATTACTTGTGTTTCATTTTTGTAATGAAAAATTTTTTTATCATGACAAAGTGTTTTTTCCATTAATGTCAAAGGGGGAGATTTTAGATCCCTATGTCATGGTGTGTATTAGTGTTAAATAATTAGTCATCCACAAGGTAGGGTTATTCATTCTTCACTACAATCAATCCATCCTATATAGGTTGAGATAAGTATTGAATAATTGTGTATATTTCAAGTTATGTACCAAGAAGTAGTTGCTGCCAAGCAAGCTAGAGTTGGTCGAGTACTCTAGTGGTTATCAAGTTTGTCAAGCTCAATAATTGACATGGAGTGATAAAGAGGTTAAGTAATTTAGTTAATGTTGAGCATAATTAAGGTTGACGAATAGCAAGATAAATAAGTTTAGGTCAAGTTTTTGTATGATATAAGTATCGAGCAACACATTTTCACACGTTTGTTTGCAATGGCACTAAATCTTAGGTTAACCATTTTTATCAAGTTGGAAGCATGTTTTGAAGATTGAGGGGGTAATAAATGAGGTGATTATGAACTTAAACAAATATCATTAATCCTTATGAATCAATCTACCAATCAGAAAAATGCAAAGACTAAAAAGAAAAAGAAATAAATTGAGATTACTGATTTGAATTTCAAAGGTTCACCCAAGTATCTACTTAAGGAGGGTCTATGACCTAGTTCACATGGATGAGCATGTGTGGGTGTATAAATGAATATTTTGATTACATGAAATTTTTTGGAGGTGAATCAAAGTGTTAAGTGAGAAGAGACTGAGTAGTGTAATGAATAGTTATGAGTAGAGATAATGAAGATCAATCAAAGAAAGGTGATAATATATTGCATATAGAAGACTTGATATCAAGAATTGAAGTTCTAACCAAAGGGTCACATATTGAACATTATAACAAGTGTTATAGGGTTTAGATTAGTTAAAAAAATATTTTTAACAAGATTTTTTAAATATCCTAACAAAGTACTCACTTAGATGTGATGTAAATTGTTTAATGAAGGTAGAACGTAGTAGTTCTTTTAGCCTTTAGTGGGGAAGACCCCTCACAAGGTAGATCATCAAAATAAATCAAAATATTATATCCTTAATAGGTTGAACTTTATTGTTGCATTAGTCAAAATTTTTTGGGTGTCATCCCCACTACATTTTACCTTACCTTGGAGGGTTTTTGCATTACCAAATCTATGTGTTTATGATTTTCATTCATGCAATTATAAGGTAGATCTAATAGTATGTTGATTTGAATGGTTACACTAATATTATGTTGATGTTAATGGTTACAATGATAATGTAGTACCGATTTGATTATTTTATAATCATGTAATTTTTTAATGTAATGATGTAGTACATGTATTCATGAAGCTATACAAGCTACACTAAATGACAAGGTAAAGAAGGAGTACAACATTGTGTAAGCTTTATAATGTTAACTAAGTAAATAATGTATTAATTGAATGATGTATTACCTGAGTGAAATGTAATATTCATCCAATATAAGTTTGAAGAACAAGTAAAGAAATATGGAACTTGAGGTTGACTTATAGTGAAAATAAAGAATGTTCAAAAAGTTCAAAGGCACAAGTTAAAGCTAGTTACAATATCAATGGCTGGAAAAATACAATGATAATATGATGATGGAGATTGAAACAAGATAATGATGAGCACAAAGTTTAATGAAAGTTCTATTCTCTAAGTGACTATGTACATTGAATTTGATATCTACAGATGTGATTAAGTGGTAAAATCTAGAAAAATATAGAAGAAAATAAATTTCTATTTAAGCATATGTTGGAACAGGTATTTGTTTCTAGTTTAATGTTGAATGGATGTGAATTATTGATAGAGATAAAGAAAGAAAGAAGCAAGGAGAATCAAGAAAAGAAAAAGAAAGATCAAGCAAAGTTGCAGCAAAGTGAAAGTGTGAATAAGTGAATCAGATAAGAAGAGATTATGGAAGGAAGAAGATAGAGTGGAATAGAGATCTAAACAAGAAAAGTAGTATTAAACTTAATAGATTAGTTTACTATAACTTTCTTACCATTGTATCTTTAAAAAATCTCTTAACTGAGTGGACCTAATGTGTCCTTGAAATCCTATATGGTAATATCAATTAGTGATGTTTATTAGTACTCCAAAGTATGCCACTCTTTAGATAGGATCAAGGAGTGATAAGGTCTAGATGATCTTTATGATAAAACCCTCTAACCAAGCCACAATAAATATGTGCATGTAAACCTTTAACAAGATTGGCTCTTAGTAGAGCGCACTTAGGAAGAGTGAAATTATTTATGTTGTCAATCCTAGGTGATTTTTCCTTTTACATAATTTCCACATTAAATCATGGAGTCACATATGTGAATGCTATTATCTTCAAGTTTATTTTCATGGTATTTATTTTATATTGCAACTTGGTAACAACTAGTTAATAGTAAAGTTATATTTTTGATACTTGATAATAACAAAAATTGTAAGTTAATAGTTTGCAGTAAATTGATTATAGGATTGAATTTTGAAGTTGAATGAGTTCATTGAGTTATTTATTTTGATTTTTATGAAGTTTAATTACTAGTAAAGTGTTTGAAAAGCCTATAGGATGAGGTTTACTGAGCCTATATATGCTAGATAAAGCTATGTGTAAAGAATGTCAACATGGTAAGATGATAAATTCAAGTTCCTTAAGAAAGTGATATTCATCTATTGAAATATTGGATTTGGTTCATGCTGACCTTCACAATCTTATGAAAGTTTAAAGCTATTATGGTGATAGATACTTGATTTTATTTGTTGATCACTATTCAAGAATAATGACTTTAATATTTCAAAAATTAAAACATTATGCATTTGATATGTTAAAATATTCTAAGGCAAGATTTCATAAGGAAACTGATAAGCAATTTAAATGCCTAAGATATAATAGAGGTGGTGATTTCATGTTAAATGATTTTACTAACACCTTTTCAATGAGAATGGAATTAAAGGGAAACTAGATGTACCAAGGACACCATAACAAAATGACATAATTTAAAGGAGAAACACATACATTGTTGATTGAGAAAGGAGTTTCAAAAATATTTTGGCAAGAGGAAATTAGCATTATTTTCTACACCCTTAAATGAGTACAATTGAAGAAAGTTACAAATAAAATACCTTATGAACTCTAGCATGGATGCACACCAAATATAAGTTATTTCAAAATATTTAGAAGTAATTTTTATATTCATAAGAATGGTAGTAATAAGAAGTTTGATTCAAATGAGATGGAGGAATATTTCTAGGATAATCTAGTAGGATCAAATCATATACGTGTTTGAATAAAGTTACTGGCATTATGCTTGAAAGTGAAAATGTAATAATTGATGAGTTTGCAAATAAAAATGATGAGGAAAGAAACATGGAACCTGAATACTATCAAAGATTTTTTTATGTTTAGGAATGAGCACCTAAAACATTACCCATACAATAAACTAATTCACAATGGAAGATGCTTGAACAATAGTAGAGAACCACCAAGAAGAAAATTTTAGTACTTGATTCAGAACAAGAGAACACTAAGAAAATTGTTGAGACCCCACTAAATATAGAGTACAAAATATAGTACTTAGTTACAATAGACAAATAATTGGTTGACTTGATGATATCTAAAGGAAGTTTACAAGTGTTTGTATAATAGAGGAGATTATAATATAAGAAGAATATGTTGAAGGATGTGTTTACATCAATGCCAAATGGGGAGATCAATAGCCCCAACTAATCATGGTGAAGATAAGGAAAGTTTAGAACTATAATGTATGTGTTCCAATAGTTAGATCATTTGATTAGTATTTTATTGACGTTGATCCTAAAACTATAAGACATTATCCTAATTTAGTAAGGTGCCAAATCATTTTAAGGATGTAGTGTTGATTGATAGAAATAATGATGATTGAATCATAAGAAGGAAATAGAATCGAAGAATTTTTTGATAAGTATATGAATTTAAATGGGCACTTGATGAGTTAAAATTTTCCAATATAATATTGATTTTATTATTTAACATGATTTGATTAAGTGCTGGCATGATATTAAAGCAAGTTATATTGGTTGGTAAGGAAAGAAAGAAACTCTAAAGTGGAAAGAAAAAGAAATGGTGAGTTACACCAAGCTAGTAAATTATTTCAGTAAATGATGGACTAATGGTCACCAAGCTTAGTATTGACTGAGAAAGTTTAGTGTTAATCAATCTTAGTATTGATGGAGTGAGTGTCTAGTATTAACTGAGCAAGAGAAAGATTCGATTTGAGGCATATATTTTATGAGAATATTGATTGAGCAATTAGTTTCTAAGATAAGGATGGAGTAAATGAGGGAATTTAATAAAGGGGTTGAATTATTTATGATCTAATGGTAGAGATTCAATGATCAAAAAGAGAAGTTGAAAATTTGAGTAAAAACTATGTTGACTAAGTGTCTAGATCCAATGCATCCAAGATGGAAGATGATTAGATGGTTGTGATTAAGTGGAATTTTTTTGGAGAAATTGATTAAGTGGCAATAATTTATCAATTTAAGGTATGAACACAATGTTTACAAATGATTATTAGAGTCATTTGTGAAGGTAAAGATGGAAGAGGATATCGAGCAGAACTATATTGCAAGATCAAGCAAGTGAATTACAAAGTTGATGTTTGTGAGTGTATCAACCAAAGAGGAATAAACTACAAAAGAGGATGAGAAAAATGTACATTTGAAATAGAAAAGGTAATTTCAATTTTTATCAAATCTAATTTCATTGTTACTCTCTAGCAGTTAAAATGAAATGTCTATTAATCAAGTGGGCTTAACTGTCATATTTGTAAACCTTTTAAAGGTGACATTCTATTGAATATTTGTAATCCTTTTAAAGGAGGACACTCAATTGATAAGTGGCAAAGTCTAGATGATCTTTGGTGTAAATCTCCCTAATAGCATCACATTAATAATGTGTATGTAACATCTAACAGTGTTGGCTCCTAACCAAACTCACTTTACATGAGTGAATGTTCTAGATTATTAGTCCCATGTGGTTTTTCCCTTAATAGGGTTTCCAAATTAAAAATATTTGTATCAAAATGTGTTTAAGATTTTGTTACATTTTATATCATGTGTATTTGAGGTTTACTATTTATTGCTGCAATTTGATACATGAAGTACATGCACTTAATAGTCAATTTCTTTGATACTTGATATAAGCCAACAATTTATTAGTGATTATTTAATTGGATTTTTTTTGAAGTTTGAATCAATATAATAAGTTTGTTTACTATAATTTTAAGTTGTTAAATTTTGTAAAATGACCTATGGATAACTCATTCACCCATCTCCCCCCACCCTTAGTTATCTAAAATGTGCAACTCAAAATAGTACCATAATTTCTAAAGGATTGGCTGTTATAAAAGATATTTGAGATAAAATATTCTTAGGAGAAGAATAAAATATAATTCTACTTGTGGATGACTTCAAGGGAGTGATGTTTTTAAAAAATAAAAAAAGATTTTAGATTATTTAGATTGGTAAGAGGTTAAAATCATATAAAAATTTGATATTAATTTTTTTTTATTACATAAATCTAAAAATTAGTTTATATATATATATATATATATATATATATATATATATATATATATAGAACTAAACTTTCATATGTACGATTTCAAATAGTGAGTTCCTATCCTCATTCTATTCAGAAAGAACGCTACAGAGAAAAGGTGTTATGTTTACATCATAAACATAAACCTTGAATCCCTTGAGCCTATAATAGAGTGCAAAACAAAATAATTCTTTAAAGAATGTTAAAAAATAAAGATTTGATTCTCCTATATGTGTAAGTTGGTATTAATTTGGGTTTCTCTTGCTATACTATTTTCTTTCATTTTTATACAATTTTGATAAAAATCTATAAAGAAAAAAATATTTAAAAAAGCATTCAATATTATTTTGAAATAAAAGAAAATTACAAGCAAAAAAGTTCAAATATACAACAACAAAGCAGCATTCACTATTACATTTGGTATCAAATTACCACGGCACATCTGTCACAGTTTTGTCATCATGGCCTATCATCATTGCAATTGTGATGGTGATAGGTCATGATGCCAAAACTGCAATGGACTTTCCGTAGTAATTTGGTATCAAATGTAGTAGTGATTTTTTTCTTTGATAAGGTTGTGAAGAAATTTTGAAGTCACATGTTGTGAGTATGAAATTTGTAGCATATGCTTGACATTCAATTACTAGGAACATCTAAATTTTTTGACTAGATAAACAAATATCTACAAATACGGTATGAATATATAAACTTCTATTATTGTTATAGGGTAGAGACTTAAAGTTTTGATGGGTGATTATGATTTGAAGATACTAGAGCTAAATTACATAAATGTATGAAGTATTGTTTATAATTTATATGCTATGATATATGCCATAAGGATGGTCTCTTTTATATAGGAAATATGAATTGATCCAATACATAACATTTTTTACTTTCATATCTACATGGAAATAAACTTTAAAAAGTAACAATGAAATATCATAATGGTGTATATAGTAGACATTTCAAAGCCAAAATACTAATATTAAATTCTCATGGGAAAAATTTTGGTGGACAATAGTATTCAAGGATGTGAAACAAATTATGGGAATGTCATTGTGTGCTTCATCCATCATCTCTATTAATCAAGTCTCTTTTTTAGATATGATGAATTAGTTTAATTGGCTCGATACAAAAACTAAGAATAGATAAATATAAGTATATTATTGTGGCCACAAACTACTTTACAAAATGGTTTGAGGCCCTATTTCCATCCATTATTAATCATTTTAAGTGGCAATTCATTTATTAATTAATGATATTATAACTTTTTAAATTGGCTCATTTTTCATAATAACATGTGCTTTAAGTTAAAACACATGAAAGATATATATTTTAAGTTTGACATAGATCTAGTGCACTCTTTCCCTTAACACCTACAAAGTAATGAATTATGTCCTTTGGATGATAAATTATTTATGAAATAATACATACAAAAGTGGTTACATAAGAAGAAGTAACTATATCAGGGAACTTTAATTGGTAATTTAGGGGTTTTTAATTTATTTCATGTCTAAAAACTTAATACATAAAAATATTGGCTTTTTATAACTTAAACATATAAATATTTTCCAATTCTAAATATTATTAAATAAAAGTGAATGTAAAACCATTTGTCTTAAGTTCTATAACCCTTCCCAAATGGACAAATATATAAATTTATAATTTAATAGACATTTATGAATTTATAAAAGATTATTAATTACCATAACTTAAAAGGGTTATGCTTAATTCTATGGGGAAGAGTAGAAACCCATGTATGGTGATAAAACTTGATATCAAAAAAGAATATGATAAGGTTAGGAGAGGATTTGTGCTCAAATTTTTGAGAAAGTTTGGCTTTGGGGAGAGGTTCATCTCTTTGATTGGGGAAATTATTAATATTATTCATTTCTCAATTTTGACCAATGGATCTCTAGGGGAATTATTTATGGTTGAGATGGGGCTTCTATAGGGAGACACTTTCTTGCCATACTTTTTCATTATCATGGAAAACATTTTGGGGAGAAACCTTGTGGCTATTGTTTCTTAGGGAAAGATTTTAGGAGTAAAAATAACAATGACTCTTCTACTAGAGGTTTTTCAATAATTTTTGGATGATATCTTCATATATGGCTTATCCTCTATTAGGGAAGCCTAATCCTAGGAGATAATCTTGAATCAATATCTTGAAGTCTCTAGTTAGCACCTTAACTATCAGAAAATTAAACTTTATTTCTTCAACATGGAAATGGCTCTCCAAAAAAGGATAAAAGGGTAGCTAAATTGTCAAATGGTCAGCCTCCCTAACACATATATGAGCCTCCCCCTCATAGTGAATGAAGTTGCCCCTTAATTTTGGAATGCAGTAGTGGAAGGAATATAGAGGAAGCTGACAGATTTGAAAAGCAAGGTGCCCAAAAATGTTGGAAAATTACAACTCATTTATGCATCTCTCCAAGGGATCCTAGTCTATTTCTTTTCCTTTTTAAAGATATCTAACCACTTCATAGACTTCCATCCAAAAAATTCAAAGGAACTCTTTATGATTGGGATTGAAAGAGAAGATGAAATTGAGTCTTGTTAGCTAGGAGAAAGTATGTAGACCCAAATCTCAAAGGAGTTTGAACTTGAGGAGAATAAGGAATTTAAACAAGGCTCTACTAACTAAAATTGGTTGGAGGCTAGCCCAAGATTTAGCTACATGGTGTCACATTATGAGAGCCAAATACTTGGGAGGAAGGCATTTTAAGCAAGATCTTTACAATGAAGGTCTTCTAGCTAGATCAAGGATATGGACTAGTATTGTTAAGAATAGGAAGCATTTAAGGGAAGTATCAAATGTAAAATTGGAGATAGTAATTTGCTTAGATTTTAGGAAGATGGATGAATTGGTGACTCCCCTCTAATTTTAACTAAGTTTGTATCATAAAAAGAGCATGGAGTCAATAACTTTGGATTCAAAGTTGTCAAATATATTGTAAATGGTTAATGGAAATATTTTAACATGAATAATCTAAATCTAGTAGAGAAAGCTCTCTATGCAAAACTTAGGATCCTTGTAAAAGATGTCTCTAAGCCCTCCTTCCAAAATAGATATAATATAATTTGGGAAAAAAATTCTTGTGGGGACTTCATTGGGAAATTGATGTATTATAGTATAATTAGAGAGGGAGGGGCCTTGAACTAGAAATATGTTTGTCAGACTCATTTCCTACCTAAGATCAATTTCTTCTAGTGGTTCGCTATGCATATTAGTATACTCACAACTTATAACCTCAAAAGACATAGATTCCAAATTTTCAATAGATGTAATATGTGGTTTTGAGGAAGAAACTATATCCCACCTCCTTATCCATAGCTCTTCCTCTATTTAGATTTGGTAGAAGTTACTTTGTTAGATGGAGATTTCTTGGGTCTTGAATAGTGATGCTCAACAATTCATCCTTGTCTAGAGATGCCTCTCTAACCATCCACTCATCAAAATGGTATGGAAATCAATTCAGCCTATGTGTGTTGGAATATATGGAAAATGAAAATTAATTGTATATTTAGGGAAATTTTAGCCCACTAGAGCTGGTCATCTTAATAATTATGCTCTAATTGGAGAATTTAATCTAATTTGGAAATGGAAATAGCATCCCCCCCCCCCCCCCCCCCCCTCCATGCCTCTACACAATTGGACAAGTGTTGGGTGGAAGTGTAGGAAATATCTCATTTAGTTGAAAAAGTGGATAATGTGAAGGCCCAAAAAGGGAAGGGTACTAGATGGAAGTCACCCCCTCAGAATTTATGGAAACTTCATTTTTATGGATTGGGAGGAATGATGGAGTGGTTACTAGAGGAATTACCCAAGATGAATTGGGGATTTCTATCAAGGGATATGCGAGAGGTTGTGGAAATTTTTTTAGCAATATGGTTGAAGCATTGGGTCTTCTTTGGGGTTAGAGATTGTCTGTAATTTGGGAATTCAAAATCTGGTTGTGGAGGGTGACTCCTTAATTTTAATCAAAGTCATTAAAGGGTTAGTAAGATGAGCTAACATACCACATCAATTATAAGGGATGTGTAAATGTTATCGATGATGGTGGAATTTAAAATTCAACATGTCTATTGAGAAGGGAATCAAGTGGTAGAAAATCTAGTGGGATGTGGACACATAGCCATAAATCACCAAATTGGGAAAAATAGTACAAGTTTCTAGTGATGATTATTTTTCTTGTTCAAAAAGATAGAATTTTCATGTCATGATGAACATTTCAAATATTTCAATATATAGTTGTTGTCATCATAATTATGCTATACCTAGTGGGGATTTTGGTGAAGAGAATTTCAAAATGGTTCAAATTTTTATTAAATACCTTAATTATGACTCTATATGCTAAGCATGGGTTTGTAACCCAATGCAAGATTTGGAATAATTTTTTTCAATCCCAAAGGATGGGACTTTCCAATCCTCAAGGGTCAATTTTAAGGAAAGGCTATGGAGGGGTGATGATTTGGCATGAGGGGACTATAATTTATCATATTTTCATCTATGGTCAACCCAAGTGTAATAAAAACACTATATATATATTTGTATTTACAAGTTGTGTTGTCAGTTGAGAAAAAGGTTTTTCTCTAGTTTCTTTGTGAATTTTGTGTGTATTTTTGAGTAGTATGTTTATGGAGATGGATGATATGGTGGTTAAGCTTGGGGAAGAAGAAATGATGGAGAGTGTTAATGTTCATATTGATCCACCAAGAATTTAAGAGGCTATTAGGAATGACAAGGATTCTCATACTTATTTGAAGGAATGTGGGTTAATCTCATTTATGGAGATCATTGAAGGGTGTGACAAGAAGGTTTCTTGGAAATTTGTTAATTCTTTGAAGAACCATTGGGTGAAAGTTAATGGACTATTTTTTGAGATAACTAAGAAGTTGATTGATAACACCACTAGTTTGGTTATGGAAGATTATTAAAAGTAGCGAATGCAGTCAAGGGTTATAGATGAGAATAACTTGTGGAAATGTTTCTGACCTAACAAGGATCCTATTCATTTCCTAGTGGCTTTTCTCATGAGGAGCTATTAGAATCTTGGGATATGGTTTCATGTGCACTCATGAGGTACATTACCATAGAAGATAGCTCATTAAAGTGTGTTACTACTAGCATTTCCCTTTTCTTATACACTTTATGAATATGGAATGTATCTCCTTTCCATATCTATTTTCACATTCTATTGAAGATTTTTTGTGGATTTACGTGCAAGAAGAGAGAAGAGGGTTAAAGTTACATTGTTTACCACTAAGCCTTAACATTTCACATGTTTAACTTCTATAAAGATGTGCACCTATAGATTCTTATCCTAGTCCCTTCCCCTCTCAAAATAACTAAGGTTTCACAAACATCGTCCCCTTCTACTAAAACCCAGGTTGATAAGGAGCTCTTTAACACTGCTAAAAAGTTTAGAATGGAGAAAAATGAGGTATTAGATGTTGAAATTAATAGAAATATTGCTAAAAAGGGCTCCAATAGGTCAAGTGAGAGACTAAGGGAGGAAATTTTTTTTGGCCAACCATAGTAAGGAGAAACCTATTAATTTTGACTCCACTGATACTCTATCAAGATAGGTGAGCCTCGACCCAAAAGGAAGGCTTCTAAGATAAATTATGGTGAGTAAGAGGAGGAAGAGATAATTATTGAAGGGAAGAATGATGAATACACTGGTGGGGAGCAGGATATCCCTATGTCCTTGTTAGTTTGTGGTGACTGATCAAAGAAACAATGTACATAATCCATAATTCCTTGGCAAGGTTCAGTGTCAGGCCAAGCCCAAGTGAGGGTTTAGGAGCATAGCCCTTGAGAAGTTTTTTGGGGCACTAGTTTATCATCATTTTTGGGACAACACATTATAACTAATTTTAACCCTAAAGAATCAAAAATACTTGTATAAAATGGCTTAGGGTTAGGGATTTCATAAAGTGTGATGCAATAATTTTTCTTGAGGTGGTATTGAGTTGTAAGGGATTACATATTTTAATTAGGTTGTAATCACTTGATAGTAAAAATATTAGACTTGTTGTTTAATGGATGTAGCCTAGGGATTGGGTGAACTACGTTAAATCTTGGTAGCTTGTGTTACCTTCTGTGCAATTTATTATCTTCTCATGATATTGGTTATATTTGCATGTAAATTTTATTTTTGTCTATGGTTAATCTTAACAAGTGGTCTAAAAGAAAAGTTATTTTTTTCATTTATCCTTTTGTAGGAAAGTCTCATAGTTGAGTGAGAGTCTCATGGTTGAGTGAAAGTCTAATGGTTGAGTGGGAGAAATGGAAGAAAAGTGTAAGCTAAAGGTTCAGAAGTTTAATGGGAAAAATGTTCAGTTATAGAAAATGTAAATGGAGTCCTGACTATCTTTATTAGAAGGATTTATGAAAGTTGTTAGAAGGAAAAAATAAGAAATAAGGAACTATGATGGATGAGGATTGGGAAATTTTGGATAGAAAGGCACTTGAAAGCATTTGATTATGCCTAGCACCATTAGTCACATTTAACATTACAAAATCAAAGACCATGAAAGAGTTGATTCAAATCCTAGGAAAACTATATGAAAAGTCCTCTACTTCAAATAAGGTGTTATGAAGCATTTATTTAATATGAAGATAACAGAAAGTGAATCTATTGTAGATCATTTAAATGAGTTTACTACTATTAATACTTAGTTATTTTCTATGAATGTCAATTTTGATGAAGAAATTAGGGCTCTCTTGATTTTGTGTTCTTTGTCAGAAAGATGGAATGCCTTTGTAATGGCTATGATTAATTATATCTCTAAATCTAATATCCTAAAATTTGATGATGTGAGTGGTGTTAGTCTAAGTGAGAAAACACATAGGAAAACCTTAGGTGGGTCTACATTAGGAAGTTCTTTGAATTCACAAAGAAGAGGTAGAATGAATGAGAGTGGAAGTAATTCTAAAAATTGTGGGAAATCAAAAGCAAAATCAAAGGGGAAGAGGTCTCAATCTAGAGGATTGAGAGATTCTTGGTACTATGGGAAACCAAGGCATAAAAAGAAAGATTGTTTGACTCAAAAGAACAATGAAGGAGATAAACCAAAAGGGAATAAGTAGACAAATGTAGTAAAATTTGAAGGGGATGCCTCACTTTTTATTTAGAAAGAGTTGATTGATACTTGGGTTTTAGATTTTGGGGATTCATGTCATGCTACAACCCATACAAATTATTTTATTGATTATATCCAAGGAAATTTTTGGCTTATTTATTTGTGAGACAATTAACCTTGTCATGTTGTTGGAAAGGGAAAAGCTAAGATTGAGTTATAGAATGAGAATTATTGGCTACTACATGAGGTGACACATGTTCCAAAACTAAGAGGAATTTAATTTTAGTAGGGAAACTTGGTGATGAGGGTAAAATAGTTACTTTTCATAGTAAAAATTAGAAGGTTTCAAAAGGATCCTTTGTAGTAGAAAAAGGTGTGAACGTAGGCACCTTATATATTTTTATAGGTCATATGGGTATGGGCAAGATCATGGTGTACAAAAAAGTTGTGATGTGAAAAAAGTAGAGTTTGAAAATGTCTAAAAGAGTTTCAAAATTTGTTTTGACTTTTTTCAACCCATCTTAATACCAAAGCTAAAAAGTTAGGACCAAGCCTTTTTGGGTATCCAATTTCATATTGGCTACCTGATATTATATCAGGTATCTAATATGAAATCAGATACCTGAAACCTATGACATTGATTTAAAAGAAAAAACCCAATAGCTCTTTTCACATTGCATTTTTTTTTGTTTGAGTGTTGACCTCCATTCGGGTATTATATTTCAGAATGGGTATACGATAATGGTAATTTTTTTTATTTTTCTAATGTTTTGAATGAATATTATTATAAATTAGTTATTTTTAATTGAATTTGTTAAAAAATAGGTTTTTTAATAGAAATTATTGAAATTTAGGTTTTTTTTAATAGAAATTTTGTTTTGTAAATTAATAGGTATGGCTGACCCAAATGATGATACTGAGGCTAGAAAAAATGTTCCCTATAACCCTCCACCAAATGATCTAGTGCCCCCTAAAAATCGTCCACCAAATGATCCCCTACCCCCTCAAAACCCTCAAATTGACAATTTGATATTTGAAAATCTTGTTAAACTGAGAGTTTTGTGAACCACATATAATACTATACCCACATTGGCTCTCATGTTATCCATGTTAAACACCATAATGGATAATATTGGAACACTTACCAATAAATAAAATGCTACTCTTCACCGGTGTGACCAAATGCATGCCATGTTTGATGATGGGTTGGACTATGATGAGGTTACAACCCTAAATATAATTAAAGATGATATGGTTAGCTTTTTTGTGGACCCAAAAAACAATTTAAAAAGTAGAATTCACAAAGCCCAAACTATTAATTAAATGGTGCACAAATGAGGCTATGCATTCAAACTTTTGAGATTGTTGGTAGATGGTTTTTGACATCGCTCCACATAGCAATTTAGAAGTGCCATTTTATTTCTTTAGAAAATTGTATGCCAAATTTGTGTTGGGCCTCAAGGTGAACTATTGGAGCATGAAGCCCAACATGGGTCTAGGAGGAGGAGCTCCTTAGGATAGACCCTTTTCCTAGCAGAATAAAGTTGGCACTTTTGTCCCCCCTACTGATGTCTCCCCCACCCTCCTTGAGTGCAACATCCTAATATCATTGCAGAGGCTAGCTCTTAGACAATTAGAGCCATCCATAGATTGAGTAGCCTATTGATATCCTAAGGTACGTTAGTGTTTTCTCCATGTGCTGATGATGTTGGTGCAAGTTCATCATTGGTGAGCTCATCGCATGTTTGTGTGCCCCATAATTGTATAACTTCCAAGAATATTTGGTTGGGTCACGTAGGTGATATTTTTTAGTATTATTTTATATTGAGGATGATACACTAGATGCCTGTATAGAGGCTACACACCCTAACATGAGGGAGGAGGGGTATGCAAAGGCATGAAATCATTCTATTTCAATATGTGTATACATTTTTTTGTTATGACATATGCAATTTAAAGTTAATCTTTATAATAGAGTAATTTTAAATTTTAACCCATACTAACTTATACATGTATGTGGTCTTCATTCATGTTTAGTTGAAGACTAAAGAGGAGCTCAAATAGGTTGATAATGTCATGATCTTAGTTATTTCGTTTGGCCTTGAGACATCTATGATACATTGTGTTGTTTTCTCATTATTTTTTCTATTTGATATTGTAGCATTTATGGTTTCTAACTTTCTTTCCTCTTACAGGTATCACCTATTAGTGCAAGGCAAAGTGTGGGGGATGAGGCACAACCCATTGACAAGAGAAAGGTAATTAGGTGCTTTTAAAGTGATTAAATATCAATACATTCTTGTAAAATGTTTGTGGTAATGAAATTTAATTACATTCTTTATTGTATAGGGCATGGCTACTAGTGATGAGTCTAGGCAGATTCCACATTGCAGACTCTTTGGCATTTCCATTCCTAGTGAGAGCCCCATCAAATGTATAAGTATCATTTTTTTTTCCCTTATTTTAATAGATAAATTTAAAACTAATTTCTGTGATATTAACAACTAGTATTTTGTATCTTATAGGAAACGCTTAGTACATAGGAGGTTGGATGCCAGAGTTTTGTATCTTTGTTGATGCAACCATTATATCTAGAGGAGTTTACACAAGTAAGTTGTAGTTTTAATTCTTGATTATATGTTATAAATTTAGCATGCTATGAATTATAATGTTATAGTTTAAGTTGTAGATTCATCTGACAAACATATTTGGACATACGCAAGCCACAATCAATGAGGTTCAATCATTGCTAAGGACATATGAGGGGACTCCTAACTAGCGCCAGAGGTTGACGAGAGAGGTATTTATGATGAAATTTTAGTACTATAAATCTTTGTTAAAAAATATATCATTATGCATTTGATTAATTCAATTTTAGATACCTAGAATCATATAAATTTAGTAGTCTAACTTTGGGTTTTCTTTTTTAGTTTATGTAGGAGACATCTAATCCACCTAGTGTAGCAAAGAGGCTACATTTTGATTATCCACCAGTAGTATAGGATAGTATAGTTTTCATAGGATGTGTCATGAGACATTTTGAGATGGCATATGTTACATTGTATACATAATCATTGACATTATAGACATTCTGATGGCATGATCAACCACATTTTGTAAATGGATCTATGTATTTTGATATATATTTGCATAATTTGTCTATGGATACATGAACTTTGATATATATTTTTGTAATTTGTCTTTGGATACATGTATTTTGATATATATTTTTGTCATTTATGTGCACAATGATATACATATTAATTTAATATAGTATTATTTTATTTATTATGGATCATGTGTATTGTTCATGTTTATGGAATATCATTCATTTTGATCATTTTTTTATATTCAATTCAAATGCAATAATTTTTGAATAACATTTTAACAACCTTTATTATAAAATTTAGATGCAATGTTTAATTTGAAATGCTATCATATATGTTTAATTTGAAATAATCTTTGTAATCCCTTTAGATGTCACTATGGTTCACCCACCCAAACACACTTAGAGCACCTTTGAAATGAGATAGTTTATTATAGGCCTTAGCATGACCATCTTGTATCATTTGATGTTTCATTGATAGCTCCCATGAGCTTTGAGTTACAACCCTTGGAAGATCAATCTCGAGATGCACTTAGAGCACGTTGGAGACTCTTTGGTATAGGTTGGTTGTGAATGATGGAGGCTCTCCATAGCTGAAACAAGGGTGTTACTAGGTTCACCTACCCATCTGGAGCTAATGGCATTGACAATTCGATGCCAAGGTTAGTTGTTTCAAAGTTACATTGTGATGCACCTATGAACTGAGGCATACTGTGAGTTTTGGCATCAAGTGAGATCATTGTGCTAAATCCAAATAGAATGTGATCTCCCAACAATGAGATATATTATTGTAGGCCTTCAAATGACCATCCTATAGCATTTTACATT
This sequence comes from Cupressus sempervirens, assembly GCA_028749045.1. Taxonomy (NCBI): domain Eukaryota; kingdom Viridiplantae; phylum Streptophyta; class Pinopsida; order Cupressales; family Cupressaceae; genus Cupressus; species Cupressus sempervirens. The sequence goes on along the minus strand of CM053792.1, from coordinate 234,819,936 downwards.
TCATCAATATCTCCCATGAGTTTTGAGTTATGACCATGACAAGATCGACCTCGACACATAATTAGAGCACCTTGAAGACTCTTTAGTACAAGGTGTGGTGTACTACAAGGCTTGCTCACACTTACTAGTCCTTCTTAGGACTTTCAAAGGTCAAATTCAAGACCTTGGTATTTTTTTCTTTCTTCTTCCTCTTTGGATCCAACTAAGATCCACCTCCTTCACCTTGGTACATCAACTTTACAAAGAAAAATGAGAACAAGTGCTATTATGAGACTTTACTACACATTTGGCTTACAAAGCCCACATGAAATTTTTGTAATGCAAGAAAGATTCAAGGCTTCCATCAGCATCATGACATTGATATGTATGATTTTGGATTAACTAGGAACTCTACAATAACTAAAAATCAATATTTTAAACAAATTTCAACTAGCTGCTATTGTTAGCACATTAAAATCACAATCATAGCAAGGTCATTTCATACCTCACACTATTATCATGGCATGATAGGATTCCAACACCTTGAGAATATTTTTTTTTCCATTTTGCAACTCAATAACAAGTTCCAAATGAAGTTCTTACTAGTTTTTTTCCAACCTTTGTCATTAGTGTTGCTACAAGTGCATTTCAAGAATGCCAAAACAAGAAATTTAGCATGCCACAACTCCTACAAAAGTATAGTTAATCTTTTAGCTATCTAAACATATCCAAAATTTTATGATTCAACTTTAAACAATCTACCAAAGAAATTTCTTGGAACCAAATGCACTAATATGGTAAAGTGTTGTTGCTACAAACTAAGAAAAGAGGGTTTTAACACTTGGAGATGTATGCTGCTCACAAAAAACCACATAAAAAGCCTTAAAAAAATTAGGGATATGAATACCCTTTTCAAAAATAGAGATTATTCCATCAATTTTATGCCTCCACCATATACCAAACACCTAAAAACCAAAGCTAGAAGGGGGTTTTGAACCCGGTTTTGCAAAATCTTCCTTAACTTTCTTTCTAGAGCACACCATCACCTCCAACTACCCTAAGAGTACTATAGGAACATCTCCTACCACTTCCCATACTTGGATTCACATTTTCTCCCAGCACATGATATGTTGTTGGTTATGGCCATATTTCCACTAGCCAAGACACTATTCTTGCCTAGGGCATCAATATAAAAATGGTTGCCTTCATTTTCATAAGCCTTGTTTTTGGAACAATAATGTATAGTGAGTAACCTCCTATTTTCCATATTTTCAAGCCATTTCTATGGTGGGAATGGGAGGAAAACTCCAAGAAACCAAAATGCTTCAATTTTTTTACAAGAAACTAGTCTAAAACAAGAAATTTATGTACAAAACATAGAAATTTATGTACAGAACTTAGACAAACAAAAAAAACTTGATTGAAGGATTAGAAAACAAGAAAGAACATTAAAATAACTAATCCAAGAAAAAGATACATATTCTCAATAAAAAACAACACCAAAAACTTCCATTTACATAGTGGCTTCTATGCATTTCAATGCCCAACCCATACACTATATGACCCAGACACTTCCAATCCCTGAAACTAATCAAGAATGGAATTATATAGGTGTTTCCAAATTTTTTGGTCATTCTCAAAATCCTCATTAACTCTTTTAACTCATTTTCAACTTTGCAAGAAAAAGCTCCAAAAGTTGCAAAATTGCAAGTTTGCATGTTTTGCAATTTTGAGCAATTTTTGCTATAACTTAAAATTCTTAATTAGACAAGTTCACAAAATTTGGTAAAGGGTCCTATTAGGTTTATTTAGACATTCCAATATTGTTTTTTACCCTTGGTCAACTCTTCTACCACTTTGGTCAACCTAACCCCTACTAAGCAACTTATAGGCATAACAACAACTTAGGAGTAAAACCCCACTTAGCAACTAAGTTAACCTTACCTAAGGACCTAATAGGTCTTATTAAACCACTAGTGATGTGACAAACATCACTGCAAGAAAAAATGACAGGAAAGAAGTACTAGGTACAAACTAGCCTACCTAGGTGCTCCTGGACCAAGATGGCCATGAATAATTAAGGCTCTCCTCAGCTGGAAGAAGGGTGTCACTAGGGTTCACCTCCCCTTCTAGAGCTAATAGAGTTGATGATTTGATGCCAAAATCAATAGTTTCTAAGTTACGCTATGATACACCTATGAACTGAGGCACATTATTAGTTTTGGCATTAAGCAAGATTACTATGCTGAATCCAAATGGAATGTGATCCCTCAAAAATGAGATAGATTTATTTTAGGCCTTAGCATGACCATCTTGTAGCATTCAACATTTCATCAATATTCATCATGAGGTTTGAGTTATAACCCTTGATAGATCAACCTCAAGACACACTTAGAGCACCTTGAAGACTCTTCGATATGGGGTGGCTGTGAACAATCGAGGCTCTCCATGGCTAAAACAAGGGTTTCACTAGTGTTCACCAACTCATCTAGAGCTAATGGCATTGATGATTCAATACCAAGATTAATGATTTTAATGTTACATTGTGATGCACCTATGAACTTAGGCACACTGCAAGTTTTGGCATTAAACGAGATTGCTATGCCAAATCTAAATTAAATGTGATCTCTCAAAAAATAAGATCATCATGACCATCCTATAGAATTTGACATTTGATCGATAGCCCAATGGAGGTTACGATCTCTGAGTTACGACCCTCAAAAGATTGACCTCAACACGCACTTAGAGCACCTTGGAGACTCTTTGGTATGGGCTAGATGCAAATGATCAAAGCTCTTTGTGGCCAAAACAAAGGTGTTACTAGGGTTCACCCACCCATCTAAAGATAATGGTACTGATGATTTGATGCCAAGATCAGTGGTTTCAAAGTTACGTTGTGATGCACCTATGAACTAAGGCACATTGGGAGTTTTTTCATCGATCGAGATTGTTGTGCTAAATCCAAACAAAATGTGATCTCTCAAAAATGAAATTGATTATTTTAGGCCTGGACATGACCATCCCATATCATTAGATTTTTCATCAATAGCCCACACAAGGTCCAAGATATGACCCTCAAAAGATTGATCTTGAGATGCACTTAGAGCACCTTGAAGACTCTTCGATAAGAGGTGGCCACGAATGATCAAGGATCTCTATGACAAAAATAAGGGTTTCACTAGGGTTCACCTGCCCATCCGAAGCTAATGGAACCGATGATTCAATTTCAAGATCAGTGGTTTCAAAGTTACACTGTGATGCACCTATGAACTAAGGCACACTGCAATTTTTGGCATTGAGCGAGATCGTTGTGCTGAATTCAAATAAAATGTGATATCTCAAAAATGAGATAGTTTATTCTAGACCTTGACATGACTTTCCTGTAGCATTCAACATTTCATTAATAGCCCTCATGAGCTTTGAGTTACGACCCTCAGAAGATCGACCTCAACATGCACTTAGAGAACCTTGGAGACTCTTCAGTACGAGGTGGCCCCAAATGATGCAGATTCTTTGCAACTAGAAAAAGGGTGTCACTAGGATTCACCTACCCATCTAGAGCTAATGCTACTAGTGATTCATTCCATGATTAGTGGTTTCATAGTTACATTGTGATGCACCTATAAATTGGGGCACACTATGAGTTTTGTCATCGAGCAAGATCATTGTGCCAAATCCAAATGGAACGCAATCTCTCAAAAATGAGATAAATTGTTTTAGGCCTCAATATAACTATTCTATAGCATTCAATTTTTCATTGATAGCCCTCATGAGCTCTGAGTTATGACCCTCAAAAGATTGACCTCGAGACACACTTAGAGCACCTTGAAGCCTCTTCAATACAGGGTGGTCATGAATGATGGAGGATCTCCATGGCTAGAAAAAGGGTGTCACTAGGATTAGTATGAATTTAAAAAAATTAAATTTTGCCTCTCTCAAGTTTTTGGCATTGGGCACAATGCAAGTTTGGTGTTAGTATGTATTAAAATCTTCATTTTTTAGGCCCCTCCACATAAATTGTATTAAGTAAAATCATCTTTATTTCTTACATTAAAAAAATAAGTTTAGATTTATAATATCTAAAGTGTTTCATCATTATTACATAAATACATAGCTACCAAAAATTGTATTGTCAAAAATAGAATAGATTTTTCTTCATTCTGCTCCTTTATTAGTTTTTTATCTTCATGGATGGCTACTCTTCATGATGTACCTACATTCCAATATCATAAAAAATATTAGTAACTTATTGTAATAAAACAAGATAATCATCAATTCATTGAATTATTATGAACAAAATAACATAAGAAGTAAATATACCTAGTTGAGTGTTCTAGTAGGGTCCTCTCTCTATTTTAGCATCTCCAATAGGGCTTTATGACCATCATTACTAATAGTAAAAATTTCTTTTACTTTTGGTCTTCCTTGATGCTTCAACAAATTCATGCTTGTTGCTATAATAAGGTGTGAATTTATGAGAATTTTTTTGTGCTTCTGAAGGAATTCCATTCCTTCTAATCATGTATGTCCACAACCATGTTCTAGCAACAACCACTAAACTAGTAGGATATGTGAATCCATCATCATCTGTGATCAGTTGTGCAAGATTTTTTTTACCTCTTACACAATGTGATAACCAATAATCTGATTTCTCATCATTCTCCTATGGTTCAACCAATGCAAAAACATGTCCTGGCTAAAGAAGATATGACAGATGGTTATGCTCAAATGAACTTTCCATATCATCATTTCTAATAGAGAGTATGATAGACAATGGAGTAAGATAATGTGGAGCCCATGTTTCCACTCACTCACTCAACTCATATTGATCATAATCACACTAAAAACAACTAGGAAAAAATCAAGTGAGCTATCATGCCCAAATGGTCCATGTAGTAGAATCAGAGCTCTAAAATGAATGTATTTTTTATGACATTCTCACTATAGGACAATCTAATCTATCAACTATGGAGCATTCCTCAACCAACCAAAAGAACCTACATACTACTAAATCAAGAGTTCCCCCCTATGATAATGTTGAACTACACCAATCAACAATGCTATGAGCATCAAGAAGCTCTACTCCCAAAATCTTCAATTTCTCCTTAACTAGATTTCTCTTCACACATGCCCTTGCTCCATCATGTTCCCCTCTCCCATGATCAAACTTTAAAAAACTCTAAATATGAGGCATCCCCCTCTCTATGTGCATCCTACACAACCAATAAAACATGTGAGCATTCTTGGATTGATCTATGCAATTATCTAACCAAATAATATGTCTATCCATAGCAATTGCATGCTCATATAGGAAATAGAAATAATTCTTGAAACAATGTTGCACAAACTCATGAGGATGAGATCTATCATCACTTATATAAAATGATACTCTCTAATAATCTTTCAATTATCTTCCGCACTATTAGGGGCATGTATATATGTTATGTGGACAAAAATAGCAATATGAATGGAGTTGTAATACTGAGATTGTGTCTCACATTAAGGCTACAATGTGTAGTTCTCAGAAAAGTCAACAACTGATGGGTAAAAGCACAAACCTATGTCACCCTTCTACAAGGGAAAAGGCTAACAAAAGTGTAATTGTTCACCTTCAATGACATAAAAGTGGTATTATTATTTAGAATTTGAAAATGAAATAAACTAATGAAATGTGTAGAAATGGACGAAATTTAGGATTATAATTTTTAATAATTATTTGGAATAAGAAATAATATATTTCCCTATTTTTAAATGATAACTTTTTAGTTGCTAAAAAATTTGAAAATCAAGGCTCTAGTTCCCACCACAAAACTAGATGGAAATAAACTTATTTCTCTTTGATCTCATATTATATTATAGATAGCATATGTAGCTTGAACAATCAAAAATAACAAAATTTCTTTAGACCTATATTTTCTCTTTTATAATGATTCAAACTTCAACATATTCAAATCAATAGTTTTCATCTCCCACCACATTTTTCAAAATAATTTTATTCTAACCAAAAGAAAACTTATAGATTTTGAAAGAGAACTCTCTCCTTTAGAATGTCATATAATTTTTAAATTTTATTGATTTTATTTAATATTTTTTATTTTTCCAAATCAACATCTTCTCGAGTGTTAAAATATGTACTTGAAGATTTTTTTAATTACAAAAAACTATATCTAATTAAAACACAATGAACTTTATATGTGAATATTCTTAACTTTGAGCTCTATAAAATGGTGTTTATATATTATAAAAAAATATCATTGAAAAGAGTAACAGTTTTTTAAACATTAATTTTCTAAAATAATTTTATTTCTTTAGTAATTGGATACTAATTAGTATAAAACATGCATTTAATAGACATTTCCAATTGGAAAAGTATAATACCATATATAACTTAGCTAGAATAAATTGATCAAGATCATATGTTTGAACTAAATTAAGTTTTAGATAGAAACACTCAAATTTAGTTGTTTTGATAAGTCAACCTAAAAGTGATAGAGCTTTGTACTTTTACCTTCATATAATAGTGCCAATAGGAAAAGTTTTCTTACACATTCCAAATTGTTGATCCAACCATTGAGACATGTGACTATGTCTTGCATAATTGTAGAAAAGATTTGTCTTGAAATTTGAAATAAAACTAGCTATACTAATTTCTTTCGCAACCAATTCACATCTAGAGCCCTCACCCCCACTCTTCAATGTGTATTTCACCATTTCATATACCATTTTTTTGACTATTGTCTTCCCAAGATCTTGTTCACACCCCTCATGGAAACATGTGTCAAACTTGGATAAGCCACCACATTGTGAACACTTCTCATTTAAACAAACATTTCTATAAAAGAAATAACCATCAACTCTATGACATAAAACTTAATCTAGCAAGTCTCTTGATGATTTTGGAATATTACTAGCACCACAATTCTCCAACATTTATTTTCTATTCAAAGTAGAATAGACGAAGCATAATAGTTCATGGTGCATAGAAAACTCAACATTATATTTGCAACAATACGTATTTTGAATTTTAAGTGGCACACAATAAAATGACTTCAAAGATTCAAAAACCCTTTGTGATATATGCAATCCTAGATGACTCTCGCTAAATTGTTTGAACAACATAGTTTGACTTACCGCTAAATAATGTTTAGGATATGGTGTGTGGTCTCTGATGCTAATTCTCAACTTTATCATGTCCTCAGCATTGGGTAATACTCTTGAACTAGAGTGCCACAATTGTGTAATGTCTTCCTTCACATCATTGTATAGCTTCTTATCAAAATGTAGACGTCTCCCACCAAAAGCCTATGTTTCATTTTGAAGAGGATCATCAATTCTCTCTCATCTACTAAATGTTCTTCTCATAGTATGATTAGCTTCAAGTCAACACAAGTTTGTCTCATATATCTACCCTTTCTCAAATGATGACTTACCAAAAAGGTTGTAATAACCCTTCAAGCAGTTCTCTTATCATTCTTCTTGCTATTTTTCCCAATGCTATTGAGAGCATTAAAAAGATTCTTCCAAATAATAACATTTCTTCTAGTTTCTTATTGACACAAATCTTCAATTTGGAAAGCATAGGTCTCATCTTTTGCATCTTTAATAAGTGCATAAAAAGTTGACATTGTTCCACCACTATCTTGTTGTCAAAAAACATCTTATATAGTCTTGAAGCCCATAATTGAATGGTTCTTTTTGATTTCTGAATGGTTCTAGAACCTACATGTTGATTATAATTAGGAGATACGTAACGCTCCTCTACATTGTCATTTTTAACATGGTCAATCATGAAATTTACATTATGAACTCATAAATTTTTATTCTCCAAATTTTCATTCTCTAAACTTTCAATCCCATTATTATCATTATTAATTGGCACATTTTCATTCCCCTACTGCACATATTCATTATATGATTCTATGATTTCACATGCAATCAATACGTCATCAACTTGACTCACATTTAACATACCTTGTCTCTTCCTTCGGTGAGTTACCTTGTCCCTTTCCCTATATGTTCCAATATATTCATTCAATGCCTTCCTTTTGCATTTAGCCTTTCGATGACTATTTTTCCCCATTCATAAAACATATCGGACACCTAATCATACATTATAGATCATTTTTCGATTGTATGGGCCCCAAAAAATTAGTTTTCTCCAAATCAATAAAAATAACTAGTAAAAAATGTGATTATTGGGTTTGCAGTGACAAAGAATATGTTGAAAAAAGCATGCTAGTATTTTGGGTACAGAATTGCATATCAAGTATCCAATCTCAAATCGGATACCCAATATGATATCAAGTACCCAAAATGGATGCCCAAATTTTGGAAGGAAGTCAAAACTTGGAAAGTGTGGGCAATGTGAACAAATTTGATTATTATATATGATTAATATATATGGTTAATATTAAATATGATCATTATATATGATTATTATATTATATTATTATGATTTTTACTACTGTTATTAAATATAATATAGTAATATATATTATTATTATTATGACCTTTAAATATAATATATATATATTTGATTACTATATTATATTATTATTATTACGACCTATAAATATAGCATATTAATATATATGATTATTATATTATATTATTATGATTTTTACTATTATTATTAAATATAATATAGTAATATATATATTATTATTGTTATTATTATTATGACCTATAAATATTATATATATATGATTATTATATTATATTATTATGATTTCTACTATTATCATTAAATATAATATAGTAATATATTTTTACACATTTCATGACAACATATGTCCCTAGAGGCCCTAAGAGCCCTAGTGACCCATTTGGTTGGTTCGAATGAGTCAAAACTGGTTAGAGGATAACCTTTGACCCCTTTCGATGCATTTCATGACAACATATGTCCCTAGGGGCCCTAGGATCCCTAGGGATGTTGAAAGGGGTAATAAGTTAACCTCTGATCCCTTTCGATGCATTTCATGACAACATATGTCCTTAGGGGCCCTAGGACCCCTAGGGGCCTATTTGGTTGTTTCAAATACATTGAAAGGGGTCATAGTTGAACCTATGACCCTGTTTGACATATTTGTTGATAACATATGTACTTAGGGGCCCTATAACCTCTTTCAATTCATTTTATGATAGCATATCTCCTTAGGGGCCCTAGGACCCCTAGGGACCTATTTGGTTGGCTTGAATGCATTAAAAGAGGTCACAAGTTAACCCATGACCACTTTTGATTCATTTCATGACAACATATGTCCCTATGGGCCCTATGACCCCTAGGGATGTCAAAAGGGGTCATAGGTTAACCTATGACCCCTTTCAACACATGTCATGACAACATATGTCCCTAGGGGCAGTAGGACCCCTAGTGAATCATTTGGTTGGTTCAAATGCATTGAAAGGAGTCATAGCTTAACCTATGACCCTTTTCAACACATTTCATGATGATGTATGTCCCTAGGGACCCTAGGACCACTAGGGACCCATTTGGTTGGTTCAAATGTGTTGAAAAGGACCCCTTTTGACACATTTCATGACAACATATATCACTAGGGGCCCTAGAACCCCTAAGGACATCAAAAGGGGTGAAAGGTTAACTTATGACCCCTTGCAACACATTTCATGACAACATATGTCCCTAGGGGCCTTAGGACCCCCTAGGGACCTATTTGGTTGGTTCAAATGAATCAAAAGGGGTCATAGGTTAACTTATGACCCCTTTTGATGCATTTTATGACAACATATTTTCCTATGGGCCCTAGGACCCCTAGGGACCCATTTGATTGGTTCGAATATGTCATATTTAGATCTATTTCTAAACTTATTAAATCTATTTTGAAAATATGGTTTATATTTATTTTGAAAAAATGACTTGATTTTATTCATAGTTTGTTTTATGAACCTTTCAAATACTATTTCTTTTGTTTCAAAATATTTTGAAAAGAAATATTGACAATGACTTATATATATATATATATATATATATATATATATATATATATATATATATATATATATATATATATATATATATATATATATATATATATATATATATATATATATATATATATATATATCAATAAATATCTTCAATATGTATTGAGTCATGCTTAAATTCTAGGCATACTTAACCATATAAACAATATGCCTTTAAGAATGATAAAATCAAATATGATCTTGACAAAAAGTGATTTATTTTATTAGTATATTTTTAAGCTTAAACTATGAAGGGCTATAGCTTAGCTAGGTGGAGCACCTCATTTACACTTGCACCAATAGTTTTAAGAAGAGTTTATTGGTCCATTCAATTCATAAAATATGGCTCATGGGATTGTTAACTAATTGGTTTACTACAGAAGCAAGACTTGAAAAATTAAAAAAATTAATGAAAAAAAAATGAGAGGATTTGATCAATTTATGAAGAAGGAAGCAATAATACTTCAACACATTTCATGAAAACATATATCACTAGGGGCCCTAAGACCCCTAGGGACCCATTTGGTTGGTTCAAATGTGTCAAAATGGGTTATAGGTTCGAAAGCATCAAAAGGGATCATAGGTTGACCTATGAACTCTTTTGACACATTTCATGACAACATGTATCCCTAGGGGCCCTAGGACCCCTAAGGACATTTAAAGGGATTATATGTTAACCTATGACTCTTTTTGATGCATTTCATGACAACATATGTCCCTAGGGTCCCTGGTACCCCTACGGATCTATTTGGTTAGTTCAAAATGTGTTGAAAGGGGTCATAGGTTAACCTATGACCCCTTTTGACACATTTCATGACAACATAGGTCCCTAGGAACCTATTTGGTTGGTTAAAATGCATCAAAAAGGTCATAGGTTAATCTATGTCTATTGTCAATGCATTTTATAACAGCATATGTCCCTAGGGGCCTAAAAGGACTTATTTGGTTGGCTCGAATGCATCGAAAGGGGTCATAGGTTAATCTATGATTCCTTTCAACACATTTCATCACAACATATGTCCCTAGGGGCCCTAGGACCACTATGGATATTGAAAGGTGTCATAGGTAAACCTAAGACCCCTTTCGACACATTTCATGACAACATATGTCCATAGGGGCCCTAAGACCCCTAGGGACTTATTCGGTTGCTTTGAATGCATTGAAAGGGGTCATGGGTTAACCTATGACCCGTTTCAATGCATTTCATGACAACATATGTCCCTAGGGGCCATAGGACCCCTAAGGACCCATTTGGTTGGTTTAAATGTATCAAAAGGGACCTATAACCCCTTTCAATGCATTTGATGAAAATATGTCTCTAGGGTCCCTAAGACCCCTAGGGATGTCAAAAAGGGTCATAGGTTAACCTATGACCCCTTTTGATGCATTTCATGATAACATATGTCTTTAAGAGACCTAGGGCCCCTAGGGATGTCGAAAGGGGTCATAGGTTAACTTATAACCCCTTTTGACGCGCCCCTAGGGACCTATTTGGTTGGTTTGAATGTGTCAAAATGGGTCATAGTTCAACTGATGACCCCTTTTGATGCATTTGATGACAACATATGTCATTAGGGGCCTTAGGACCCTTAGGGACATTGAAAAGGGTTATAGGTTAACCTATGACCTTTTTCGATGCATTTCATGACAACATATATCCTTAGGGGCCCTTGGACCCCTAGGGAGCTATTTGGTTAGTTTGTGTGTGTTGAAAGGGGTCATAGGTTAACCTATGAACTCTTTTGATGCAACCTATGACCCTTTTTGATGCATTTCATGATAACATATCCTATTTGGTTGGTTTGAATGTGTGGAAAGGGGACATATGATAACCCATGACCACTTTTGACACATTTTATGACAACATATGTTCTTAAGGGCCCTAGGACCCCTAGGGACCCATTTAGTTGGTTTAAATGTGTCAAACCACTTTTGATGGATTTGATGACAACATGTCCCTAGGGGCCGTAGGACCCCTAGGAATGTCGAAAGGGGTCATAGAGTAACCTATGACCTCTTTTGACGCATTTCATGACAATATATGTCCCTATGGGCCCTAGGACCCCTAAGGATGTATTTGGTTGGTTCGAATGCATCTAAAGTGGTCATTGGTTAACCTATGACCCCTTTTGACCCATTTCATAACAACATATGTCCCTAGGGGCCTTAGGACTCCTAGGGACCCATTTTGTTCATTTGAATGCATCGAAAGGGGTCATAGGTTAACTTATGACCCCTTTCAATGCATTTCATGACAATATTATATTTAATAATAATATAATACCATATATTTTAATATAATATTAATATATTACTAGATTATATAAAATAATAATTATATATGTTACTATATTATATTTAGTAATAATAATAACCATATATATTACTATATCTAATAATAATTATATAATATTATTATATATATTTAATAATAATTATTATTATTATTATAATATATGTTACTATATTATATTTAATATTAATAACAATGTATATTACTATATATAATAATAATAATCATAATCATATGTAATAATAATAAAAATGCTCACACTTACCAAATTTTTGTTTCCCTCCAATATTTGGGTGGTTTCCATTCAAATTTTAAAAAATTAAAAAAATTTGGGAAGAATTTTGGCCACCACTTTTTGGGTACCCAATTTTATAACGAGTATCCAATCTAGTATCTAATACCTGATTTGAAATCGGTTACCCAATTAGGCTTGGTATTTACCAAACCTATTTGATCAACTCAAAAAACATGTTTGAGAAAGGTTTCACTAACATTCAGACTTTGGGTAGCCATTTGACAATATTATTTTCATCGAAACTTAATGAAATGAAAAGGGTTATTTTTATAACACTCTTAAGATTCCATTGATATAATTGCTATCAATTTTTAAGTTTGATAAGTATCTATTAGTTAATTTTTAATGAAGATGATTCTAAAGTGTTGATTGACATACTGATTGACAAATAGCTATAACTTTCAAACAATATAACATTTTTGAAATCGAAAAATTGCATCACATTCTATGCTTTGCCTAGTATAACAAAAAAATAATAATTTGGTAAAGTTCTCAATTATGTAAGGTGGTTAGACATGGGATTTTTTTATTCTGGAAAATTTATTGTAGAAAATTCATATTTAATTATTTATTCAGAATAAAAATACCCAAAAATATGTGTCATGTCTAGGAATGAGTCTACTTTTTATATCTATAATTATATTTAAAATTATTATCATTTGATTTTGATTAAGGTGGTTAGACATACACTTACTTTTTATTTTCACCCTAATTTTTTATACTACTACATTAAAATCCAAATTATTGACCAAACAAATATTTTTTTCTCCAAATAAGGCCTAGTAGTTTAGAAACTACATTAAATTTCCTACAGATAATTTTCATACAAGTTTTTGATATAAAGTATATAACTACTTTAAAATTATGTGTCAAGTTGACATAACCCTGATTTGTTGGTTTTTCAGTACCACTTAAGGCCATAGTTTGGTTGACATGATCCTACACATACCCATATTGTTCTTTCTACTTTAATTGTTTTAGAGAAAATGAATGTTTAGCAACAATTGCTGCAGTTGAGCAGGGAGAACAAACAGTTGCTATAGATTCTGATACATCACTATGACACAATAGACTTGGGCACATTGGGAAAGGTATGAATTTACTTCATTCAAAGAAAGTTTTACCAGGTCTAAAATGTGTCAATATGGATTTTTGTGAAAGTTGTGTGTCAAAAACAAAAGAGAGTGAGATTTGTAAAGAGTGAGAAGGAAAAGAAAAATGAGAAATTAGAGCTTGTGCATATAGATGTATGGGGACCAGCTTTGATATTTTCTTTTGGTGGTTCTTGTTATTATGTTACATTTATTGATGATGAAACTAGAAAAGTATGAATTTATTTCCTTATATATAAACATGATGTATTTCAAACTTTTAAGAAATGGAAATGCTTGGCTGAAAATGAGACTAATAAGAGATTAAAATGTCTCAAATCTGATAAGGGTGGTGAGTATTGTCATCATGCATTTGAAGATTATTGCTCCACTAATGGTATTCATAGACAAAAAATTATTGCAACGAATCCATAGGAAGATGGAGTGGTTGAATGCATGAACAAAACAATAATAGAGCATGTAAGGAGCATGAGCTTACATGCTAGGTTTCTGTTATACATCTAGAAAGAGGTTATCAATACTATTTTATATTTGATTTTAATAGAGGCCCCTCTACTTCTTCAAGTTGTGGTATTCTAGAGGAATCAAGGATTAGTAAGAAGGTGATTTATTCTTTTCTAAAAACCTTTGATTGTGAAGCATTTACATATATTGATTATGAAAATAGAACCAAGATGGAAGCTAAGTCAAAGAAATGTATATTTGGTGGATATGACATTGATGAATTTGGTTATAGGCTTGGGATTTTGAAAATTGTGAAATTGTAAGAAGTAGGGATGTCGTATTCAATTATCATGTGTTGTACAAAGATCTATTGTAGCAACATGAGAAGAAATAAAAAGATTTATGTAGTGCTGGATGATACTCCAAAAGATGATGTTCTAGTATCTCCTCGTGATCTTCAATAAATACAACAACAAATTCCATAGACCCTTTAAATGAATTTTAGATGGACAAAGAGGCTAACTAGACCTCTACAAAGATTTCCTCCCTCTTTGTATTCTATTTTATTAATAGAAGATGGTGAACCTAAATGTTATGATAAAGTTGTGCAGGTGGATACTAAGATTCAGTGGGATTATGTGATGGAAGAAGAAATGGACTCCTTGCTAAAAAATAAAATTTGGGATTTATGTAAGTTTCTTGTAGATAAAAGGGCTTTATAGAATAAATGGCTTTAAAGGTTGAAAGAAGAGGATGGAGATAAGAAAATATTTAAATCCAAGTTAGTTGTAAAAGGATTTGCATAGAAAAATGACTTTGATTTAGATAAGATATTCTCTCATGTTGTTGAAATGACTTCTATTCACACTATTTTAAGTATTGTGGCTATTGGAGATTTGCATTTAGAGAAGATTAATGTTAAAATGTTCTTCCTTTATGGTGATTTGGATGAAGAGATATATATGGCATAGCGACAGGAATTTGAGGTCAAAGGTAAGGAGAACTTAGTGTATAGATTGCAAAAAAATTATATGGCTTCAAGAAAGCACCTTGGCAATGGTATCTAAAATTTGACAATTTTAAGCATGAGCATGTATATAGTAGGTGTCATTAAGATCATGTTGTTTATTTTAAGATGTTGGATGATGATATCTACATTATTTGATGTTTATATGTGGATGATATTCTTGTAGCTAGGTCTAACATGGATCTTATTAAGGGGTTAAAACAATAGTTAGTTATGAAGGATTTACGAGTAGAAAAAAAATCCTTGGTATGAAGATTTTCAAAGATATGAACACAAATTGACATTATCTCTTGCTGATTATATTAAAAAGGTGTTGCAATGTTTCTCTATAGAGAATGCTAAAGTTGCCAGCACACCTTTACCTAGTCATTTAAAGTTGACTAAGGAGATGTGTCCAAAGACAAAAGAAGAGGATAAGATGTCCAAGGTACCTTCTCCTTCATCTATAGGAAGCTTGCTGCATGTTATAGTATGTACAAGGTAAACTATAGTAATCCAATAATTGAGCATTGAAATGTAGTCAAAAGGATTCTTATATATTTGAGAGGAACATCTATTAAGTGCTTACACTTTGGGGGCTCTACTATTGACTTATAAGGCTATGTTGACTTTGTTGGAAATATATGATATAGGCTATGTTACTAAGAGGGGAGGAGTGAATTAGTAACTAATAAAACTTTATTTACCAATTAATCTTTTATTTACATTCTAACCTAATTGCATGCATGGAAAACTGAAAGCATTAAAAAATTCATAACATTTTGGCACACTATTGTAAGCCAGAAACCTTCCAAATAGAATGTAAAACTAGGGTGGGGATGATACCCACAAGCTTTAGTACTGCAGCATAAAGTTGGTCTATTAAGGCTTACAATGATCACTTTTAATGATCTACCTTGTTAGGAGCAATAAGGGCTGCTAGGTCCACCTTGCAATTTAAGGATTTATAAACATATAGTGAAGTATGCACTCGATAAAGAGAATTACAAAAGACTGTTAAGTCTACCTTGTAAAAGGATTTAATAGTTCCACCTATTAGGATGAACTAGTGGATGATCTTTAATTTTCAAGCCATTTTTTTGAATGAAATTCTTGTGAATGTAATAATCACCTTGCTGTGAGAGATAAATTTTGGTTGCTCTTTATATTGTTGTAGCCTTTTACTTCACACTTACGCTCTTTATGTATCATCTTAATATTCCACATCTCATGCTTTGGATGTGATATAATACATTACACATATACTAATCCAAATTACAATTCAACAAAGTTGGCTACAATACAAGTTTCACCAAAATACAAAAAGTTAGCCCAATTGTATGTACTCTAGTTCTAAAGACAAGCTCAATGAGTTTTTGATACTCAAAAACCATTCTCAGTGCTTGGTATCATCATGCACTTAGTAGACCTAGAAGCTTGACTCATACTGATCACTTCCAACTAGTTTAAACTCAGTCTACACTGGTGACTTTGTGAATATTGCACAACTCGGCATATAAACTGAATCACTTGGTTGACAATGTATAGCTCAGTCAACACTATCACTATGAGATTTTTATAAACTAAATCATTTGGTTGACATTGCATAGCTCAGTCAAAACTAGATTCACATTACTAAAGCTACAAGCTCGGTAAACACTATAGAACTTAGTTTGCACTAAGAAAATTGGTAACCACTACAAAGCTCAGTTTACACTAATAATCACAAAATTGGTAGAAACTACTTGACATAAGCTTAATGATATTCCTGGAACTTGGTAGCAATTGTAGAACTTGGTAGAGCCTAAATTACTTGGTTAACACTATTAACTGTACAATAATCATAGTAATTGTTAACCATATGAATAAGTGTGTGTTCCACTAATAAAAAAACTTGATTATAATGTCAATAGACTTAGATTTCATAAGGGACATTGATACTAGGTAGAGTATTACAAGTTATGTATTTATTGTTGGTGGGGTAGAAGTGAAATTGGTTTCTTAGTTGAAAAAGGTTAATGCTTTATCCATTATACAAGCAGAGTATATTGCTACTATACAAGTAGCCAAGGAGATGATATGGATTTAGTTCTTCTTGGAAGAATTGGGACATCCACAGAAGGATAATTATTTGTTTACAAATGTCCAGAGTGACATTCATCTTGTGAAGAATTCATCTTTGCATTCAAAGACAAAACACATACAGTTGTAGCACCATTTCATTTGACCAATTTTGGATGATGGATAGTTAAAGTTGGACAAGATGTACATACAAATGATAATTTAGAAAATATGTTTACATAAGTCAAGACATGGGAGAAGTTGAACTCCTCTTCAGCTTTGGTTGGTCTTCTTAATTGAATTTTTTTAAAAAAATGATGGGGGCACAACCCAAGAATAGAATGGACACAACAGAAAAGGGAAATTTTATTAACTAAAAAAATAAGCTAGTACATTCAATACAGAGAAAATAAACTTCAAAACATGACCTAAGGGCTTAGAATAGTATAAATGTGGAGATAATTTCTCCTTTCGTTACCTCCTCTCAAACTCCACTCCGAACTGCCTTTTACAATGCTAGGAATCTCCTTAAATAGACCCCAGAGGGTTAAGGACTAGGAGTACATTTTAGAAAGTGCTAGTAGGCATCCACTAACCAAATAGAAGGTTCCAGAAGCTGTGTTAAAAGTTGGCACAAATCTAGAAGAATCCAGAAACGGTAACCAAACTTTTGGGAGGCATAACTTTTGAACCGTAGCTTCAATTGACAAACCGTTTACATTTTCAGAAAGCTCTCAAAGCGCTCTATAGCCCTATGGACCAGCTTTTCTTGTCCCCCATTTTTTGGCCCTTTTTGAGGTCATTTAATTCCCCTAACCTAACTTTGAAGCATTTTTAGGAGGTCTCCAAAACTCAAAAAACTACAATAAATTTCAAACCATGGGGCCTTTTGACCTGATTCTTTTTTTGGAATTTTCTAAATCACAATTACATTCATTTAGCCAATTCACACCTTCTAGTTTACCAAAATGATGGCCAAATTACATGCTCCTACTTTTTTAGGATTTTCTAGCACACTGATAGTGGGACTATGAGAGTTGGAACCTTTATTTGACCCAAATGGGTGTCCAAAAATGAAAACAAATGAAATAGAAACTAAGTCTAAGTACATTTTTTGGGTGACACAGGATTGCCCTTATACCTCTGGATGCTCTTGCATCAGACACACAGGGTAGATTGGAAAGTGACCCTATCACTTTATGAATGATAGAGGAAATCCCAAATGGGAAACCTCAGCTGCTGAAATCCAAGTTGAGTCCTCGATCGGTCATCCTTTCCATTTGACCAAATACTCTTCATACTGCCTGTTTCTAGTACTCCTACCCACACAATGATCTAGAATGTCTTCTATCTCCTCCTTCTTAGAAGCAGGAATTGGACATGGCTCTAACACCAGCTCCTCATCTGCACCATCATCATGATACTCTGTTAAATCTGCAATGTTGAAAATGGGAGAAATGTGAATACCATCTGGCAGCTCCACCTCATATGCATTTCCTGAGTCGTGTTTCTTCAAAATTTTGCAGGGGCCAAATTTCTTCATTTTAAGCTTGTTGTAAGTATCGGCTAGAAATATTTCTTTTCATATGTGCACCATGACTAGATCCCCTACTTGGAATTCTTTATGTCTTCTCCTTTGATCAGCCCTAGCTTTATACTCTTGATTCATCTTGGTAATGTGTGCCTAAACCTCCTCATGTAGATGCTTGATATGTTCAACAAATTCTTCTGCTTCAGCACTTGTCCTCTCCCCTTGCTCTATCTTCCTCAATTCTGGTGCAGTCCTTGGGCTATTCCCATATACAATTTGGAATGGTGATTTTTTAGTACTCCTATTTATAGAGTTATTGTAAGCAAACTCTTCTTGTGGTAGAATCAAATCCCATCCCTTGGGCTTATCCTCAACTAAACATCTTAGCAAATTGCCCAGACTTCTATTTACCACTTCTGTTTGGCTGTCAGTCTGCGGGTGATGCGTGGAACTAAATTTTAGGTCTATTCTCAACTTTTTCCACAATGTCCTCCAAAAATAACCCACAAATTTAGTATCTCTGTTAGAAACTATACTCTTTGGAAGTCCATGTAGTCTTACCACCTGTTTGAAAAACAAGTCTACAATATGGATAGCATCATGAGTTTTGTGGCATAGAATGAAATGTGCCATTTTTGAGAACCTATCGACCACCACGAATACTGAGTCATTACCCCTTTGTGTCCTTGGCAATCCAAGAACAAAATCCATACTTATGTCCTCCCATGGCCTTGATGGAACAGGCAATGGATGATATAAGCCAGTATTGTGACTAGACCCCTTGGCAACTTGACAAACCTGGCAACTCTGTAAAAACTTCTTCACATCCCGTGAAATTTGAGGCCAAAAATAATGTTCTCTAAGAATGGAAATGGTCTTATCTCGACCAAAATGTCCTGCCATCCCTCCACTATGTTTCTCCTTAATCAAATTTTCCCTCATGGAACTCCTTGGAATACACAATTGACTACCCTTGAACAACATGCCATCTTGAATCAAATAGTCTAACCACTTGGTTCTATCTACAAAAATAGGTTCTTTACAAGCTTTCCATGCTTCAGCAAAATCAGGATCCTCAGGGTACAAATTCTTGAGTTCATCAAGCCCAACTACTTCAACCTGCATTATTGTAAGCAACAACTATCTCCTACTTAGTGCATCTGCAACCTTGTTAGATTTTCCACTTCTATGCTTCAACACAAATGTATAACTCTGCAAGAACTCTAGCCACTTCATATGCCTCTGATTCAATTTACCTTAGCTATTTAGGTACTGTAATGCCTGATGATCAGTATAAAAAACAAATTCCTTTGGCAATAAATAATGCCTCCATTTCTTTAAGGCCTAAACTATTACATAGAACTCTTGATCATAAACATAATACTTCTTCTTTGCATCATTCAATTTTTCACTAAAATATGCAATAGGCTTACCTTCTTGGCTTAATATAGCCCCAATAGCGCTGCCACTGGCATCAAAATCCACCTGGAAAACCTTTCTAAAATCTGGAAGTGCCAACACAGGTTGTTCTGTTACCTTCTTCTTCAGCAATTCAAAACTTCTCGTAGCTGCTGGAGTCCATTTGAACTCTTTTCTATCCCCTCTTATTGTATCAGTTAGGGGTGCACATATGCCACTGAAATTCTTAATAAACTTCCTATAAAAACTAACTAGACCATGAAATAATCTTACCTCAGTAGAAGACCTTGGAGTAGGCCATTCCAAGATGGCTTTTACCTTCTTTGGATCTATTTTGAGACCTTCAGGTGATATAACAAACCCCAAATAGACAAACTCCCTTTTTGCAAAGATACACTTCTTTAGATTAATTAACAGTTTTTCTTCCCTTAGCCTTTCAAGGACACTACGACTATACAGTAAATGTTCTTCCAAAGTCTTGCTGAAAATTAAAATATCATCCAAATAGACAATAACAAATTTTCCCAAGAACTTCTTAAGTACCTCATTCATGAGCTGCATGAAGGTGCTTGGGGCATTCGTCAATCCAAAGGGCATGACTAACCACTCATAAAGACCCTCCTTGGTCTTGAAGGCTATTTTCCACTCATCTCCTTCTTGAATCTATATCTGATGATAGCCACTCTTGCGATCTATCTTTGTGAAGTACTAAGCTCCACTCAAGCAGTCCATAAGATCATCCATCCTTGGCAAAGGAAACTGATACTTGATGGTTATCCTATTTATAGCTCAAGAATCTATACACATCCTCTACTCTCCATCCTTCTTTGGTGCGAGTATTGCAGGTACTGCACATGGACTCAGGCTCTCTTGAATCAAGCCCTTCCTCAACAGCTCCTGAACCTGCCTATTTAGCTCCTTTGTTTCAGTAGGAGTCATCCTGTGAGCAGCCTTGTTAGGAAAACTAGCTCCTGGAATCGATCTATCTGATGACTGATTTTCCTAACTGGTGGCAATCCATCTGGAATATTATCAAAGATAATATCTCCAAATTCCCCTAGTAAATCTAAAACTTCAAGTGGTATTTCACTACTACCTTCTTTATCTTTCCTAGGAATCAAAGAATAGCACATATGTTGATGTTTCATGCCATCTAAAAACTTCCTTCCATCAACAAGACAAATTCTAGCACTGCTACATACCTTTTCACCTTCCTTTTTCATGGGCTTCAATTTGTGGTAAACTCCATCCTTTTTCAGAGAGTATGTGTTTGCATGCCCATCATGTACTGCATGTCTATCAAACTGCCATGGTCTACCCAACAATATATGGAAAACATCCATCGAAATAAAATCACAGAGAACTTCATCATGGTAACTCCCAATTTTGAATTTCACTAAACATTGTTCACTTACCAGGACCTTATGATCATCTTTTACCCAAGCAATCCGATAGGGCTGGGGATGTTTCTCCCTCTTGAGCTTCAGCTTAGAGACTATCTCTTCTGATACAAAGTTATCAGTGCTACCACCATCAATGATCATGTCACAACATTTATCCTCACACTTGCATCTAGTATGGAACAAATTCCTCCATTGTCTTGGTTCAATCTCATCATTTAGTAGGGCTCTTTCATTTACCAATGTCTCTCCTCTTTTTGCATTCTTTGAATGTGATGATTGTGCATCCTCATCCATATGAGCAACCCTAGCTTGGCCCTCATCTCTCCTATCTGTCCTTCCTTGTCATTGAGTGCATTCAAAGGCACGATGACCTTCTTCATTGCAATGGAAATAGGTACCATGGAAGCTTCCTCTTCCTTGTCCACATCCTCTACCTCTTCCTCTCTGATTTCCAAAGTCTTGATCATGGGAGCAGTTGAAACCCTCATTCCTCTGGTTCCTGCTAGTACCCACATCTTCATTTTTCTTTTGGGTTTCATTGCAGCCTCCACATGATCTACCGCTTCTCCTTCCTCCTTGATCGTGCCCTCTTTGTCTTCCTTCAAAATTTTTATTCACCTTCTCTTCAACTCGTAGGGAAAACTGGTATGCCTCTTCAATGCTGGTCATTCTTACCAGACTTAATTCCTCCTGGATGCTAGGTCGCAACCCACTGATATAACGAGCAACCTTCTCCCTATTTTCTTCTGCATGCCCCGCTCTAATCAAGAGTCGGTAAAACTCCTCTATATATTCTTGGACTAATCTTCTTGCTTGCTTTAACCCATGCATCTTCTTAAACAAATCAAGCTCATAGTCCACAGGAATGAATTGCTTCTTCAGTTTGTCCACCATGCGATCCCACCTTGTGATCTTCTCCTTTCCTCTTTTGTTTCTTTTCAATTGAACCTCTTACCACCATATTTTGGCATGGCCTTGTAGTTTTTCCTTTGCAAACTTAACCCTATCTGGGTCCCTGATATCCTCATACTCAAAGTATTCTTCCAGTTCATTGATCCAATTGATCAACTCATTTGGTTTCAAATTTCCTGAAAATACACCCACTTCAATTGTGGGTCTTTTCCCAAACTTTGTAATGGCCCTAAAAAGCTTTTCCTCTGCATGATTTAGAACTTCCCCATCAAATTCCCCTTTTGGTCCCATTTCTTGTTCTTCATTGGCATCCTCACTATCGTCACTTGCGACAACATTTGCTCCTCTATGGAGCTCCTCTTACAATGCCTGTACCTGCCTTTGGAGGGCTCTAACCTCCTCAAGATTAATAGCTCTGGCACTTCTGCCACACTCTCTTCATGGAGGCATCTTCTAACTCGAACCCACAACCACACAGTCCTGGTGTAAACTGCCTCACAGTCTGCGCTCTGTCTACACACTCAAGAAAACCAGCTCTGATACCACTTGATGGGGGCACAACCCAAGAATAGAATGGACACAACAGAAAAGGGAAATTGTATTAAATAAAAAAATAAGTTAGTACATTCAGTACAGAGAAAATAAACTTCAAAACATGCCCTAAGGGCTTACAATAGCATAAATGTGGAGATAATTTCTCCTTTCAGTACCTCCTCTCAAACTCCACTCCGAACTACCTTTTACAATGCCAGGAATCTCCTTAAATAGACCCCGGAGGGTTAAGGACTAGGAGTACATTCTAGAAAGTTCTAGTAGGCATCCACTGACCAAATAGAAGGTTCCAGAAGCTACGTTAGAAGTCGGCACAAATCTAGAAGAATCCAGAAATGGTAACCAAACTTTCAGGAGGCATAACTTTTGAACTGTAGCTCCGATTGACGAACCGTTTACATTTTCAAAAAGCTCTCGAAGCGCTCTATAGCCCTATGGAATAGCTTTTCTTTTCCCCCATTTTTTGGCCCTTTTCAAGGTCATTTAATGCCCCTAACCAAACTTTGAAGCATTCTTAGGAGGTCTCCAAAACCCAAAAAACTGCAATAACTTTCAAACCGTGGGGCCTTTTTGACATGATTCTTTTTCTAGAATGTTCTAAATCACAATTACATTCATCTGGCCAATTCACACCTTCTAGTTTACCAAAATGATGGCCCAATTACATGCTCCTATTTTTTTGAGATTTTCTAGCACACTGATAGTGGGACTGTGAGACTTGGAACCTTTATTTGACCCAAATGGGTGTCCAAAAATGAAAACACATGAAACAAAAACTAAGTCAAAGTACATTTTTTGGGTGACACAGGATTTGCCCTTATACCTCTGGATGCTCCTACATCAAAAAAATAGCTGAGTCTAGTATGGTTTGATCCAGTGGGAGCCTCATATCAGTCTCCAAGTGGGAGATTGTTGTCTACTGTAGAGCCTAATTAGTCCCCAAGTGGAGATTGTTAGTTTTTGATAACTAATCTATGAAGTACTATACATCATAAAAAAATTTGGGCTTGTGGTTATCCCAAAAAGTTTCTACTTCATTTCTCCAACAAACTACACAGGAAGGACAAGTCAATGCTTCTACATTGAGTTCATTCTCCTAAGATCCCAAAGAGGACCCCACTAGTTTTCAACCTTGATTTTAGTCATTTGACTAGAATGGTGAACTTGGGGGCTACCCTAAAGCCTACACTTCATCAAATTTTCCAAAAAGTTCCTATGCTCAGTCACATTCTTGCAGCTCATATAGGTTGGCCTAATCCGAGGTAACTCGGTTCCTTGTTTCTTTGAAGAAGATTTTTTTTATTTTTTTAATCATATCTCTCTTCTCCTTTGTCACTTTCAACTTGGCATCGGGACCGTTGGGGCACCCCACACATGCGAAATTAGATAGTTAAGCATGTTCACCCTACAGTAGTACTAGGATGGGTGACCTCCTGGGAAGTCCTAGGGGGATTCTAGAAAGGAGTGAAATATTATCTTTCTAGAATCCCCTTAGAAGGTATATTTAGTTTAAATTTTGTTTTTTGTTTTTTTTGAGACTTACCTTTTTTGGAGAATAAATAAATGGTCATTTAATAACCTTTCTAATTTTTAGAATTTTTGTAGAAACTCTTGTAGTGAACCTTTTTAGAAGCTTCTACTTCTCTATTTATTCTCCTTTACATGTATCTTTTTAACTTGAGTTCAATTGATGAGCCTTCAATAGGTGAAGCTAGTTTTGAACAAACACAATATAAGATTCATGTCTTTTTGCTAATTCTCTATGTTTTCTTCTATATATCCTCTCACATTTTTGTTCCTCTATTGCTAGTGATTCTCATAATATTTTTAAGTCCTAAAATTTATAAGTTTCAAACAAAAAATTTGGGGCTATTTTATTGGCATTATTGGGCTGACATGTTGTTGCTAGTTTTAACCCTAAAATTGCAAAAATACTCGTATCAAATGGCTTAGGGTTAGGGATTTCATAAGGTGTGATGCAATAGTTTCTTCTAGTGTCAGTATTGAGTTACAAGGGATTATGGATTGTAATTAGGTTGTAATCACTAGATAGTAATAATATTGGACTTGTTGTTTGGTGGATGTAGCCCAACGATTGGGTAAACCACATTAAGTCTGGGTATCTTGTGTTCTCTTCTTTGCAATTTATTATCTTCTCATATTGGTTATATTTGTATGTAATTTTCATTTATGTCTATGGTTAATCCTAATAGCCCTCATGTCTTGCTAATACTTTTAAAATTGAGGTTAATACCCTAGAGAATAGAAAAGAAGGTGATATGGGTGAGTAGGGAATGACTACTTCCCTATTAGAATCCTTAATATGGGCATTTAGATACAAGGGTTGGACAATATGGGGATGACAAAAAAAAAAAAGGGAATACATTTAGGGTGACATTCAGAAGGAGGAGAGCACAATGGGGTAAGATGGTATAGTCAAACAACATCTAGGTAGTCCTGATTCTACCAATCTAAAAGAATCGATCACCAACCTGATGACGAAAAATTAGAACCTAGAGGAAAAATTTGATAGGGTAGTCAAATTTTATGTGTGTGTTATGCATTTCACTAATACCACCCTTCACCTCATGTAGGCTGGGAAGGAGGTGAGTGTAGATGCCAAAGACATCTAGAGACTACCCATTCATTATATGACTTTTTGGCACATGATTGGCTACGTCTATTGCTAGAGAACCTAGGAACCAGGATAAGGAGAATTAGCTCATGCACTCTTTTTTTATTATTGTGTCTATGATTTCTAGTTTATACTTATCCCAAGGGGATTTTTTTTTGTTAATTACAAAACTTTCTTTATGCCCAAAGATGTATATTGGGCTAGTTTTTTGTATAATTTTGACAATCTTATAATGTTTAGTTGTAGTAAGTCTAAGTTTAAAAACATGTTAGTCTACAGGTTTTTGATATTAAGGAAGGGAGTTGGTTAATTTTTTGGTAGTGATTTTTGGCTACTCTTCAGCCTTGATCTTCTATTTTAGACCAGACCCCATTTTGGCCACTTTTTAATATCAAAAACTTAAAAGGGTTACCATTCATCATTACAAAGATAAACAATGTCAATCTAGACAACTTATTGTATTGCCTACCAATGTGATTCAATGATATATTTTAGTTGGTAGGCTATTAACTAGACAAAGTGTAACAAAAATCATCACTTTGTCCCTCAAAATGGTAAGGTTTCCAAATGTTGAAGTCAATAAATTATATGAGTGGTTGAGAAAAAGTTTCTTACAAACAATTGCCTAAACATTAACATGATATCTATGTAACTAACAAAAAATAAATTTCATAGCATATATGATTGGTACAAGTGACTTCTTTTTCATGGATAGGCTACAATGGTAAGAATGGGGACGAAAGTCACATGTTTGATCCTAGGATTATTGAAGCCAAAAAAAAGGTAAATGAATATCAGCAATTTTTAGGCTAGAAGAGGGTTCATGACTTTATCCACATGGAGCACATAGAGTTAGAAAAGTATTATGCCAATAGTACTGTGGAAATTTTGAAAGTAAGGCAATTGGAGGTTGACATTCATGTCATTAATACCATAAATGAATGATTGGGGAGTATATGAACAAGGATTATTAAACCCACTTTTTTCCATGCACACAGTGTAGATCTCAAAGTCAATTGGGTCATATTTGATATAGTTAAAACTACTGGATTCAAATACACAATAGTTGATTATCAAATGTAAATGGTGGGGATAGAGTTTGGATGGCTACACATCACACACTAAGGCTTGATTCATAGACTAAAAGTGTTAAATAGTCAAAGTTGACTTATTTTTCCAAGTTTAACTTCTCCCTTAATGTGTAATGTTTAAAGGTGGCCAAGGTCATTTTATTTTTGAGAGCCTAGAATTCACTCCAATGCTATGGGGACCTAGAACATACCTGTGAGTCTTCTTGACTGGATGTAAATTTGGACGTAATGTTATTATTTTCTTTATTTTCTAGAATGTACATTTAACACAATTGAATTAAATTATCCTCTTCAAAACATACACCCATTTAACCTATGCACTCTAGCTCAAAAAAAATTGCATGCCTCCATTTTAGCAATGATGTTGGGAATGACATTGGAATAGAAATAAGGAATTTTAGAGCATTATAGCCAAAGCATGAGAAGCTATAATAACAAATTCAAAATGAAATGTAAATAAGGAATTTGTTGTGTTGGATATTTTCCTTTAGATTTAATCCAAATAGTTAGGAGGAGGTTAATTGCAAGAAATTGATGACATTGTTTTTATATGATATTGGAAAATAATTACTATTGTCAAACCTATTATTATCTTTTGTATGCAGTATTAATAACATACTGAAAAATTTGTATAAGATTTATCTTTAAATTTGTGAAATAATTTAACTCAATTGAAATTTTTATTCATAAAATTTACTATGGCCAAATGGATTTAACTTTTTGCTAATTCTAAAATATTAAATTCTAGTTTCTTACTATTAAAGAGAATTATTGAGCTTCTCTTATATTATGGATGAATGGTTCTAAGTTTCTTTTGTTTGTTGAGTTTCAATCTCTATAAGGTTGGAATTCCTTCCTGTTAGTTTTCAGATGTTGCATTTTGAAATCCTAAATTATTATATATATTTTTAATTAATTTATATAAAATATAGATTTTTATTAAATCATATATATATATACATATATGCATGTGTATAAATAGATATATATAGATATTTTTTTCTTTCTATTTTACAAATTATATTTATGTTTATTTTAAAATTTAATATCTATAATCATATAAATTAATATATAACATAAATATGTTTTTATATATAGTCTATTATTTTATAAATTTGGAATTAAATTATTATAAAAATTAAATATTATACAAAAATAAAGTATTGCTATACATTTATATTTTAAGTAGTGAGACAAAGTAGAAGGTAAGTAGCTTATATATTTAATAATCTATATATAGGAAGCCTACTTGGAATTACATCAAGAAGCCAAATGAAAAATTTGGCCGAAGCACTACAAATATATGTCATCCCTACCCAGAAACATATATAGTCGTTAAACGTTAAAAGGGCATTAACACCCTACCAAAACACCAATCAACCCATCCCACTAAGGATTACAAAAAAGAACATTTAACTACCAAAGGCAATGCCAATGTCCACCTCCACCATCCGCCTATCCTGAGTCTTTAAACCATTGCGATACCTCCTCCCTTATGAGGTTGGGTATGGTTTGGTCATCCTTCCTGAACTAACCTTGGCATGTTGAGAGGACAAGTTCCACGGCTCTACTTTCTTCCCATATCACTTGTCCCCACCTCTTCAACCATGGATATTTCCAGCCACATTCCATGCACCATGGATTCTCCAACATTCTTTTGCATTCTCCTCTCAATCTAGTGTCACAATAGCTATCTTGGAGCTGTCACACTCTTGTGTGGTGTTCATAAATCTTTCCTTCTCTTGACTCGACACCCAAATCTTCTCTTGTAGTAAAGTTACAACCTTCTTCCACCCTTGCTCTTCCTATAGAATATGCACACCTTGTAGATTGGTCAATGATCAAATAACCAGGGGTTGAACCAAAGTATCCCCTACCCCGATTAGTCTCCATGGCTCTTGACCCATTTGCAACCCCTCACCCAAAATGACTCTATTCATAATTTCACCTAGCCCCTACAACCATTGTGGGTTGACACATGCCACCATGACCCTTGAAACTTCCTCCTTGGTCTCAATCACAATCAGTACCAATGTAGCAAAGAGTGAAACCACATGCAACTTGGAGCATCTCCTCCAATATGAGTCCAAATACTCCTTTCCATAAATTTTTGGATGTCTTCAAGGAAATCTACCCCATCAAACATGAATTTTTTTTTAGATGCCTAACAATTATCTTTTCCTCATAAAATTGTGTCTAATTATCCAAATCAAGCATGAAATTGGCCTTCATTTCCTCCTCACTATAGAAAACCCTATAAAGTACCTTGCCTTTTCTCCTTGAAAATACACACTTCGAACAATCTAGAAGCCTTTGCAATGTATGGTGTGAATAAATAATTACAAAATTTTCTCACATGTGAAAGATTGATATTCCCTAAGTGCCATTGGGAGTATTGATTCATAATTATGTTGTACTCCCTTCATTAATCAGCAAAAATGCTTTTTTTAGTCTCTTCATTGTGTTTTCCAATCTTTATTCCAGATCAAGAAGTTTAAGGTCTTCAAATATTTCATTATAAATTCCCAAAGCTACATTTGCACCCATATTCGCTAGCTTGTCCACCACCTTATCGGCTTCTCTATAGACATGGGAAATCTTAAAATTATCAAACTCCATTAACATGCTTCTAATATGCTTAATGTGATTGTAAAGATGCCACACTTCCATCTTTCCTTTCTTTATTCCATTAGTGATTATCTCTAATTCACCTTCAGGCTGCACTCTAAGGATACCCAATTTAGCTCCTAAGACTAAAGCCTCTTTAGCTGCTAGACATTTTGCCACATTATTCACTACATCCTTTAGTCATTTGGCCTAAAAAGAAAGAGTGTTTCCCTAATGATCTCTTTCTATACAACCATAGCAAGAGACTCTAAGATTACTTTGAGCAGCCCCATCAATGTTAAATTTCACCCATCCTTCCTCCAGTGGTTTCCAAAAAATCTTCTCCCTTTTCTATGTAGGAATAACCCTTAAGAGCCCATTAATGGGCCAAAATTTGATAGTTGGGAAGCTTGACAAAATTTGGGAGTTTTGTCTTGTGAATGCTGCATTCTGAATGATTGTATTCTCCTTATCCTAGAATATTCTCCTATTCCATTCTTTCCAAAGCTCCCAAAGTGTGATTGGCAATATTACCCTCCATGTGACACAAAAACATGTTTATTATTCTTTGTTGGTCATGTTTCCCACCAACCCTTTAGTGTTTTTGTTAGTGGGCTGGCCCACCCAAGTTTTGTTCTAATCATTTCCCATGCCTCTTGAGAGAAACTACAATGGAGTAGCTGTAATGAACCTTTTCTTCACATATATATTTTCTTGACAATGTCCTTAATATAAACTTATGAGCAGCCTTATAATCAATATATTCTTCTTATATAAGTCTTCTATTACTGTTATATTACTTTATCTTATCTTTATATTCCACTTCTATGTTCGGTTTTCTTATCCTCAATAAGGAAATCAATATCCTTTAGTGCTATAATGTCTTTCCTCAATTTTAGTGTATATTCTCCTTAATATAAAATGTCTTGCAAATGATAGATTCACTACCTTGCAATATACTTAGCAAGGAGATGGCAGAATAATACTTTCGGTGTTCTATGTCTTTGATGCCAAATGTCTTATTCCTTTATCCTTCGATGATACTTCATGTGTTCTGGTGCTATTGTTAACTCTCATACCACGGTGTTCTTCTTTATAATGCTTGATGGTATCTAAGTATATGCTCCAGTATATATATATATATATATATATATATATATATATATATATATATATATATATATATATATATATATATATATATATATATATATATATATATATATATATATATATATATATATATATATATATATATATATATATATATATATATAGATCTACTCTTGGATTGATTCGATTATGCTCATATATATATAATTGTTGTAAGTATATATCAATCTGCAATGTATGTTCTTACTTCCCTTTGATGCCCTAATTGGTTAATATTTATATATCCCTATGTAACGGGTGCATTCTTTCCTATTGAACTGACACCATCGTCCCTTGACTATTTAGATTTTTCTTTTGTTTTAATAATGTGAGGCAACAGGACACTAATCCATTGTTTCCCTACTTACGTGCCTGTCAATTTTCTTTGGAGACTGTATTGCATTGGAATTAGATAATTATAAGCTCTAATTAACCAATACTTAGTATTTATATTTTATATTTGTAATTAACTAATATGATTGATAATTGTAATTTCAATTATAATTCTATCAAATAATAAGAATCATAAAATTATTATTAGTTATTAATATTACATAAATTAAATATATTATAATCTTTTATTATTATAATATATATT
Source organism: Cupressus sempervirens (assembly GCA_028749045.1). Lineage (NCBI taxonomy): Eukaryota > Viridiplantae > Streptophyta > Pinopsida > Cupressales > Cupressaceae > Cupressus > Cupressus sempervirens. The sequence goes on along the minus strand of CM053792.1, from coordinate 234,788,862 downwards.
TATTATTAAACTATATGTAATACAAATGCTATTGGCTAGGCATATATTGCATAATTAATTTATTCATTAATGTATATTATTAATAATGTTTATATTTATTATTATCATGAATAATGTAAATAATTAGTATTTATTCATAGAGTGTATCAATATTATTTCTTTTGTGAACAATCAATACTAGCATATGAATTATCATTATATTTTATCCAATTATAATTATAGGATTCTCTTTACGAGGGGTCATGATAGTCCACCCCTCTCAAATTTTCTTGTCCTCAAGCAATAAACACTTTCATATTTGTTTCACCTTATTTAACAAAATTGACTACTAGATCCCATTCAAATTTTTACTTGTAATATTACTTCATTCTATAAAAAACCACACATGTAGTATGCATTTGAATACAAAGTATACATATGAATGTATGAAGAAACAAAGAAAACACAAGGCATACACATTAATGCATGAAGGCATGAAGAAAACATGATTTAGACACATCATACATAACCTTGATTAGATCCTAAAATTAATAATACACAATGACTATACTTTTTCATTAGGCAAGTATGAACCCTACAACCACAAAATAGTACATGCATATAAATATATAAACTTTAAAGAAATTCAAATAATAATAAGTTAATCCAAGCCAGTTCCATACTAAGCCCAAGAGTGAAAATTTGGCCCCCTTGGCCCCAATGGGGTGTTAGGTATCCACACAAGTGGTTTACTTAGTGGATTGCTTGTTTGGCTAGAAAGGTTCTTGTGAAAAGGGGCCATTACTATCTTTCCCTTCAGTAGCACTACAATAGGGTGTCCTAACTGTAATACCGCAAAATTGGCTCATTGCCATGATACCAATTCTGGTCTATCTAAATCAATTCTAAAGTCCTATTTCACTAGGCAAACCCTTGTTCTAACATTCGCTACTTGACTTAATTTTCAAATGTAGAAAACCTAAATCTGCATTCATCATACTCTTTATTTAATTCCTATAGTATTGACTCATATTAGTCACATTAAACCTACTAATTACAATTTAATTTAATTTAAAGTATTTACACTTTAATTAAATTAAAGTATCTCCTAAGGCTAATGTTCTATGGAATTAAATTTATTTAATTTAATAAATATGTCTATTTTAATTAATTAAAAAAAAAAATTTAATTAAATGGAGAAGCTACTTATAATTAATTAAGAAAATTTATTTAATTAAATGGGAAGCCATTCCTAATTAATTAAATGAATTTATTTAATTAAATAAGAAAAGTGTCTTTAATTAATTAAATAGAATTATTTAATTAAATGGAAAAAGGTAATTATGAGAGCATATCTCATTTTATTAAATTAAATATCTCTCCTAAATTCTCTTTTGTTCAAGAATGGAAATTTTCAGTTCATTGCTGATCAAATTAGAAGTGACCCAGATCACTTGCTTTTACACTAAAGTCTATCTGAGCTGACTAACTCTTACACTCAGATCTAAGTTAGTTAACTCTCTTTAATTTGGGAATCTTCCTTTATGACTAAATCACACCTTTAATCCTGACTGTTTATTGAAGTCGATCTCAACCATTGATGGATTCCAAGAAAATCTATTTAAGATACCCTCATCTCTTCATTTGAAAGAAGGAATTAGAATTTCCATCGAATTTTTGTTGAAATTCATACTCACATTTGCTCACATTTGCTCACATTTTTGCATACATCTTGCATTCTTAGTTTAAATTCATTTAGCTTAATTATGCATAGGTTAATCTAGTTTTGTTTCAATTGTTCCTAGATTAGAATGCATTTCTCATTTTAGAATAACTTGCATATTCATTTAGATTAGCTTCATTTTATCAAATCCTTCATTCTTAGAGGGTCTGGTTGCTTGCACCTTGATTCTAAGGATATCAATGGGCAAAATCCCTTTAGATAGAAGGCAACAAGTCTGCTTGTTGGATGATTTTTAGATGGACAATCCAATGTTCATTTCAGGATGAATCCTTATATAAAGACCATGTTGAAGTGTGTGTGTGAAGCGTAAGGCCACATTTTGGATATACATTTTTGGTGCCCACTGTGGGGCAAAGAAAATCAATTTCTCTGGCCTTACTTTGGATTTGTTTAATCATTTTTGTGTTCTCTATCCGTATTGTTTCATATAGATTCAGGAATCTTCGTGCAAGACTATTCATTTTTGCATGAAGATCCAGAATCTTCACGCAAAGATTCTTTGTGTGTTGCACGAGAAAGTGCCTGAGTGTGCAAAACTTTGCATGACACCTTTTTTTTTGCGCAGGCTATAAAAAAATTTTGCGCAACTATGATAGAGATTTCATGTGAAATCTTGTGACAACAGTTTCAGTTTGAAGAATTATTTTTTGATCTTTAGGTTGTTTGATTTCACTAGCGTGCTTGTCTTGATCTGTTCCTTTGGATTTCTTGTAGGTTAACCATTGTTTGCAGGACGTTAGGCGAAGACTCCTTTTAAAACCCACTAAAAAATAGACTAAGTGCTTGCTTGCAGGATGCTTGTCGAAGATACACTTGTCAAAGACCATATTTCAAACCTAGAAAATAATGTGTCTTCTTTTCCTGCTTTCAAAACTAGTCTAATTAGTCACTTGTGAAATTTCTAGGGTGCAAGACGAAAGAATAGGAGAATATGCTCTTCACTTCTTGGAGGTCATGAACAAGAGTGAATTAGAAACCTAGACACTTCCAAAAGATGACATTCTGAAGAAGGCAAGTAGCTTGGTGGTTCTTCAAAGCTTGTTCTCTTCTATGATAAGAGAATGATTTCTTTTAAGGGAATTGAAATCTTTAAGGAAGAATGAGTTTGGATTGATTAAGCCAAGTCAGTAATTAATTTGTCTTGCATGTTTGGGTGAGGAAATAAGGTAGAGGATTATGCTCTTTCCCCTTGAGGGAAATTAGAAACTTAGACCCTTAGATCTAAACCACCAGTCCGTGTCAATCCTTTAGAGGGCCTGTTGGAGTGATCCAACCTCTGGGAATGACCCAAGTGAGCACACTCCCTTCACTGGAGATTACAACTCACTATAATCAAGATGCTTTGTAGAGCGAAAGACTCCAAAGCCAAATTAATTTCTTCTCCTTAATTCTTGATATCGCATATCAAGGGGAAGCTCTATCTATGCACTAGTCGAAGCTGGCCCCTAGCTTGTTAAGCAAGTAGTGTGCACTTTTAGATGCTGGTGTGAGCTGATGGCCTCAACTCTGCTTGCAGAGCCACTAGAGATTAATTCGAATAGAAGCCAAGTAAAAACCTCCTAGTTAGAAGCTACCTGGTTCACCTTCGAAAGGAGGCATAACCTTTGTGCAAGGAGGGGGAAGAATCTCTCTCGTAGAACTCACCATAGGCATACTATTGGACGTTTGAAGGTGGTATATGTGCTCATCTCCTACCACAAGGGTTCTTTTTCAACATATACTATTGAGTCCTTTGAATATACCAAAACCACGGGTGCCCTCTAGGGGGTGACACGACTGTGTGAGGTACACGCATGTGCATATGATGTGGGACAAAGGTTTTGCCTTCTCTACCAATTTTTCTTTCTAGGGATAAAGTGTGTTTGTTATCGAGTCATCAACAAAGTCCAAACTAGTTACAACAAACAAAGGTCAAGACTCCCCTATTCTATCGAGTTGCTTTGTCCTCGGCAGGACTATTTTCAACTACTACTTGCTTCCCACTATCTTGTTTAAACACTTTGCCTGAATTGAAAACTTGAAACTTTGTCCAAACATCTTACTCAGTCAACCTTGCTACCTGTCCAATCAAATTTGTTTGATAAATCTGTCTACTCTGTCCAAAAATTCCATAATCTTGTCAAATTTAGTTGCTATTGTAAAACTAGTTTGCCTTCACGCACGAGAATTTTTCCAATCTCACGCGAAATCATATTGTCCTCGCATGAAATCATTTTGTTCTTGCATGAAATTAAACTACTATCATTAGTCTTCACGCAACCCACTAAACTTCCTTGCGCAAAATTAAATCACTGTTACTAACTTTTGCATGGTCTAGGAAACTTGTTTGCGCGATCTAGGAAACTTCTTTGTGCGGCTCAGAAAACTTCTTCACGTAGCCTGTAAAGGGGATAGTTCACCCATCTTTCCTCTAGCCACCTAATCACCCATCTCTCCATCCTCTCACAGGGATAGTTGAGCTAGTTGAGGGACATGGTGATCACTTCTAGTCACAGGGATAGAATTATGTTTCTCGTGCGAGATCTTGTGTCAGCTTTTTCACTTTTGGTCTGATTTAGCTATCTACGGCCTGCATGCTGCCCTTTTTTGCATCCATTTGTCACTTTATGTCTAAAAACATTCTTGAAATAGTGGCACTTTGCTTTGCTAAGGGCTTGTATCTTGCACTTTGACTAGTCTCGTCTCATAAGTTATTTTTTGTCCTCGTCTTAATGCTTGTCATAATTTGTGTCGCATTGGTTATAATCTCTAGCTATTCTAGCCTTTAAATCAGACCATTTGTGCCTTAGTGAACAAAATTATTACTATTATCTTATCTTTTTTGAGAGTCAGTCTTAGTGTAGTCCTCGTCTAGGTTCTAGCTACTTGTCCTTGTCTATGATTGTTGCAACCAGAAGCAACAACATGTTTTATCCCCATAACCTTAGACGTGGTCATGTTAGGGGTTGTAATCATGGCAGAGGTCACTTACCTTTCATTATGCAATCTATATCTAGTTCAACTAGTGAGGCATCTTCACGATCTCCCTCACCTACCAGGTCATCTCAAGTTCAGTGACCATTTTCCATAAACCTACAACAAATTAGGAATCCTTTGTACCAAGAGGATACTAAGATAGGTAGAGATCCTATATTACTAAACATGATGTCTGATCCTTTTTTCAAAGGATATTTTGAAACACAACACACTAAAACTGAACATGTTCCTATAATGACTAATCGTGAAGCTAAACATGGTAGTCATAGTCGACATCAAGAAACACCTAAAAATGACAAAGAGAAAGAGAAAGACTATGACACCAATGAGGAACAGGAAGAGGTCGAAATACTCCTTGAACACATAGAAAAATGTTGAAGAGACAAAAACTTCCAAAAGGTCATGGGAATATTACTCAATGAAGAGAAAGAAAAATACTTTCTCAAACTTTCCCAAGAGGGAGCAAAGTTACCTTCTCATTTCAATGTGGAAACCATTGTCACACCTAAAGAAGAAACTAAGACCTCTAAACTCCAAAAAAAAATTGAAAATTATGCAAGAACAATTGGCTGAGATGATGCATGAGAAAGAGAAACCCACAAAGACATACACATTGGAGGTTCTTTGTCCATTTCCATTTGACAAAAGCATAAACATGTTGCCTTTTCCCCAAGGCGTAGAACTACCCAAATATGACAAGTACTTTGGTACTACTGATCCCCAAGATCACTTACAAGAATTTGGTGCTTTGTCTATGAAGTTTATACATGATCAAACCTACCTCATGCATTTATTCCCTAGAAGCCTAGGTGGTTAAGCTTTGGAGTGGTTCTCACATTTACCTCCTGGTATCAAGACGTTTGACGAAATTTCCAATCTATTTGTGTAGCAATATTCTCATAACATACAACACCCTCTCAATATTCAAGATCTATGCAACCTTAAATATAAGGTTGGTGAACCTTTCCTCACTTTCCTCCAAAGGTGGAGACAACTATACACTAACTAATCCTGTAAAATCCTAGAAATGAAGAAGCTTGACATTTTCACTAATAACCTCTTACCTAATTTTAGGTATAGAGTCCAACTACAAGGTCCATGTACCTTTGAATACATGATTACAAAAGCTATCCATATCAAACAATTTATGGTCAAAAAAGGTGAACTCACTCTTCAGAGAGACATAAAAAAAGGTTCCACTTTCAACAAGGATAAAACCAAACATGTCAACAAGAATCGAGAAATTGTACATGATGGAGTTGTTGACAATGTCACACCCAAAATTGCTAAAGCTACATTTAATCTCACAGATGGCCTCAAAGCGGCCAAAAATGCTGAGAAACCTCCTCCTGACAATAAGACATCTGGGAACAAACTAAGAAACTCTTGGACAAAATGCCCCAAGCAAGAGTATACACCTTTGGGAGAACCTTTGGATGTGGTTTACAAAACATTGCTACAACATAAGCTTATTTCACCAATGGATAACCCTTGTCCCTATGATCCACAACCATGTCCGCCATGGTGGAATGAGACCTCATTCTATGAGTATCACCAAAACAAGGGGGCACAAAACTAGCAACTATATAAACTTGTGCCACAAAGTCCAAGACATGATTGATTCTGGTGATCTTGTGGTAGATGGACATAACAAAAATTTGGATCACAATGCATTCAAAGAGCCTTTCCCAGCTTATGAAAAAGGAGAGACTTTGAAACCACAACCCTACAACAAGGTCAACTATACATATTCCAATGATGACAATGTCATTCACATGGTTGAACCTATGGATTCTGAATACTACGACATTATTACCATTAAGGGCAACCAAGATAACAACAAAACCAAGACACCATTTTTCTTGAGGGGCCCTACTTTCAATGAAATGGATAATATGCCTTCACACCACTATGCTAATGCTGTTACTTGCTCTTGTGCCAAGTTGGTGCTCAAAGGCCCTGCGCCTCCTACTTCAGATCTTGAACAACACAAAGATAAAATCTTTGCTAGTCCATCGGGCAAAGGTGCAAAACCCACAATGAACTCAATAGCAACCAGTTATAGTGTTCTCGATCAATTGAAATGAACTAATGCTTAGATTTCCATCTTTGAGCTACTCAAAATCTTGCTTGCTCATAGGTAGATTTTGGATAAAGCCCTCGCTGAGGCAAATGTTCCCCAAGATCTTGATCTTGAGGAATTTCAATCCATGGTAGGTCATTTGACCTTGCCATATCTTATGATTTTTTTTGAGGAAGATGACAACTCCCTGAGTCACCCACACAATCAACCTCTACACATCGAGGTTATGATCCATTAGACATGTGTTTGTTGGGTACTCATTGATAACGATGCTAGCCTAAATATTATCTCTGCTACTTTGCTTAGACAATTGAATTATTCTAAGGACTCTATTGATCCTCAATGAAAGATCACTATCAAAGCATATGAGGAAGTGAAATGAAAGTCTCTAGGTCTTGTGGTTTTACCAATTCGCGTCGGTCCTATCGAAAGGGATGTCACCTGTCAAGTGCTTGACATTCCCTTGGCCTACAACATTCTGCTAGGATGGCCATGGATACATGAGATGCACGTTGTACCATCCACATACCACCAATGCATCAAGTTCCCATTTCATGGCTCCAAAGTTACTATTCCTGCCACTACTAGCTACACCTGCATTATGCTCAAAGTTGTTGAAACTTTCATCCCTACTAACCGTGAGTCTATTGATTATCATGAAAATAAGCTTAAAAAAATTGAGTAGTCATTCAAACTAAAAGAAACTGGTATGGTAGAGTACCACATTGAACTAGTGTTGTCATTAACATCTTTCCCAGAGTCTCCTCAACATTATGGGACACCCTTAGAAGCAAAGAAGCCGTTCGTGCTAGCACCTCAAACCAAGTATAATGGTACTTTTTTCAAGGCTACAGTTCCCTTAGAAGATGAAAGTGAAAATAGAGCCATTTTTGCATGGCTTTACAAAGAAGAGGCTCTAGTGGACCTAACAAAACAAGCTCAAGAAATCACTCCTAGGAAATATGGACTTGGTCTCAAGCTTATGAAGTGTTTTGGTTACAAGGGAACTGGCCCTATTGGGTGCAATAACAATGTCCTAATTGATCCTATCAAAGCAAGATCTCGAAGCAACCATGATACAAATGGCCTAGGGTTTAAGAAGGTCCCTTTCCATTTGGGATCAAATAAATTCATCCCCAAACCTAAGAGTTCATCCAAAAATGAGTCACAAGCTGAGTCAGATACTCAAGAGGAAGAATCTGATGATGAGGATTCCTATCCTCATCCTATCCGTTATGATCTCGCTAAATTATTTTTTGAGCTAGATGACTTTGTGCCATGTGTTAGCACTATGGATGATACTAGTGATTCTTTTGAGGACAATACTGAGCAATTCAAATATCATTCTGAAAAGGGAGAATCTAGTTAATCATGTCATGTTGAGTATTTGTGTAAGAACCCAAAGGATGAAGGTGACTATGTCCCTATCACTATTGGGGAGTTCTATAATCTCTCACCATGTAGCACTAATTCTAAGGAATATGAGTTTGACTCTCTTTTAGAAGCAACAACTGATAAAGATATTGACCAAGTGCATGTCTATGAAAACCAAATCGAAGTGGGTGAAACGTCTAGGGTTAGGTCACATGGGTCAAATCCAACTAGTGTCCTAGAATTGTCAATTACTAACATTCATACTCTAAGGCATTTGAACACACCTATGGATGAGGTCATCATAGGTCTCAAATTGCTAGTCCAAGAACTTAATGACTATATGGTGAATGCAATTGAACTAGCCACTACTCTCTCACTCACACATCCCGAGCTTATAGACTGGAACCCTAATACATCTAGTGAAGTCCCCACATTCCAAAATGACTATGCTCTTTCCTATTACCTAAATGTTATCGAACCTGTAATGTCTTCCACCAATGAGTAGAGTATCAACATGACTGAGGCTGACATGAAATATCTCAGTCACACAATTAAAAAGAAAAAATGCAAAAGGTCTAATGGTGAAAACCACATTGTGGCAGTGTTAGAACCCAAAAAAGTAAAAATAAAAGACGTATCCAAGGGTGAAAACCTCTCTGAGGCACCCACAGATGAGATATTAGATGTACTTCTTAGTTACTTTTAGGAGAGATCAGTAGTGTTGATAGAGCTGATGTAGCCAATTAACCTGGGCATAGGAGAACATCCTCATATGATACATCTAGCATAGTCAATCTCACCTAAAGAGAAGGAACAATCATTTCCTTTTTCAAGGAAAAGAAAATAAATTTTACCTAGATATACTCTGACATGCCAGGATTAGATCCTAATCTTATCATGCATCATTTTTCCATAGCACTAGGCATCAAACTAGTTAAACAGAAGCTTCAAAAAATGCACCCTCACATTGCATTTCTCATCAAAGTAGAATTGGAGAAACTCCTTAAGGTTGGTTTCATCTATACAATTGATTATGCTGAATGGATATCCAATATTGTTCTAGTTTCCAAGCATGATAAATCTATCAGGGTTTGTACAGCCTTCTCTAATCTTAACTTGGCATGTCCTAAAGATGACTTTCTGCTCCCTAATATTGATATGATCATGGACATGATGGATGGCTATGAGATGTATTCACTTATGGATGGGTTTTTTGGATACAATCATATAAAAATTACGGCAGAAGACCAGGAGAAAATGGCATTCACATGTGCATGGAGAGCCTTTTGTTGGAATGTGATGCCATTTGGTTTGAAGAATGTTGGTGCTACATATCAGTGGGCCATTACTACAATTTTCTATGACATTATGCATAGAACCATGGAGGACTACGTTGATGATACCTTGGTCAAAAGTGCTAAACACAATACTCATCTACAAGATTTGGGTTCCATCTTAGATCGTATGGAAAAGTTTAGTCTTCACCTCAATTCTAAGAAATGCACATTTGGTGTCACATTAGGGAAGTTGTTGGGATACATTGTTTTTGCAAAAGGAATTGAGGTAGATCTAGAGAAAGTACAAGCAATAATGGACATGCCACCACCTCAGAACATCAATCAAATGAGAGAGCTACAGGGAAGGCTTCAATCTATTTGTAGGTTTATTTCATAATTAGCAGATAGATCACAACCCTTCATAAAGACCTTACATAAGGGTGTGAAATTCAATTGGAGCTAGGATTGTGAGAAAAGCTTAACACAGATCAAACAATATCTTGTCAATCCATCCATCCCGATGCCTCCTATTCATGGGAAGCCTTTGCTTTTATACATCTCAGGCACTAAAACAACTCTAGACATCCTATTGGTTAAGGAAGATAATGACAACAAAGAAAGAGCTATTTACTACTTGAGCTGAACATTGGTCTCTCATGACAAGAACTATACCATTATTGAGAAAGTTTGCTTGGCAGTTGTCTTTGCTTCCAAAAAGTTGAGACACTACATGCTTGCCCACACTACATACCTTGTGCCTAAAATAGATCCACTAAAGTACTTTCTCAATAAGGAGGCTCTCACAGGAAGATTGGCTAAATGGGTTATGATACTCAGTGAGTTTAACATCCAATACATTAAATGCAAGGATATTAAGGGACATGCAATTGTAGACTAGCTAGCTGAGGCACCCATACAAAGTCTTCTACAACGAACATTGATTTCACAGATGAGTCAATTCTAACACTCACGCACCACACATGGGTTATGTTCTTCAATGGTTCCTTCACACAACAAGGATCAAGTGTTGGATTACTCTTTATTACACCACAGAGATACTCATTTCCCAAAGCGTACAAGATTTTGTTTCCTTGTACAAACAACTTTGTTGAATATGAGGCTTTGATCAATGACATGAAAATCATAGCTGAATGGAGAGTGGATCAGTTAGATATCTTTGGTGACTCTTAGCTTGTTGTCAACCAGGTTAATGACGTGTACCAAACAAAGGATGAGAAACTAATTCCTTACAAGTGCATGATTGATGACTTAAAGATGTATTTTGCACACATCACTTTCCAGCAAGTTCCACGAGCAAATAATAAAGTGTATGATGCCATGGGCACCCTAGCCTCCTTGCTACAAATGCCTGAAAATGATCTCTAACATGAGTTTTTGGTGGAAGCATTACACTACTCAGTCTATGACACCCCTGATTCTAAGATGATCTATTCCATTATAGGACAAGAACCATCTCACTACCATCACATCTATTCCTACCTTCATAATCAAACCATTTTATAAGGTCTAACCTAGAATGAGAAATGTTACCTAATCTGTAATGCTTAACATTATGTCATTATTGTTGACGATCTATATAGGAGAGGTCTCGACAGAACACTCCTTAGGTGTTTAGAACCCGAAGAGTCCAAACGTGCACTAACTGACGTTCACGAGGGCATTTGCGGATCTCATTCCAATGGCCTAATGCTAGCTCACAAAGTCCTTCATGTTGGTTACTACTAGCCCAAAATGGAGCAAGAAGCTATCAAGTACACTAGGTCCTGCAAGCAATCTTAGTTACATAGGAATCTCATCCATGATCTAGCTAGAGAGCTATTCCCTCTACTACAACATGGCCATTTCAATAATGGTCCTTTGACTTGGTGGGACAGATCCACCCAACCTCCTCTAATGGACATAAGTTCATTATCATGGCTACAAATTATTGCACAAAGTGGGTAGAGGCACTACCTCTCACAATTGCTGATGGCAAAAATGTAGCACTTTTCATCACAAACTACATCATTTGTAGATATGGTGTACCATCCTCAATCATTACTGACAATGGAGGACAATTCAAGAATAAAGACCTCAAGGAATTATGCAAGAAATTAAAAATCACACAACATTGGTCTTCTATTTATTACCCCCAAGGTAATGGCCAAGCTGAGGCATCCAATAAGGTGATCCTCAAAATTCTTCATCACACAGTCAGTAAGTTAGGGAGAGATTGGCATCTCCAAATCAACCTAGCCTTGTGGGCATATTGGACAAGCATCAGAACTCCAATGGGCATGACTCCCTTTGATTTGGTGTATGGAGAGGATGTTGTGCTTCTAATAGAGGTTGAGATTCCTACTTTGAGAATCTCTATGAAAGGCCTTATCATTAATGATGACTATAGGATAGCTTGGCTTCAAGAGCTTGTATTTCAAGATGAATGATGACAAGTGGCATGTGATCATCTACGAGCATATCAACAAAGAATGGCCAGAAGCTACAATCGAAAGGTCAAGCCACGTGACTTCTAGATGGGTGATCTCATCCTAAGAGAGAACCCTAAGAATCAACAACAATGAGTACAAAAGGGAAAGTTTGAACCAAATTGGCTCGGTCCATACATCATCACTGCAGTATATGGATCTAGCGCCTATCAACTTTTCACAACTGAAGGAGAAGTGATTAAGGAAACTATCAACACTCTCCACTTGAAGTAGTTTTACAGATGACCTAATTTTAGCAAGCTCTTTGTACATATTTATGTCCTGAAAAAAATCTCAAAAATACGAAAAAAAAGAGAAAAAAGAGAAAAATACAAAAAAATTGAAAAACCAAAAAAAGAGCCATTTGTGAAAACCTAGAAATAGGCATCATGGTAGCAAAAAAAGGAAAATCCTGGCAAGAAGGTGAAAACTTGGTAAACATGCACCTCTTGTTCCCCAATGCTCCATCTTGCAACACATCTTCTGGCTATTCTGTACAGTTGCTTTCATGCTTTCACTTTCTTGCTTTTCCTGTTTTCTGCTCATGTATCCATGGATTGAGTCTTGTCATAGCTTGGGGGCATTCCCCCTTAGTGTCACTCTTTTCAAGATTTTCCTCATAGGATCTCCTTCACGACAGTCACCAGTGGTCCTTACTGTGTTTCCCTACTATAGCTAGTGTCCCTCTTTTTGAGATTCTCCTCATAGGATCTCCTTCATGATAGTCACTAGTGCCTCACTATGTCTGCCTACTATCGCTAGTGTCACTCTTTTTGAGATTCTCCTCATAGAATCTGTTTCGCAATAGTCACCAGTTGTTTCAGCTATGTCTGCCTACTATTGCTTGGGTCACATTCAAATTTCTTTATGGAAGATCTCTCTTGTGTCAGTCAGCAGTAGTCTTGGCTGTGCTTGTCTACTGTTTCTTAGTCCTCTTTAGGTTCTTCATCATGAAGTTTTGGTGTAGAGGCACCTAAATCTCAAGAAGACAAAGATATAAAAGCTAGAGAAGCTATTTGTAATAAGTTGTCAAAGGAGGTCTTAATATGATAAATAATGTAAAAATATTTATTTAATTGGTGAATGGATCTATTAGCATCCATCTAAAGTCATTTGAGTCATAATGTTGGTCTAGGTTGGGTTTGTATGAAAGTTGTAATGTAAAAAAATGCATAAACTGCAAAAAACATTGTCAAGAATGAAAAGGGGTCAAAAGAATGTGAAGGGTTAGTTTAAAGGGTGGTTTGGAAGTTATAACCAACCAAAAAATCTATAAAAATGTATGTAAGGTCGAACCAAAGCATGAAGGAAAGGAAGAGATACATTTTGGAAGAAATTTGGTAATATCTTAAGTTGTTATTTTGATTGGTTTTCTATTTTAGTGTTGGTTCCAGGTCTTGTATGAACATGTACAGCCTGGAAACCATGTAAATTTTGTATATTTGGATAGAGAAGTGAATAAAATTTCTTTTGGCTTTGGTTTGGATTTGTTTCATTTAGAAATGAAGAAGTTATGCAGGTTTTGGCAAAGTTTGTAAATTGCAGATTTGAGAATGATCAACTACAGTCAGATTGAAACGTTTGGTACAGGAATATTTTGGAAAATAAAGACCTATAAAAAAATTCATTGGAAAGATACATGAATTAAATTTCATTTCCTTTTGGTTTGGGTCGTTTTTATATAGATTTGTGAAAGTTATGGGCATTTGAGTGAAAACTGGTTTTTAACAATTTTCATTGGAGTTACAGACAGTGATTTGTGCTTGGAACTTTATATATGAATGAGAAAAATGAATAGCTTACATATTTGAAAACTAGACTCAAGAATGGATAATATGGAATTGGTTTGGTTTCATTTAGATTTATTTTGAGGAAGATATCTGATGCCCTAGGTCCTGGTTCAGAGTACATAATTTATAATCTGCTTATTGGATTGGTCTCATCTTTGGATATGTTTTATAATTACTAATTTAGAACAATTCCTCCAAAGGGTGTTTCAAGAAGATATTTAGAACTGGAGTTATGAACAATGCAATCAGACATAGCAATCTGATTGTGTGAGTGAAGATGTTGTCTTTATCAGTGTATAATGTCAGGGTTCTTTGTTGTAATCTTTGAGATGTTCTTGGTTCCTTGAGGGTGTACCAGCCTATTTTGAATCCCTTGAGTTGAACTAAAATTCCTTGAAGATAAATACAGAGGGTTCTACATCAAGTTTCCTCTTTGACCTCAGTCACCAGTCATCCTGACTGCGTCTACCTACTGTTGTCATCCTACTAAAGAGATTTCTTTCAAACATGTTCTGGACATTGACACCTGACATCAGTCTCAAAAACATTGAACTCAAAAAAAAGACATACTTGTTTGGATATACTGAGCATTTGCTTTGTTTGCTATGTTTTTTTTTATCATATCTCCTCGAGCAACTCGATGATATCATCTTCAGCTAGAGAAGTAATGACTGGGGGCATGATATTTTCTTTGCTTTCTATTTGCGGTTTAGTTCCAATTAGTTGACATATTCCTATAATAGGGGTGTCCACTATAAGAGCCTCCATCTTGTATTGGATGGCTAGGTGTACCTCGAATCCTTTTGTATGAATACATTAATAACATTGGTTCTTCTCCTTGTTTGTTGGAGTGAACTCTTCATGCTCTAGTAAATACTGATACTCGTCTTGCTAAGTGAATGTATGGGTCACTGTGAGTATATCTAGCACACTTTTGTCTCAGGTTACAAATGCAAGGGTCATTACAGATAGAATAAAACTGAATACTTAGCATAAGATGGATCTCTTGTGTGTTTGGTGTGTCTATCATGCAAGCAACATTCTTGTCATCCTAGCATCTATGCTTTGATGCTTATATTAACTTGCCACATTAAAAGGGAAAAATGTTCTGGTCATTCTGGCTTCTTGTGCCTTGAATGCTTACATTTAATCCTGACAAACCAATAATGTATGTTATATTCATATTTCCATGATTGCAATGTCAGTGGAAATTGTATGACCTACGAGATTTGTTCTATATCTGGTGATGATTAAATATTGAGGCTTGGTGACCAGACCTAGGGTTGCATTTAACATAGTCTTGCATTACATACTTCATTTGCATAAGCACATAATTCAATGTTCATACTATTCCTACCCTTTGTAATGAAGGATTGGGGGCATCTCCACATGTATCAGGTTTCTCCATGGCTACACAAGCATTCAGTCCGTC
The DNA here is from genome assembly GCA_028749045.1 of Cupressus sempervirens. Lineage (NCBI taxonomy): Eukaryota > Viridiplantae > Streptophyta > Pinopsida > Cupressales > Cupressaceae > Cupressus > Cupressus sempervirens. The sequence continues at coordinate 234,773,721 of CM053792.1, read as the reverse complement.
GATTCGTGTTCCTCAGTGAAGTACTTGTCACTATCAAGCCAAAACACACAACACTACATGAGATGTCAGTCCATTTCCATATGCATTGCATCCATATACTCATAATATCTACTCTAAAAGCTCATAATCACATCACATCACACCACATCACAATACATAGGCATCATAATCAAACTCAAACATACATCTCATCATCATCATCATATTGGCATCTCATGTACATCAAAATAAATGAAAATAGACAATGACATGTACATCGGGATACTCAGCTCAAGATCTCATATATATATATATATATATATCAAAAGAATGGATCAGTACAAAAAATGGGTGCTACTCGAGCACAATCAATAAAAAATGATACATGTGGTGCTGGCACAGAAGTCGATACATAGCCAGAGATCAAAATTAGAGTTAGGCACAAAGCGTCTAACTCTATCCCATATACTCACCTCCAAGAGGAGCAAGAGAAGCATGTGGCAGAAGTGACGGTGGCATATCTGGTCTAGAGGAGGTCATGCGCCTCTAGACTCTCATACGTACTGAGAAAAGCACTGAACCTGCGTGTGTCTCATCTGGTATTGCACTCATATATGTAGCATAATAGTAGGTAGACTGAATTGACTGAAAGTGGATCTCATCTTGCGCTAGCTCCAATCTCTGCTTGGCAGTCTCTGCACGCTCTCTCCATCGATCTATCTCTTGTTGTCTCTCTACCAACTACGCATCTCAGACTACCAGGAGGCCTGAAAAATTTTCTCTCGATATCATCGTACCATGTCTTGCATCCCACCTATTGGCTGATCTAGCATATCCTCATCCAATATCTCCACTGCCTACCGCTGTGGTGGTGCCTCCTATTATGGTGGCACTGGCTGTTTTGGAGCCTCCTATTGAGGGACCTGCTCCTCTATCCTCTATATATGCCATCGATTGTGTTAGTCCCACTACCCTCAGCACCTGGGTCTGATCCCATCTAACGTGGGAGAATTTACATCTACTATACCCAGTGCCAGCCTATGACTAATGTTGCGGCTAACCTAGCATCTGTGGCTGTGCCTGCTACTACTGGGGCACTTACCTCTGTGCTTGCCCTGCCATCCCTAGTGGATCTGTAAAGCATGGGAATGGATGGCTAATCGAAAATGCATGATACATAGGTGCCATCCCTACATCTACTACCTCTGGTAGGTAGTCACACTGAACTGCAGCTAAGCTGTGAATATCTATCATGGATCATCCTGGATCCATCCGTGGTGGCCATCCCCACTCAACATCCTTCTGCAACCTAGCATAAGCATAATACTCAGCAGAAATGTCCTGTGGTCAGCCATACTACTGCCACACTCGTGAGATCACAAATCTCTCTATGACTGATGTCGTCCTACCTACCAAAGGTCGAGAACTAAACATCCATGGTAGCTCTCTAGGGGCATCATCCTAGTCCTCTGTCTCTCACCAAGGTCAGCATACAATGGAGACTAAGTCATCAAGATGTGTCCTCTAGTGATCAGTCTTGCCCAATGGACCTGGGTAATGTGCCCTTGATATCTGCATATATAGGGCTCCATGGGCTCTTTGGCATCCTCAAAAATCAGCCTACATACGGGAAGATGCTCCTAGGTCCAAATCTACAACACATATACTCTAGTTGCCATCATCTTCTTCTCATGGAAGACCACCTCGTGCTTTTCATGGAAAAGATGGGCCAACATGCACTGACCCCACCCAAAGATCTCAGGTACATCCAACATCCCGTGAAGCATGGCTCCCCACCCACACTTCAAACAATGCTATCATCTATCAAGACATAAGAAATAGCTCAAAAATATAGCCAGCATAAATCCCAGGCTGTGCGTCGGTCCATAGGTGTGCATTAGCTCATCCCTTCTGATGGCCCTGCCCCTCGGTAGCTCTCTCCCAAACACAATGGATAGTGCCTCTGTCCCTGCTTAGGGAACTATATCATAGATGACTCAAGCGTCGTGAAAGGGGATCCTCAATATCCTCCATATATCCTTTGGGGTGATCATCATCTCACCCATTGACAAATGAAAAGTGTTTGTCTCCGAATGGAAATGCTCTAGCAAAGCTGTCAGTAAGCCTTGATTCACCATCACGGCTAGAATCTAACAAAATGAAGACAAACCCAATCAAGCAATGTGTGCCTGATCAGCATCATTGAGACTTTGAAATAACTCCCCATATGGTGGGCAGTGTGATCTGAATGCAACATCACCAAAGACCTCCTATACACACAACAAAAATGAAAAATGAAACAATCAGTATCAATTCGAAATGATACATCAAAAAAAACTAAAATACAATTTTTGAGCATGAAATCAAAACTTTTAAGCATGAATATCATGGGATTTCGTGCGAAGTTCGTAAAATCTCACACGAAGCCGTGAAATTTTGCACAAAGTTTGCCAAGTCTCATGCGAAGATCTTCAATCTCGCACGAAGAATCATGTTGTTGCGTGAGAAAAGATCTTTGCGCATGAAAAATGAATTCCCTTCGCATGAAGAATCTCGTTCTTCACATGAGAGATAAGTGCCTCCCGCACAAAGACCCTCCCGCCACATGCAAAAAAATAGTGCACCCTATTTCTTCATGCGAAGAAAGAATATCTTCGGGTGAAAGAAGATAGGTCTCACACGAAGACCATTTGGACAACCCTAAAATATGCTAAAATATGCAATAAATGACCTTGTAAAGTGTTAAAGTGAAAGTATGAAGATGGGAAATCGATGACTCACTGGTGGTCTATAGTCTACTAGCTAGTTGTGTCGTCTAGAGCACTCAAAATGATGGTATCTCATGTTCACTACCATAGCTCTCTCAGAGCTCAAAATCACTAGAAGACAAAAGCACAAATGAGTTTGAAAATGACACCTTGGACCCTTATATAGCTGTTGACCAAATTTTTGAAAGTTCTCAAATTTGCACGAAAATCACCCCCTGGCTAATTGGACCGTTCTAAATCCATTTTTGGGATTGAATTCGAAATCTGACACACCTAAGTGCCTCAAAAATATGTTTTAAAGTTTTGGGGACCGACGCAATCAAATGCTTGTGCAGTCTAAATTTATCTGATATCTTGGGATTCCTAAAATCCTTTCAATTCTAAATTCTTCATATTTTCAAAATTCATTTTAAAAATCTTCAACTCAAGTCAACTTTGCTTAATTCTAGTCAACTAATGGTCAAACTTGGTCTTTTGGATCTCAGAAGCACGCTAAAATGACTCTGAATCATCTTTAGATCATTTTGATCTCTTCATATTTCTTCAGATCAATCGTATCTCTCTTTATATTTCTTCTGATAATTCTGATCTCTTCATATTTCTTCAGATCATTCTGATCTCTTCATATTTCTTCAAATCATTTTGATCTCTCCAATTTTCTTCAGATCATTCTAATCTCTTTATATTTCTTCAGATCATTCTAATCTCTTTATATTTCTTCAGATCATTCTGATCTCTTCTTTATTCTTCAGATCATTCTAATCTCTTCTACATTCTATTGAATCTCAATTTTCTTCTATATCTCATGATATACTGCTTCACATCATATTTCTAGTGTGTCATCTTTCAATTTTGGTCCCAAGAGGGCAAGATGATTACATCATTGAATACTTATTGCTCTAGGCATCTCGTTCCCATCTTATGTCCTCGTCATTCGGGGCATCTCACCACTAGGGGCATCTTGTTCCCTCTTTCTAGCATCTTTTTCATCTTGTCATCATTTGATTAAGGGTACCAGGAAAATCTAAACCTCAACTCCTGAGGATCAATCCTCATTCTAGGGATGATTCTATGTCTCATAATTCAATTTTTTTATCTGCTATTGCTCTCAGGTATCTAGGTGTTCTATCTAGATCCTTGAAGGTTAAGCTCCATTTTGGAGATAATCTTCTAAATGCCTTCAATCTCAGGTATCTAGGTGTTCTATCTGGATTCTTGAAGGTTAAGCTCCATTCTGGAGATAATCTTCTAAATTCCTTCAATCTTAGGTATCTAGGTGTTCTATCTGGATTGTTCAAGGTTAAGCTCCATTCTGGAGATAATATTCTAAATGCTTATCAATTTCAGGTATCTAGATATTATGTTTGGATCCTTAAAGGTTAAGCTCCATTCTGGAGATAATCTTTTAAATGCATCCAATCTCAGGTATCTAGGTGTTCTATCTAGATCCTTAAAGGTTAAGCTTCATTTTGGATATAATCTTTTAAATGCTTTCAATCTCGAGTATCTAGGTGTTCTATCTAGATCCTTAAAGGTCAAACTTCATTATGAAGAAACCTTTTAAATGCTTATCAATTTTGGGTATCTAGGTATTCTACTTGGATTCCTTAGGATTAAGCTCTATTCTAGAGATGGTCCTTAAAAGCTTATTAATTGGTCTTCGTATCATCAATTTCGGAACCAATCTCATTTATTGATCCTCGCATCATGCTTTCTAATTTTTTTTGAATTGAACGTGTTGCTTGCACATTCATTCAAAGAGGGAAAAAATGTAATACCCCAAAATTGGCTCATTGCGATGCTACCAATTTTGGTCTATCTAAATCAATTCTAAAGTCCTATTTCACTAGGCAAACCCTTGTTTTGACATTCACTACTTGACGTAATTGTCAAATGCAGAAAACTTAAATCTACATTCATCATACTCTTTATTTAATTCCTATAGTATTGACTTATATTAGTCACATTAAACCTACTGATTACAATTTAATTTAATTTAAAGTATTTAAACTTTAATTAAATTAAATTATCTCCTAAGGCTAATGTACTATGGAATAAAATTTATTTAATTTAATAAATATGCCTATTTTAATTAATTAAAAAAAAAAATTAATTAAATGGAGAAGCTACTTATAATTAATTAAGAAAAGTTATTTAATTAAATGGGAAGCCATTCCTAATTAATTAAAGGAAGTTATTTAATTAAATAAGAAAAGTGTCTCTAATTAATTAAATAGAATTATTTAATTAAATGGAAAAAGGTAATTATGAGAGCATATCTCATTTTATTAAATTAAATATCTCTCCTAATTTCTATTCAGTTCAAGAATGGAAATTCCCAATTCATTGCTGATCAAATTAGAAGTGACCTAGATCACTTGCTTTTACACTAAAGTCTATTTGAGCTGACTAACTCTTACACTTAGATCTAAGTTAGTTAACTCCCTTTAATTTGGGAATCTTACTTTATGACTGAATCTCACCTTTAATCCTTGAGTTGACTAACTCTTACACTTAGATATGAGTTAGTTAACTCCCTTTAATTTGGGAATCTTCCTTTATGACTGAATCTCACCTTTAATCTTGACCGTTGATTGAAATTGATCTCAACCATTGATGGATTCTAGGAAAATCTATTTAAGAGACCCTCATCTCTTCATTTGAAAGAAGTAATTAGAATTTGCATCGAATTGCTGTTGAAATTCATACTCACATTTGCTCACATTTTTGCATACATCTTGCATTCTTAGTTTAAATTCATTTAGCTTAATTATGCATAGGTTAATCTAGTTTTGTTTAAATTGTTCCTAGATTAGAATGCATTTCTCATTTTAGAATAACTTGCATATTCATTTAGACTAGCTTCATTTTATCAAATCCTTCATTCTTAGAGGGTTTGATTTCTCGCACCTCGATTATGAGGATATCAACAGGCAAAATCCATTTAGATAGAAGGCAACATGTCGGCTTGTTGGATGATTTTTGGATGGACAATCCAATGTTCATTTCGGGGTGAATCCTCATATAAAGACCATATTGAAGTGTGTGTGTGTGTGAAGCATAAGGCCACATTTCGCATATACACTAACCACTCTCCCTTGATTGCAAACTCCATAAGAAAGTTGATAGGGTTCCCTTACTACCTTCCCCTTAACTAGTACTACAATAGGGTGGTCTTTCCTGATTGTAGACTCCATAGGAAAGTTAAACATGGCCTTTCCCTTAACTAGTACTACAATAAGGTGTCTTAAAAAACCTCCCTTAGTTATAGACTCCATAGGAAAGCTATATATGGTAGGGTTTCTATATAGTATTTCCCTTAACTAGTACTACAAGTCAACTTATAGACCTTCCTTGATTGTAGACTCCATAGGAAAGCTACTTGAAATCCCTAAATCATTTCTCAAATAATCAATTTTACACCTTTATGATTACATTAATTAAGAAAACCTGCAATTTCATATTTTTAACTATGGTTGAACTTCCTTGAAGCTCCATTGGCTTCCCTCTCTATTCATTGACTGAATGTTATTGATGTTCCCTTGATCATATCTCATCTTCTTCTAAAGACAATAGTGAAAAAGGATCTTCAATGTTTTTCTCACATTATGAAGTCACTTACCTTGACTCCCTCTTTAATTCTTCTCATAAGAAATGTTTTAAATTAGGCATCTTTCTTTACTTCAAAAGTTTACCACTTTTTAGTGTCCCTTGAAATATACCAAACTCTCCCTAGTGGGGGCTGCTATATTCAGTTCTTCCTTTATAATATGTCACTATTATCTCTTTACATAGAATATACTTCTCCTCTTTCCAATTATAATAATAGAATTCCTTTCTACATTTCTTCCATCTATTAATTTATTTCCATTTGACCATGTTATATAAGATACCTCCTTATTATCTATGATTTAATTTGCATAGCTTGCAACATATAGAACAATCAATGAAATCTTCACATAGATTGACCAAAATCCTAAAAGAAATAAAAAAATCCAACAATGGAGGAGTTGTAAAAATGTCTATTACATGCCTATGGAATGGGCATTAACCATGTGAAAAATCCATTGATGAGGTCATAATTCTCCAATTCTCCAATCTGCACTTCTTTGTCTTTTTAACTCTTATTCCTTGTTATATCTTATTACTGACCCGTCTGCTATTAATGTTTATTGTTCTTTGATCTATTAAATATCACTTGTTTTCATTATTCTTAGATGTGGTATTTTCATGGCATGACTTGAGAATATGGTGTCATGCCACTGTCAAAGCACTATTCCTACATGGTGGACCCTTTGGGCAGAGCTGGACGCTTGGACGAGTTACTAGATTTCATCAACAAAATGACAATTAAATTTGATGCTACTATTTGGTGTTCTTTTCTTGGTGATTTTATTTTTCCAAGGGAATGAATGATGAATTGACTAAGAATGTAGAAAAATCATGGCACTAGCAAAACCAAAACATGTGATTCAAATAAATGGCCGCATGATTGTAACTTTTGTGTTGGGTTTTTTTTTGACGCACTCAAATTTCTTTTGAAGATTGAATATGCACTAGCCAAATTGAAAATATTCTGTACTGACCATCATTATCTTTTCAGCTATTCTTTCTTTATTATGCAAATAATGCATTAAATCTGATTCCCAACCATATTCAAACTGCTTTCAATAGTTCTAACTCCTTAATAACTCCAACATAGTTGAACTCTTTTAAAATTATTTTCTTTAACCTGTATAAGTTCCCTATTAAAGAAATATTTATCTTCATATGCTTTAATGAGAATTAACCTTTACAGGGTTTCCAAGAGTCTTAATTTTTGTGCTTTAAATTAATCTGCTAGCTGATGTTGTAATCTCTAGGATGCTTGGAACTATCTCTCACCAATAGGGTTAAAGCTTGGTGAATTATTAAGATAAATGTAATGGCTGACATAGCACTATAGATGTGTAATTAATTAAGGTAATGATAAATATGCTTTGTGTTCATGTAGCTCTGTACTATAGTTTTACAATCAAATGCAATCTTGTAACAAAAGTGCAACCCCAGATGAAGCACTAGCTATGGCAAAATAGATAGCAGCAAAAGTCACGCAATAGCCCAATGATAAAGTTTCCTTACACTTGAGAATGTAAAGCTTCACTTGTGTTTGCCTGATGGAACTATTCTGTGATGCAGCAATTTGTTGAGAATTTAATCATAATGTGCTTTTTGTTGATCACTCATATTATTCAATAGTTCTCTTCATTTGCATTATTATACACAGGTTGGTAGGATCATTGCTCTGATACTAATTATAATGAGCCTTTTCTTCACATATATATTGTCTTGATAATGTCCCTAATATCAACTTATGAGAAGCCTTATAATATATATGTTCTTCTTATATAAGTCTTCTATTACTCTTATATTACTTTATCTTGTCTTTATATTCCACTTCTATGTTCGGTGTTCTTATCCTCGATAAGGAAATCGATATCCTTCGGTGCTATAATGTCTTTCCTCAATTTCAATGTATATTCTCCTTAATATAAAATGTCTTGCAAATGATAGATTTAGTACCTTGCAATATACTTAGCAAGGAGATTGTAGAATAATACTTTCGGTGTTCTATGTCTTTGATGCCAAATGTCTTATTCCTTTATCCTTCGGTGATACTTCATGTATTCCGGTGCTATTGTTAACTCTCATACCACAGTGGTCTTCTTTATAATGCTTGATGGTATCTAAGTATATGCTCTTGTATATATATGTATCTAGATCTACTCATGTATTGATTTGATTATGCTCGTATATATATAATTTCTGTAAGTATATATCAATCTACAATGTACGTTCTTACTTCCTTTGACGCCCTGATTGGTTAATATTTATAGATCCCTATGTAAGGGGTGCATTCTTTCCAATTGAACTGACACCATCATCCCTTGACTATTCAGATTTTTTTTTTTTTTTTAATAATGTGGGGCAACAGGACACTAATCCATTGTTTCCCTACTTACGTGCCTGTCAACGTTCTTTGGAGACTGTATTGCATTGGAATTAGATAATTATTATCTCTAATTAACCAATACTTATTATTTATATTTTATATTTGTAATTAAATAATATGATTGATAATTGTAATTTCAATTATAATTCTATCAAATAATAAGAATCATAAAATTATTATTAATTATTAATAGTACATAAATTAAATATATTATAATCTTTTATTATTATAATATATATTTATTATTAAAATATATGTAATACAAATGCTATTGGCTAGGCATATATTGAATAATTCGTTTATTCATTAATGTATATTATTATTAATGTTTATATTTATTATTATTCTGAATAATGTAAATAATTAGTATTTATTCATATAGTGTATCAATATTATTTCTTTTGTGAACAATCGATAATAGCATATGAACTATCATTATATTTTATCCAATTATAATTATAGGATTCTTTTTAGGAGGGGTCATGATAGTAGCAGATGGTCTAAATTTTCTTTTGCATTTCAACATAGAGGGCATCTAAAGGGCACTTAAAAGCCCATATTTTTCAAGCTTTCGTAGGTTTAAATTTTACCGTTACTTGCTAACTAGATGAATGCTCCAACCTTAGGTAAACATGCAGCATAGTCCCAACATAGGTTCTGCTCCCATGAAACTTTATTGTGAGTACCCTCCAAGAATTGATAGCCCATCATGACTTTATCATGAGTACCTTCCAGGAGTTAATATGAATTTCAATTATTTTATTATTAAAGAACTATCAAATAAGTTTGATATTGTCTATCCATGTATGTAGAAATAAAATTTTAGATACGACTGTTATTAAAGAAGGTGAAGCATAAATAGGAGAAGAATGAGAAGGAGATTAGGAAGAGGAGAAGAAGAAGACATAGTGAACCAAAAGAAGACAAATGACAAGGAGGTGGACAAAGGAGAGAAGGAGAAGTCGATAAAGATGAAGAAGAGGTGCATGAGGTGAAGAGAAAGAAGCTAGAGGAGGAGGACAAATGGGGAGGAAAGAAAGGAGATAAAGAAGGAGGGGGTGCAATAGGAAAACAAAGATAGAAATGGAGGAAAAGGAGTAGAAAAAGAAAAGGAAGAGGACCAAGAGTAGGAGGGGAAGAAGATGAAATTGAAGAAGGAAGGGACAACAAAGAGGAAGAAGAGGAGGATAAGGAGGGGGAGAAGAAGTGGAACCAAAATGATACGAAGGAAAAGGAGAACAAGAAACAAAAAAGATAAGAGATGAAAAAGACCAATAAAAAGAGGAAGAGGAGGAGGAGAATAATATTTATAACAGGAGGTTCTTTCCATAGGTCTACATGATTGAACCATGTCTTCTATATTTGTAGCAGATCTCTTAGTTGTATTATAATGGTCTCTCTTTCAACATCACTTATAAATACAATTAAGTTCATATGATTAAATCAATAAATAGAAAAGAGAGAATATAAGAGATAGAGAGCTCATATAATTAAGTCAATAAAAAACATAGAAACTCATAATTAAAATTGGCTGAAACATTTCACTGTTTGATGCAACCTTGCACTATTTGATGCAAGTGCTACTTAAATATAGTATTAAAGAAATAATGGTAGTACTGGGACTATCCTCTAAGTTTTCAGTCGGATGACAAAGATTTATGAACACCATAAAAAGCATTGAGCATCAAGTAAGAAACCATTGACCCCTACAAAAGAATAGAGGTTCCAAAAAAACCCCAGACCAGAATATACTAATTAACATAATCAGATTTCCACAATCCATTAGTATGTGAGCAATGTTTCTGGATTAGATTGTGTGAGTTTTTTTAGCATCAACGTTTCGGATCATACTACATGATCCATCATCAGGATGAGAGAGCATCAGGATTTTTCATATTCTGATGCTCTCTCATCCTGATGATGGATCATGTAGTATGATCTGAAACGTTGATGCTAAAAAAACTCACACAATCTAATCCAGAAATATTGCTCACATACAGAATATACTAATCTTTATTGCCCATGTTGAAATGAAACAATTTGAGACATCAAAGTGAGTGCTTCTAGTTATTATTATTATAAAATAATGAAAATTATTTTTGGAATATTAAATGCAAAAGGTCATTTTCCTCAGGAGCCAAATGCCCACCTACCATCCCTAGTGACCTGCACAACAGTCATAAACATGAATGTGGTAGGTGAGTTTTTCAATTTAGAAAAGAGAGGGAAATTTTTTGTGGTAGAAGACTAAAAGGAATGTCTCACATTCATATTGAGAGGTAGAAAAAGTGAAGGAGAAGAAGAGAAAAGCAGAGAGTTGTAGAGAACAGAAAGAGGAAAGGAAGTGATCAGCAGATCAGTCGTTGCAGAGACAGAAGGAATCATTGTCATGCCCATAGTTGCATGTTCTTGTACCTATCATTTTGTAAGTTTATTATTTTGTTGAGTGCGTCCTATGAAGCAGTGTTTACTCCAAGAACCATTGTATGCATCCATTAGAGCTACAAGTTTAAAGTTTATGAAGTTTGAAGTTTTACTAGTTTTAGGGTTTTCTGGTAGAAGCCATATGCTTCCAGATTTTGTAATAGTTTCAATCAAAGTTAAATAGCAAGCAAGCAGACATACATGAATCCATTTCTTCTTGTTCATTGCTTTTGTCAAGTTTATTGTTGAATATTTTAAGCCTTGAGTTCTCTAGTTTTAATGGTGGTAATACTCACATTGAAAGTCTTTAACTCAGTTTGTTCTTTATTTGAGTTTTTAACCTTATAGTTATTGCTGAGTTCACTCGGCATTTTCTTCTTCTGAGCTCCACCCTACAGTGGCTACTGAGCTCACTCGGTGCTTTCTTCTACCGAGCTCCACCCTCCTGTGGCTACTTAGTTCACTCAGTAATCACACTACTAAGATCACTTGGCATTCATTGGTGCCGAGTTGCCCTTCATTTGCCGAGCTCACTCAGTACTCTCTTGCCACTCGGTTCCTTAAGCTATCGACTAAATCTGGCACTCAACAATAGTGAGTGCCAGGCAATTTTTTTAGGTTTAGGGTTGATTTTTTAAAGTTGTGATTAATTTCTCACATGGTATCAAAGCTTTGAGGCCCCACATCTATAGTGAGTTAAGGAATTTGTTTTCTTGGGATATTTGACATGGTAGGAGATGCAGGAAAGATATGGCAGCAGCCACCACCCTTCAATGGACAAAATTATGATACATGGGCAAAGAAGATGAAAACCATTATGGTTGCAAATGATTTGTGAGAGTTTGTAGTTAATCAGTTCAATGATGTGACAGACCCAACTCAATATGTTGCCCTCAAAAATGCACAAAAGACTCATTTGAAAGAGTCAAGGAGGAAGGATGCTAAGGCATTAAGTTTGATTGAAGCAGCAACGACAAAGACACTTTTTCCAAAGATTGTAGTAGAAAATTATGCAAAGGAAACATACGATATCCTTGAGACAAACTTAAAGGGGACTGATAAAGTCTGTATAGTAAAGCTATAGAATATAAGGACGGAGTTTGAGAATCTTCAGATTAAGGAAAATGAATCAATTGCAGATTTTAGTTCAAGGACCTCAAATGTGATTAACCAACTTAAGTCAAATGGAGAAGACTATCAAGAGCAGAGGATAGTGGAGACGATATTGAGGAGTTTACCTCATAAATATGACAATCTAGTCATGACCATAGAAGAGGCAAAAGACCTCACTATTTTGACAATGGATGAGTTGATGGGTACTCTTCAAACCCATGAGCATAGGATTAACAAATCTGCATCTTCTTATTCCCAATAGAAAGCATTCAAGGCTCAATCAAATCCAAGAGGAAGAGGGAGAGGAAGAAATGACTTAGGCAAAAACTCCAAAGGTAGAGGCTAAGGTAATGGTGGACAAAGAAATGCTACAAAAGAAAGCTCAAGAAGAGCAGATGGAGCAAGTAGCTCACAAAATACTTCAAGAGGAAGTAAGAAAAACTACAACATAAATAAAAGTAATGTAGAATGCTACTACTGTCATAAATATGGGCATTATGCAAGTGAATGTTGGAAGAAGCAAAATGATCAGTCAGGACAAGCAAATGTGGCTGATGTGAACATGGGAAGTGGAAACAATGCCACTGCCTTCATCATGTGTAATGTTGGTGAAGAAAGAATCCCTAAGGTTTGGTACCTCGACAGTCGATGTAGCAACCACATGAGTGGTAATGAAACCTTGTTTTCATTCATTGACAAGAGTTTCAAATCTAAAATTAAAATGGGTAATAATGGAACCCTACTAGTAGTGGGCAAAGGATCTATTGTGGTTCGCACTAAGAAAGGTGAGAAGAAAGAAATACAAAATCTATATTTTTCCCCTGGTATGAAGCACAATTTGATGAGCATTGGTTAGCTCATTTAAAATGGATACAAAGTACTGATGGAGAATGACACATGTGTCATTCATGAAAAGGATGGGAGCAAGAACTTACTTGTAGCAATTTAAATGACAAAGAATAGAATGTTTCCTTTGAAGATAGAGACATGTTTCTCATCTCAAGTTGGTGCTGCACCTCTCACACAATCAGCTCTAAGGAGTGTGATTGAAGACCCCTCATGACTATGGCACCTCAAGTATGGTCATCTTGGCTATGTTGGTTTAAATTTATTGTCAAATAAAAGAATTGTAGAAGGTTTGCCATGCATAGGAAATTCATGTGACAAGTGTGAGGCTTACATTTTGGGTAAGCAACATAGGCTTCCCTTTAACTCTAAAAATTCTAGGAGGGCTAATAGTGTAGGCACTGCACAAGGACTTATGCTCTTTCTAATGAACCCCTTCTTCAAGAATTCCTCAATTTGTCTTTCTAACTCCTCATTTTGACTAGGTGTGAGTTTGTATGCAGCTTTGTTTGGGAGAGTTGATCCTAGTATGAAATCAATGCAGTGGCTGATATCTTTGATTGGTGGCAGCGTCTCTATCTTTCCATCGGAAATTACTTCTTTGTACAACTTCAAAATGTCTCTGACCTCCTTGGGTCCCACTATCTCCCATGGTTCCTTTTCTTTAGCCACCTTGCACACCTTCTTCTCCTCTTGTGGTTTGACCACAATAGCATAACATGGAGTGTCCTTCTCCTTGATTGTTTTCAGAAATTCTTTTTCTCCAACTACTAGCATATTGTTCACTTGTTGATCCTCCTTTCCATCATCAGGTAGAGGCTTCATTATTTACTATCTACCATCCTTGGTTATCTCACAAACATTTCTCCTTCCTTGATGTTGAGAGTCTACATCATATTGCCAGGGTCTTCCAAGCAGCAAGTGACATGCATCCATGTTAGTCACAACACAGAGAACTTTGTCATGATAGTCTCCTATCTTAAACTCAACATAGACCTATTCATTAACCAATGCTTGCTACTCCTTGTTTAGCCATGTTACTTTGTAGGGAGTAGGATGAGGAAATTTCTTTAACCCAAGTTTCTCCACCATCAAACTAGATGCCAAATTATCAGTAGAACTTGAATCTACTATAACTTTACATTTCTTACCTTTAATGCTTCAACTTGTCTTGAACAAGGTCCTCCTTTGTGGTGGTTCCTTCACTAGAGGTTTCTTCAACAAGATTTTGTTGAACATCAATGATTCTCCATCGTCAAGGTTTGCAATTCCTTTCCCTCCATGATTGTCTTGTACCTCCTCTTCATGAGTAAGATGCACTCTCTTATCCCCTCCTTGTTGACTATTTTTTTTCTCAAGGCACTTAGATGCCCTATGCCCCACCTGGCTGCAATTAAAACATCTACCTATAAACAGTCCTAGGGTTCTTCCTCCTGATCTACAACTTCCATTTCCTCTTCTTCCTCTAAAGCTCTGTCTATTATTAGACTCACTTTCATGACTCTCCTTGCTACTTGATTTTTCATTTCTCTTGAAGGGTCCTCTCCCTCCAAACCTTCCTCTACCCCTGCTACTACTGCCTCTTCTATTCTTATTCTGAGAATCACTCTTCCTTTTTAGTTTTTCTTCAATCATCAAAGCCATTTGGAAGCAATCATGCATTGAATTTGGATTGAACAAGGCTAATTCATCTTGAATGAAGTACTTGAACCCTTGTAAGTACCTTGCAAGTTTTTGCCTCTCTATCTCAGTCACCTTGGCTCTCAAGGTCAGTGTGTGAAATTCTTCCGTGTATGTATTTACATCCATATCCTTTTGCCTTAACCCTTGTAACTTTCAGTGTAACGTGACTTCATAGTCTTCAAGAATGAATTATTTCTTGATTTTAGATTTCATTCTCTTCCATGTGTTGATGGCAGATTTCCCTTCATCCAACCTCTCTGATTGGAGATAATTCCACCAACTTAAATCAACACCCTTCATCTTCACTTTAGCAATTTTAATCCTTTGCACTTCAGGAACATTATCACATTCAAAGTGATTTTCTAAGGCCTCAATCTAGTCCATGCACTCTTCTACATTTATCCTACCACTAAACATAGGGATGTCAGGCTTCATATCTCTCCTCCCTAACCTCTCAACGGTTTTGATCATGATCCTCTGATCATCAGCCAAAGCTTGCCTTGGGTCTTGTGGCACTTTTCTTTGTTCATCCTCTTTTTCATCTTCAAAGTCATCAAAAGTGCCCCTACTCACCTTGCCTCTTAGTTTTTCCATCTCTCTTCTTATCAGTCTATTTTCTTCTCTTATGGCTCTATTTTCTGCCATCTACTCCTTAACCAACTTGGTCAATTTGACATTTGTTATCTTTAGAGGGATCTCCCTCTCTTCCTCATTCTCTGACATTTTGTCTCTCCACTTGTTTCCAACCAAGAACGTGGTGGCTCTGAGACTAATGTAATGCATCAATACTTAGATTTGAAAACCTATCCCTCAAAAATCAGCTTTTTTTGAATTAACACCTGATCCTCTTCCCAACAAATGACTTTCAGATGTAGGGGAATCAAACAAATGATTGGAATTTGCATATATCTAATAACTTATTCCAAACCCATATGAAAACATTCTGAAAATTAGTATATTCGAAGGCCATCCTTATAAATATTAATCAAAGATCATGTGACCATTTGCTTATTTCAATATGTTTCTCCTCTGTAGACGTGTGTAGTCTTTCGGGGTTTTTTTTTGTATGGCTGTTATAAAGATGTGGCTTGGGTCTCCTTCAAAACTGAGTCCTAACACTCTCTCCTTTGCATGATTTGCACACCTCTAAACAAAAATCTTAACACCTTGGATTACATTCAATCCAACCAATGCGTAGAACAGTCTCTTGAACTTCTGAGGATTTTCTTACATCTAAATTCAACACTGTCCTAAAACTCTCCCTGTCTGAAATTAGTAGAGAAGGGAACAAATTGATTGATTGCCATATACTAATTAGTCAACAAAGTTTGTTTAAAAGCATTACAAGATATGACTTTTACTATAGTCTCGATTATAAAAAGTATTAGGAAGCCAATATAATAAAACACGAATCACCTTGAGACTATTAATCAATCACCAAATCTTTGCCTAACCAAAAAAAATAGTTTGCCGATTTTGAAACAAAAGAAAAGTTGTAGTATTATCTTTGAAACTATTCAATACTTTAAAATAGAAATAGTAACCCCACGGCTTGTATCAGCTTGCTGATATCACACCACATAGATTCTTACCAACTTTTTTTTTTTTTTAGCATAACATTGAACTCGATAACAAATAAGCCATATCAACTACTGCCTCACCAATTTTTTTTTTGAGTTTTTAAGGATATATTTCCAACTTCCAACCTTGCACCCCTTGTCCTGCTCACCCTATGGCATTCCATTATATTATTTTTGGACTCAAAACATGATTGTTTGTTCTCCAATTGACTATTGGAAACCAAAAGACACACATTTACTAAATGTTATAAAAAAATAACAATATAATATGCTTAAAACTTATTCTAGAGAACATATTTGACCCCCTAGACCTCTAAAACAACTCTGACCTATCACCTAGACCCACCAAACATGACCACGACCACCTAAACGTGCCAACAATCTACTAGGACCCTATGGTTGCTTTGATTCACTAGGTTTATTAGGATACCTAAGTGATCAAGCATCTTACAAAATGGGTCATTACAATGCAAATGAGGACCTAGAGCAACTACTAGACCTACTTAGAAATTTTGCATGCCAAGGAGTCATAGATGCCCTACACCAAGTACTTATTTCATGACATTTATTGATGATTTCAGTCGTAGGAAATGGGTGTATTTCTTAAAGAATAAATCTGAACCATTTGAAAGATTTGTAGAATTTAAAGCCCAGGCTGAAAGAGAATGTGGACACTATATCAAGGTCCTAAGATCAGAGAGAGGAGGGGAGTATACCTCCAATTCTTTTGTAAATTTTTGCAGAAAACATGGCATAAAGAAAGAGCTCATTGCCAGCTATACATCACAGCAGAATGGAGTAGCTGAAAGAAAAAATAGGACCATTGTTGAAATGGCAAGGAGCATGATGAAAGAGAAAGGTCTCCCAACTGAATTTTGGGGAGAGGTTGTGGCAACAACAGTTTACCTAATTAATAGGTGTCCTACAAAGGCAGTCCATGATAGAATTCCAATGGAAGCATGGTCACGAGGAAGATGGGTAGTTGAACACCTAAGGATGTTTGGATGTGTTGCATATGCACATGTGCCTAAAGAGCAAAGGAAAAAGTTGGATGACAAAGGTGTGAAGTGCATATTCACAGGGTACAACTCACAATCAAAGGCATACAGATTGTATGACCCATTTAACAACAAGATGACTCTTTCAAGAGATGTGAAATTTCTTGAAAATCAGTCTTGGTATGGTTCAATTGATGAGTTACTGAGCACATCAAGTCAAGTGTCAATTATGAGCGAAGAAGATGCTGATGAACAACAAGAAGGAGCAAATAGAAGAAAAGGCAAGTAGCCTCAGTCATTGTCGAGCTCCTCTAGGCATGACCAAGTGTCAGTGCCAAGTAACAGTGAAGACTGAGTTGGTCGGAAAAGCAGCAACAATGAAGATTCTGATCCCACACTCTCCTCCCTATTACCAAAAAAGACCAAGAGTCTTAGGGAGATATACCAAGATGAAAGGTATGAAGATTATCATAAGAGTGTTAATTTTGCATTATTTTCTCATAGTGATCGAATATATTTTTAAGAAGCTATTAAGGAGAAGAAATGGTGTAAGGCCATGGATGAGGAGATAGATGCTATAGAAAGAAATGAGACATGGGAGCTAACTGAATTGCCTCCCAAGAAGCAGGTGATTGGAGTGAAATGGGTCTACAAGACCAAATGCAATGCTGAAGGCAAGATCGATAGGCATAAGGCAAGGTTGGTAGTCAAGGGCTACAAACAACAGTGTGGAAGAGATTTTGATGAGACATATGCACTGGTTGCAAGAATGGAAACCATGTGTGTTGTCATAGCAATTGCAGCTCAACACAAATGGAAGGTATTTCAAATGGATGTGAAGTCCGCCTTCCTAAATGGTGTATTGAAGGAAGAAGTATATGTGGAGCAGCTACCTGGTTATGAAGTTATAGGCGAAGAACACAAAGTATATAGATTGAAGAGAGCTCTTTATGGGCTCAAACAAGCTCCAAGGGCATGGTATAGCAAGATTGACTCATATTTGATGAGCAATGGCTTTAGTAAAATTAATGGTGAGCCTACTCTCTACATCAAGGCAGTAAATGGTAATGTGTTGATTGTTGTCTTGTATGTAGATGATTTAATTTTTATTAGTAATGACAAGACTCTAATTGGTGAGTTCAAAGAGACCATGAAAAATGTGTTTGAAATGATAGACCTAGGTCTCTTGAAGTACTTTCTAGACATAGAAGTAAAACAAATGCATGATGGCATCTTCATCTCTCAAGAAAAATATGCAAGGTAGATCTTGGAGAGATTTAAAATTCGGAATAGTAAGGTAGCATCAACACCTATAGCAGTAGGTCTGAAGTTGAGCAAGGAAGACTCTAGCAAGAGAGTGTATCCAACACTATACAAGAGTATGGTTGGAAGTTTAATGTATTTGACTGTAACTCGGCCAGACCTAATGCATGCAGTAAGTTTGATTTCTAGATTTATGAAAACACCAAAGAATTCCTATTGGCAAGTGGGAAAGAGGATCCTAATATATGTGAAAGATACCAAGGGATTTGGAATTTTGTATACTGCAAATAATGATTTCAAGTTGGAGGGTTATACTGATAGTGATTGGGTGGGAAGCATAGATGATAGGAAGAGCACTTTCGGATACATGTTCCATATGGGATCGGGTGTAATTACATGGGCATCCAAGAAACAACCTATTGTTGCTCAATCTACAACAGAGGCTTAATACATAGCAACAAATGCAGCAACATGTCAAGCTATTTGGTTAAGGAGGATCTTGACAGATTTGAATGAAAGGCAAGAGGATGGAACTACAATTTATTGTGACAACATCTCATCAATTGCATTGTCCAAGAATCCAGTCTTCCATGGGAGAAGCAAACATATAGAAATTAGATATCACTATATCAGAGAGTTGGTGGAGAATGGAGATATCAAAGTAGAATTTTGTAAGTCTAAGTAGCAGCTAGTAGACATTTTTACCAAGCCATTAGGGATTGGAACTTTTGTACACCTAAGAGAGTGTCTTGGTGTAGTTAATTTGGATCAGCAGTGAGCTTTATTTTTTTGGCTTGGGAAAAAGGGGGAGTGTTGGAATATTAAATGGAAAAGGCCATTTGCCCCTAGAGCCAAATCCCCACCTACCATCCCTGACAACCCGCACAACAATCATAAACATGAATGCGGTAGGTGAGTTTTTCAAATTTGGAAAAGAGGGGGAAATTTTTTGTGATAGAAGACTAAAAGGAATGTCTCACATTTATAGTGAGAGGTAGACAGAGTAAAGGAGAAGAAAAGCAGAGCAGAGAGTTGCACAGAACAGAAAGATGAAAGAAAGTGATCAGTAGATCAGCCATTGCAGAGACAGAAGGAATCATTGTCGTGCCTGCAGTTGCATGTGCTTCTACCTGTCATTTTGTAAGTTTATTGTTTTGTTGAGTATGTCCTGTGAAGCAGTGTTTGCTCCAGGCACCATTGTATGCAGCCATTAGAGCTGCAAGTTTAAAGTTTATGAAGTTTAAAGTTTTACCATTTTTAGGGTTATTTTAGGGTTTTCTAGTAGAAGCCATATGGTCGTAGATTTTGTAATAGTTTCAATCAAAGTTAAATGGCAAGAAAGCAAGCATACATGAATCCATTGCTTCTTGTTCATTGCTTTTGTCAAGTTTATTGTTGAATATTTTAAGCCTTGAGTTCTCTGATTTTAATGGTGGTAATACTCACATTGAAAGTCTTTATCTCAATTTGCTCTTTATTTGAGTTTTTAACTTTATAGTTATTGTCGAGTTCACTCGGCATTTTCTTCTTCCGAGCTCCACCCTGCAATGGTTACCGAGCTCACTTGATGCTTTCTTCTACCGAGCTCCACCCTCCTATGGCTACCGAGTTCACTCGAAAATCATACTACCAAGCTCACTCGTCATTCATTGGTGCCGAGTTGCCCTTCATTTGCCGAGCTTACTTGGCACTCTCCTACCACTTGGTTCCTTAAGCTACCGAGTAAATCTAGCACTCGACAATAGTGAGTGCTAGGCAACTTTTTTTAGGTTTAGGGTTGATTTTTTAAAGTTGTGATTAATTTCTCACAACTGTAATGCAACATTTTCCACTAGACCACTTAAAAAGTAAGAGATCAAATGGCTGAGTGCAACACACCAATTTGTGAGGCCTAAAATTTTGTTGCAATGGCAAGGTCACTTGGATATCACTCCTTTATTTGTGGCAATTTGACTAAATTAAGAAGAAAGAGATGACGCACTTTTAAAATATTTGTACATACTACAGACTATATTTTTTTGGTTTCTCTCTCCCATGCCCATTTGAGCACTTTAATAGAGTTGTACAGGCTAAACATTTATTTGTTTTTTCTCTCTCCCATGCGCACATTAGCTTTTTGGAATGTGATAAGTATGATTTGTAGGTTATCTCTGGGAACATGATGTCCCACACAAACATGAATTCGATACTGTCAGTATAAGAATTGGATCTGCCTTTTACTTCAAATCATATCAACACAACTGTCTCTCAAAATATATCTTCAGAAACCCTAAAAAACGTATCATCATTTCTCCACTACTCAAAAGTTTCCTCCACCACACTTGCAGCTCGGCACACTCCAACAGACGCTTGCACACTCCTCCTTGTGAGAGGAACGAGCCTAGACGACGCCCAATGGCACCATTTCCTGCTAACACAGTTATAAATATGTTCTCAAAGAGACTAGAGCCCAAAACAAGGCAGGATTCGCAGATCAATCCAACAAAGCCACAGCATTCTATACTGTGTGCTTTGTTTACAGAACAGAGAAGTTCATATAAATGGCCATCTTTGGAAATAAAAGAAGAGATTACAGAAATGATCATAATGGTGACGACGATGATGATGGCTATGACTATGATGATCAAGGTCCCGACTGCAACCCATCCGCCACTCTCACTTTAGGTATCTGCTCTGTTAAAAGCTGACGCTTTTTAATAATATTATATTTTAATCTCTGCATCAAGCAGGTTACCTATATTTATTGGTCTACGCTTTTACTTTTGATTTTTTTGTCAGAGAGATTTTATCATAGAAACACTTAAACGTCGTATTTGATTTGTAAACTTGTGAGATAAACTAATTTGACTGGTTTGTAACCAAAATCTTCTCTTGGGTAAGGTTTAGACAACAATCAGCTTATTGAAAACTTTATATCCATTGATCTTGATTTGGGTATGGATTATGGGAAATAAAAAGAAATTAAGTTGTTTCAATCTCCCTGGCTGACATTGATCATTTTTTGCAGCGGCCTCTTACACAACTGTGACACTTTAATGTGAGAAACAATGTCAAAGCTGTTTGGTTGCGGATCAGATATCACTGTATTTCTATGAGGCTTCTGATAGCGAGTGGCCACATTTGACTGCATAGAAGGTGGTTATGTAGGACTAATTGTGGGTTTTGTCGTCCTTGTATAAATTCGGGAACTTTTGTGGATCCATAGATAGTCTTCTTGAAAATAATTAAAATAGAGAACCAGAAGTTACAGTTCCAGTTTGTATCAGTAACTTTACACAAATAAAATAGTATGTCTTGTTTGCTTTACATCATTCTTCTTAATATAAAATCATGGCAGACTATTATAGTTTCATTTGATTAGTTATTGATGTATTCTGAACTGTAGACCTCGAGATGTTAAATGACTAGATCTTTATGGTTTTGTATATGCCAAGTTTTTATTATAAAATTTGTATTACATATGTATTTTATTTTATTTTATTTTTAAACGTATGATGTAGTTCTATATAAGGTTGTGATGCAAATTAAATTAAATGTACTTTTTGTTTTATTCTTCATTTTTAAATTTATAATATAAATATTGATTTTATTTTCTCACATTTAGTTGTCAATATTTTTATTTGTAAAAATAATTTAAATTAAATATATAATAATTTAATAAGTTCACTATATGTAGGAGGGTAAGAAAAGTCAGACATAATTTTTGAATAAAAAACATTTTTCAAGTATATAGATAAATTCTAGAAAGACTTTGCACACCTGAAAAAATTTTAATGTTCAAAATATTATTTTTGGATCATTATTATCTACATCACATTTAACATACTATTTGGTTAATTATTATCTAGAATCATTCTTTATACAAAGACATTATTGGGTATCTTTATGCTAATTAATTATTGAAAAACACTTTGTATGTTGTGTAAGCTTTTAATGAAACAAAAGTAATTTTGCATTTAGAAATATAGATATGTAGATAGACTAAAGTTGGATATTTAAAGGTTTATAGAGATTCTCTTCATGCATTTTTATCAAATTCATAAATGCACAACCAATCTTTTAATTATGAATGCAATGTATTGTGTCAAAAAAAAAATGTAAAAATTCAAAGAAATTCACCCAAATCAATATATTTCCTACACATTTAATAAAAAAAGTTCACACATTTATTAAAACATTTTGATGGGTATTTTTACCACTGCAATTATCTTGAGATAGGAAGAACGAGCTAAAACAACATATTATCATCTTGGTTGGCCTACTTGACATTTTAGACATTTCAAAGAACCCTTCAAGAATAACTATGAAATGCTGAAAACATATTTTTTGGATTTGATTTCATTTTTTGTCATTGGATTTAAATTCCCATCATTTTTTTGTGACCAAACACAATCACTTACGGTGATTTGATAATGTCCTCTTATGTTATTGATTAACCAACCTCTTTCTCTCACTTGCTTACTTCCTCCGGTGGTTCTTGTTGATTCTCATGGTCACTTTTGGTCTTCTTCAAAATTATGATAGGTAAGTGAACACACCATCATAACCCCTTTCTGCAATTTCATGCAGGGGGTTTGGGGGGCAAGGAATGGAATGTGGAACATAGATAGTTGTACCTAATGCAGGAGCATCTTGGGTACTTTAGCAAGATTGCATCACCCAAAAAGGTTTCCTACTTTTTTCCTATTTTTTCTTTGAAGAATGATCATTGTTGCTCATGTTTTCTCTTTTTGGGCACTCGGCTAGTTAATGTGGACCTATTGTGAATCCTTCATCTAAGAGTGTAAAACTTAATTCCATCATTTGTGGGAGTTATCCTTCTCTTTGTTAGAGGTGTGTTGATTTCTTGGAAGCTTGACCAATGTGTCGGTTTGTCTTTGGAAATATTTTGTGTAACATCTTGGTATTCTGAACACTTGGAAAACTCTTCTTGGATCATTTTTAGACCTATCCTTGTCCTTGTGAAAGCTAATTTTCTTATTTGAATGGTCACTAAACACTCCTATGGGGAAGGACCTATATTTTTGTAATAAATTGCTGGAAAGATTGACTTGTTGTATTGGTGGCTATAAAACTAGAGGTCTAGGATTAGGAAAGGCATAATGAAGTTAGATAAAAGGAAAATATAGAATATTATCTCTCTAAGCCTAATCTCTTAAGCTTTTTTATTGTAATTTGATTGTATATGGATGCAACCAAGTAGGCATAATTCCTAGCATGTTGATTTAGATAATTATCTATCATTGAAAACTGATAAAAATAGAAGAGGAAAATAAAAGATTATTTAATTTCATCACTATTTTGGACATATCTATAAAATAAATGTTAGAGTTAAAACAATAATAAATCTAGATATACTAGAGGTCTAGAATTATGAAATGTAAAATGAAGTTAGGTAGAAGGAAACTATAGAATATTATCTCTCTAACCGTGATCTCTTAAGTTTGTTCATTATATATGGATGAAACCAAGTAGGCCTAATTCCTAGCATGTTGAAAGAAGATTATCCATCATTACAAACTGATAAAAAAGAGAAGAGGAAAAGAAAAGATTATTTAATTTCCTACTATTTTGGAAATATCTAAAAAATTTGTATGTTAGAGTTGAAACAATAAAAAATCTAGATATACTATTCTACCCTCTATCTTTAAATTGCAACCTTAAAGACGTCTCTAGAATGGATTTCCTAACCCTTAGTCATTTGACATTCTTCTCTAGAGTGCACCCCTTAAGGTTCACATATGCATATGTAGACATTGCTAAATATTCTAGAAATTAGATTAACCTCAAGCATATTGGTCAGATGGAGAAAATTCTCACATATCAACATTATACAAATTATAACCATTTAAGTGGTGTTAGCCAAATGGGAATTGCACCTATTTCTTATATTAAGGCTAAATATCCATTTTTTTCATGTCATCCAAATAGGTAATTACACTCATCTCTAATACTAACACTAAGAGTTTGTATTTGTTGAGAGGTCATTTTGCATGATGTTGATGGAAAAAATTCTATCAACTCTCTCTCTCTCTCTCTCTCTCTCTCTCTCTCTCTCTCACACACACACACACACACACACACACACACACACACACACACAAATTATCAATGAAAAACTCCAAGGATCTAGATGGTTGTTTCTCAACCTGCTAGACAACTCAATCGAAAATAAATGTGTCTATTGACAAGGAGGTCTTTGTTAGTATCTACCAATTTTGTACAATTCCTAATGGACATAAGCCATGTTAGTAAATAGATTTGTCCTTCACATAAATTCTAAAACTTGACTCAATATGCCCAACAAGAAAGACAAAATGTACTAACAATTGGATGAGTTATCATTGATTGATAACTCTCCTCTGAATTGAGAGGTATAGCTCCCTCATAAAAGATATACAATGAATGCAACAAATTGATTATGTCTTTAACCTAAAGACACAAAGGATTTTCTGACATTCATCCATCGTCATGGAAAAAATGCAATTAGCCACAGGAATATCTTCCAAGTCTTCCATATTGCAAAGAAAATTGAAGGGGCTATATGAATTGATCCACAAAATACAAATTCATAAACCAACTGATTTACAAACATAATACTACAAGATTGTATCTTTGAATTAGAAAGAAAAAATTATATAATTGATTTTAATCAGAAAAATAAACATCCTAACCTGAAGTTAATATGGAATATTTCTCTTTATTTCAAAGAAACATAACAAAATAACTCTAGAATTATTTTGTCCCTACTAGTACAATCAAATTATAGAAAGATATACAATTTCCCTTAATCTCTTTGTTACAAATTTTAGAAGTTAATATGCCCTCCCCTTTTTTGAAAAATGTACAGACCTCTTCAAAGTCAAGAAGAACCCCTTTACAATAGTTTTCTCCTATTAAATAAATATTTGCCAAGAAGTTTGGCAACTTCCCCAACTTCTTACCGAACTTTTATTGCCTTCTCCCACACTTTACTATGATAATTAATTCTTATCAAAATAATTAATCATTTTTACATCCTTTTCTCCACTTTAATCAATCTCCCAAGAGCTAATTGTTAAAGAATTTATTTATTTTAATCAACTTGCCCACTTCTTTTTTATATTTTTCTTATGCGCACATACATTGAAAGAATAATTAATTCTTTCTAGAATGAATTAGGTGAGAAATTAATTTTATATAATTACTTTGCACTTTAATTTTTAACTCCTTTGAAGAATTAAATATTATATGAATGCAAAATAATTTGAAATTTGAAAATTCTTTTTAATTTCTCACATAATTGAGCGGGAGGAAAATACTCAAGGTTCCAAAAGCATAGGTAACAAGCCAAAGTACCAATACATCTATGATTTAAATTATCA
Organism: Cupressus sempervirens; assembly: GCA_028749045.1. Lineage (NCBI taxonomy): Eukaryota > Viridiplantae > Streptophyta > Pinopsida > Cupressales > Cupressaceae > Cupressus > Cupressus sempervirens. The sequence goes on along the minus strand of CM053792.1, from coordinate 234,747,711 downwards.
AAAGGATCTCATAAGAAACCAATAAAATTAAGAGCAATGCTTTGTCAACTCCACTGATGCAATTGTCCATGGAACCTTTACTGGAAACCAAAACTAGTTTCATGATTCATCAAATTGCAATGTCATAGAAAGTGTTCTCACATGAGACAAAATGCTATGTAAGAATAATGATGATCATTTCTCCAATTTATCACAACAACGGAATTTGTTAACATAAGGCAAAAACCAAAATTATAATATCACATTATCACATTAACACAATAAAATCACTATCTTCATTATCAATCATGAACATAAATTCACAAAAAATAACACACTATGAAAAGATATACTACACTGATAATGACAGCATCAATAGCATATATTATTGTAAAAAAATGTTAGCCTAGAGTGTAATGAGCTATTTCCAGACATTACTCATTTTTACCTTCCATTTATATTTTAGATTTTTTCCCAATCCTTTCCATCTCCCCCATATTGACAATACTTCTTTTTATATAGTAATAAAACAAGAGACACATCTTTTCATTTAATTTGTATATTATATTAGTATTTATTCATACAATATTATTAATATTAATTCATTTTATATACTTTAATTAGATAATTCATAACCTATATGCTTAATATATTAGTATTTATTATTGCATAGTAAAATAAAATAATAAGTGATGTATATTTCTATACATATTATGTCATTATTATTTCAATATGTATATATCTATATAAATATACATTATAATTTATATTTAACCTTAATATTATTATATATATTTTAGATTTAAATATATCCAATAGTATATATTAAAGATATTTAATATTATTTATCTTATTTATTATAAATAATATTTTTATATTAAAATAGATAATTATTATTATTATATTATTTGAATAATCTAATATTGGTAATTAATCCTTATTTCCTATTAAAACATATTGTGAAATTGGGGACATGTCATAAAGTGCATATTACATCCATTTATTTAAATGAAATCCTCTCCTCCTTTTGTGTTAGGAGTGACAGCTCTTCTAATGCAAACTTGTGCTAAAAACTAATAAAATGAACTAATTATATATAAAAATGACTATCTAAAATAATGCTAAGTAGGCCTCTACCCTTGTTTATATCAATTAATAGGTGGATGTGCCTTTACATGACTTAAAACAATAAAAGAAGAAGAAGATAAGAAGAGATAAGTCATGATATGATCTGAGAGACAATCAAACTTCTAAAAAAAAAAACCTAGCCTTCTCTACGTGTTTGAACTATTGAAAAAATATATTTTTGATACCTGGAATGCTCAAAAATAGGAATTGGAAATTAACTGTCAATGCTCTACTTTATCTTTAAAATTATTGGTGTGCCTCTTGCTTTAGTGCACCTTGTGAAATGAACACCTCTATGAAAAGTGCACGTATGATAAGCACACCTTATGAAGAGCACACCTCTGTGAAAAGTCTAAAATTAACAAAAAATTCTAACTCCACAAATTTCTAAGGGTGAAAATTTTTCTAATCACACAATTTTGCAAGAGTGAAAATTTTTCTAACTCCATAATTTTCCAAGGGTGAGAATTTTTCAAATCCAGAATTTTCTAAGAATGAGAATTTTTTGAACTCCACAATTTTCCAAGAGCGAGAATTTTTTGAAATCCATGATTTTTAGTTTCCATCATATTGGTCTTGTTGACCTTCAACCAAAATGATGTGTGGATATTCCCCTTTGAACTCTTCAATGGTAGAGGTGAATTCTTGAGGAACTAACAAGTATAAAGCTTCATATGTTTCCCTCACTTCCTTATGTTAACCATGAAGTGCGAGTTCTTAGGCATTCCTTGGAACTTGAAAGTCATGATTTTGAGTGTGATGTTAGTTTCTACAAAAGAGAAGGAAGCCATGGTAATGTTGGGGACCTCAAAGGCCTCACGATGTTTTATATATGCATATCTGGGCACCTTTAGAGATAATTCATTCACCAAATCTTAAAATTATGCACTTGCACACCTACACACCTTTAGGAAAGTGTGCAAGGTGCTCAATTCATCTAAAAATCAAAGTTCTCAATTTTGAAAATAATTTTTGGGTTTTTCTTAGATAAGGTCTTGAACCACTCTTATCCCTTATTTTGATCTTTTTGATGATTCAGGCCCATTTTCACACCTTGTGCACCTATACACTTTTCTCTTCAAAACTTTTAAAATTGTGCACCTATGCACCTTAGCATTTTTGGGACCTTAGGAATCTTCAAGACTTTAGACACCTCCAAATTTTTACACCTACACAGCTTCTAGAGCACTTCAACTTGTACATATTCAAAATTTGCAATACACACTTGTGTTCTTGTGCACCTATACACCTTCAAGGAAGTGCCCAAGCTGCTCAATTCACCCAAAAATCAAAGTTCCCAATTTTGAAGATAGTCCCTAGGTTTTTCTCATAAGGGTTTTATGAGCACTCTTGATTACTTATTCCTGGCATTTTTGATGATTTATGCCCTATTTATAGTCCAAAATTGTCATAGACTTGAACTCCTTCAACTTCTTCTATTTGAAATCGCAAGGTACCTATGTTGAATATACACACACAATACTATTTTACTTCTTGGTGCTATGGATGACAAGGATGTCAGGATGACCTACATAAAAGATAAACATTAGTATACTATTTCTAGGGGTTAAAAATGATGCTAACTAACAAGACTTCTAAACTTGAACTACAACATTTTCACTCCTTGGGGCACCTTGGAAGATACCCTATTTTTGAGGAATGAGCTTCTATGAGCCAAAAAAATAAGGTCCCTATTTTAAGTCTAAAATGGGGGGTGCATTGTGAAACCCCACAAATAACCTTGACAAAAGCGAAGAAATAACAAAAGTATTTCTTCATCGGCAAGAATTTCTCTAATTTGTGTCAAGTGAAAACTTGATTTTAGATATTACAAGAAACTTTTAGGTACTTGGAAATGAGAAAATCAAAACCTCAAATTTTCATGCTAAGTGTGTGTTTAGTGTATCAATTCCTTTTGAAATCTCTAGGCCCCAGCCATCATTAGTAACTACCAACATGAAAAAAGGATTTTAATAATGAGAGACATTTAAAATCCTCATAAACCTACTATTCATCATTGTATGACTAGATGAGAAAAATTGTTCAGATGGATCTTAACAACTTATTGATTGCTTGTTTTTGATTCTATGGTAATCTTCTTAACTTGCTTCATAGAGCTTGCATGTTTCCACTTGATTATTCCTTGAAGTATTTTGTTCCTTATGTAGAATAGGATAACAACTAGCATGCTAGCTCTATATTTGATTACCCTTGCAAGTGTTTGGAATCTTGTAAATGACACCATTATGACTTTTTCTTTTATTTTTCTTTTCTCACCTTGACGATGTTTAGATTTTACAGCCTATGCATTGATGCTCCCTTTCAAGGTGAATTTTTGGATTGATAACTCTTGCATTCCTCCTTTATTGAACTTTTGGGAAACTCTCATGCCAAGAAGACATCTTTATAGGTCTCTGAGGAGATCCTTTATCTCAACTAGTAAGTTTTGAATTGTCCCTTGCTACTATCAACCTAGATTCAAAGACAACCTAGATGATTATTTTTTTTAATTCATAAAGCGTTGAGAGCAATCAACTTAGACTCTAAATGTAAGGCTATAAGTCCTCTTTAGCTATGAGAAATGTCTATATTTAGTTTGTATAAGAAATAAAGTTATCCAGATGCCTTAATGAAGTCATGAGACTAGTTAGGAAGTAAAACATGTTGGGAATAGCCCCAAAATAATATAGTTAATCAATGACTCAAAGACTAAAAAATAAAAATATGCAAAAACCCAAAGAAAATAAACTTGAAACAAATAAAAATAACACCTAACAAACAAAACTAAAAAAAAATTAATATCTTTAATAATAAGAACATGAGGTGGTTATTAGTAGAATTATCATTATGTGTAGTACTAATAAACCACCCAATATAGTTCTAGAAAATCTTGACATGTCTTTGTGCTTAGAAAAATAAAATTTGGAAAATGTTGATTCAAATTTTAGACACAAATCACATAAAATTAAATTTGTGGTAACTCCCCATGACCATGATTAATCCTGAAACAAGTTCTTTTACCTTTAAAATCATATTCAAAATAAAAATTATCAACTAGAGAGGGATAATGGAAATATATCACCTGATTTATCAAGTGCCCCACCATAGGGGTATACTCACACAATGTAATTTCTCTTTCTAGTGGTCTTATCTCATGTTATAGAACTCCGCATGCATATGGAAACATGTACATTGTGATGCGATATACATGGCTTTTGAATTGTAGTGCTTGTCAATATCATCTATCAAGGCATCTTATTCCTCAAGTCTTGAGTAAACTTGTTCATGCTTATGCTTACCTTCCATTATAATCTCTCAAGCTAACAAGAAATCAAGAAAATTTTCTTTTGAATGGAACCCAAATGGATGGATTCTTCATGACTACTCGTTATTGCATGGTCTAATATAAGACATTTCCCTAGTCAAGCTTGAGACCAAAATGAGCACTCTATCAATCTCATTTGATGGCATATCTTGTTGTGTGGGAGGTACCTCATCATTATGCAATGGGGGATCAATATCATAATATGAAGCATTTTTATCTTCTTCTTGATGACTTCCTAATTCAAAAATTATATAAACCTTCACATCTTCTACATTTCCATCATTTTTTGTAACTCTATGGAGTTTTGGAAATTCAAAATTTTCTCGAGATATCCACACTTATTGCAACATCAAAAAATGAAACAATTTTATTACTTCTGACAATTTCAATAGGTTGATAAGTCTATGCTAACACATTAGATACTACATCTTGGCAACAAGTACAATCCAACTCTGAATGAATCCTTTGATGGTGGTGATAATAGTTAGGAAGAAAAAAGTTATTTGGATTTTAATCTTCTGTAGGATTTTTTAAATTTCTGTTATGTTATCCATAAGACCTTTCAAAACCTCAACCTTTACATGTAATTTCTTATGAATTGTCAAGGTAGTATTGGTTGGAGCCTTATAATGCATTAGAGTCTTATAGACCTACATGTCTTGAGGAGTAGGATATAACCATAGAGACACATCATCCATTAGAGATTCTTCTCTACTTTTCAAACCTTATGTGTTCATATTGTTGTTGCAATAAACATGTATCCCAGAGTGTCCATGTTCTTTGTCTTGATTGAATTGGAACACACACTCCTCTTGATCATCTTAATCATTTTGACCTCCTGCAGATTTATCATACGATTCAAACACCATTGCACTAATTGTAAAGGTTGTTCCTCCATGATTTGGGGTGGATGAATTGAGCATCATTTACCCATATCCATTTTCACTTGGACTCATACATGTAATACAATTATTTTCATTGTTGATGATAACGTAGGGGTCATAATTTTTTCTTTGATTTTGAGAATATTTTTGTTGGGTAGCAAGTTGTCTTGGTTTCTTGAGGAATTCAACTTTATTCTGATTAGTTCACTAGAGAAAAGATAAATTTTCTTCTTCATGGCTTCAAACTCACTTGCCATAGTATTCTCAAGTTCAACAAGTGGAGAAGTCTTGTACTCAAAGAATACAATCTTTTGGGGCTTATGCCTAGAAAATGTAATTGTTTGAATTGGAGAAATGATAACCTATTGTAAAAAAATTATTGGATTCACTAGGGGTGGTATAGGAGTAGTTAGGCTAACACCTAGTCCTAGTTCCACACTTTGGTTTTTGGCTTGTACTCACTTAGCCAAGTTGGTTGTGTTTAGATTTTGATCTTCTCTAGGATACTTAAAATTTTTGTTATGTTATCCATAAGACCTTTCAAAAATCATCCTTTACATGTAATTTCTTCTAAATTGTCAAGGTGGTATTGGTTGGAGACTTATAATGCATTAGAGTGTTATAGACCTACATGTCTTGAGGAGTAGGATGTAACCATAGAGACACATCATCCATTAGAGATTCTTCTCTACTTTTCAAAATTTATGTTCTCATATTATTGTTGCAATAAACATGTATCCAAAAGTGTCCATGTTCTTTCTCTTGATTGAATTTGAACACAAACTCCTCTTGGTCATCTTAATCATTTTGACCTCCTACAGATTTATCACACGATTCAGATACCATTGCACTAGTTGTAAAGGTTATTCTTCCATGATTTGGAGTGAATGAACTGAACATAATTTACCCATATCCATTTTCACCTGGACTCATGCCTATAATACAATTATTTTCATTGTTGATGATAATGTAGGGGTCATAATTTTTTCTCTGATTTTGAGAATTTTTTTTTTGGGCAATAAGTTGTCTTGGTTTCTTCAGGAATTCAACTTTTTTCTAATGAGTTCATTGGAGAAAAGATAAAAAAATTTCTTCATGGCTTCAAACATACTTGCCATATTATTCTCAAGTTTAGCAAGTGGAGAAGTCTTCTACTCAAACAATGCATTCTTTTGGGGTTTATGCCTAGAAAATGTAATTGTTCTCATTGGAACAATGTTAGGGTGAAAGCACAAACCTATGTCACCATTTGTGATATTTGGATAGGTTATAGCCAGAATAGTTAAGTCCATATTAGTTATGGCCGAACACATTTCGGCCATACATACGTGGCAGGTTTCCCTGTTGATGTGGCATGCAGGGTATGGCTGAAACACTTCCAGCCGTAAACCTCATGTATCAAATGACTCAAAATATCATTAAAAATAGCCAAAATTTGGTTGAAAACAATTTTATAAGCCTGGGGGTTTCGGCTGAAACCTTTTGGTCAAAACAATTATGGCCGAAATGGTTTCAATTGGAACTACCTATGTGGCATGCTAGGTGGCAGCCACACAAGCAAAAATAAGAAATTTTGCAAACTTCTCACTTTGAAGACCAATTTGACCTACTAAATTGAAGTTTTTTTTAAAACTAAAAATATATTTTTGTAGATCTTGGAGTCAAGATTATGATCATATAATTTTTTATTTATTTTGATTATGGATAATATGTTATAATTTGAAAATATTACAAGTAGGTATTTTAAGATTCAGGAAGATCTCTATTCAAAAATAAGAAAAAAATAGTAAATCATGTTCAAAAATTATTATTTTTTAATGCTGCACTAGAGGAGAGAGCCTTCTTCAAGAATATGTAGATTTGATGGAAAAAGTTTGACGGGAGAAAAAAAATTGTCAGTTTCTGATAACTTTGACCAATTATAACTTGAAAAATATTAGCCAAATTTTAATTTTTCATTTTTGGTGCACTAGGTATACATGTCAACTCTAACATTCCAAAATCAGACTAAAATATGAACATTTGCATACATTTGTTTGACGGGGAAAAAACTCTATATTTTCAACATTTAAAAAAAAATTAAAAATATAGTTAAAAATTTTTAAAATAAATAAAATTTTCACTCAAATTTTATAAAAAAAAATTATAGACATAAACTTCATCTAATTTTAAACATTTCATTAGTTTACATCATCTTCAAATTCTAAGCATAAAAACCACTTTTATGTCATTAAAGTTGAAGACTTTAAATTCTAATATCACTTTTCCTTTATAAAAGGTGACACAAGTTTGTGCTTTTACCCATTAACCTATTGCAATAAAGGTATTGAATTCAATAGGAGTGGCATAGGAGTAGTTAGAATAACACCTAGTCTTAGTTCTAGAATTTGGTTTTTGGCTTGTACTCACCTTAGCCAAGTTAGTTGGTCATGTTTGGACCTTAGAAGGTCATGTGTGTTTTCTCCTAGCTAGATTTGACTAAGCTCAATCCACTCTAATTGTTTTTTAGTTATTTTTGTTTGCCTTGTGTTTAGGGTGTTGGGAAGAAAGATTAGGGGTATGGATCTTATACACTAGAAGTCTGAGGAAAGGTTCATTTTAAGTTTAGTTTGTTCTCTATGGTGTTTTTTAATCCTTTTTGAAGGTTGGAGGTCATATATTATCATTTGATGCAAAGTTGGGAAAGACATAAATTGTTGGAAAAAGTTGTCAATCAAGTCAAAATTACCAAAAGTATATGATTTGATGCTCCAAGGGATATGTAATGCCCCCTCTAATAACAAAATGTAATATTAAATCATGATGCCTAGAATAACAACAAAATCAATATAATTATGGAATAGAAACAATATCTATAACTATCCAAATTAAATACAAAAGTAAAATATCTATAATTATATAATAAATGTTTAAATAAACGATTAAAACATATATAATATTTGGAATAACACGTGTGTTCTATTTTACTAAGTAAACAAACTATATCACCATATTATATGAATAACAAATAATAAAATAGTGATATGACTACCCAAATCATCTATACCGATGGACTAAAAGTCATCTTAAAGAGTCACGTATGTCGGTCCTTTTTACTAAAAAGGATATATGGGATACTAAAACCATGGAAGAAAATGATGAAAAAAAAAGAATTTGATTTTAAATGGCAACCAGTGGATTGAAAAAATGAAGGAATTCACCAACTAGAAAATAGTAAATGGAGGAACATAGTCTAAAGACCCCAACATGTAAAATACATGTGTAATAAGTAAACATTAGAAACAACATATATACCCATGGCATAAAATATGAGGAGAGTGAATTATTAAACACAAATAGTCTAGCCTTATATATCTCCCATGTATGCCAAGTGTGGAGTATAATTAAGAGGTTTGTAATTTCAATGATAACTTATAACAGGTGGAAATACTTAATGGTTAGAATATAATGTAAGGTATAGTATGTTTCATATTATTTTAATTTTTGTAAATAGTATGTTATTTTATTCTTTGAAAGATCACACACACACACACACACACACACACATACATATAATTGAATGGTACTTTATTAAAAATCATAAGTTGATACTAATTAATGGATTTTAAATTAATTTACATTTAGTGATAGCTTATTAATGGAAATTAAGAAGTATCACATAAAGTAAGTATTATAACATTATATCTTTGTATCAGAGGTGGGTGAACTCCCACTTGGTAAATATGATGAAGTAAATGGAAATCTTTGATGTCAGTATCAGAGATAGGTATAGCTACCTATTTGGGTGATACAATAGAGATGGATATGTGTTGGTATCAAAGATAGGTATTATACCTATTTGGCCAACTTATTAAGGAGAGATATATGGGTATGTGCACCAAGTTGTGGTGCTATAAACATGACACCTAAAGTTTTTTTTAATTTTGCAAAGCATGTACGTGCTATAGAATGCACATGCTTTGGCTAAGGCTTGTGGAGCCCAAGCTAAAGCCCATGTGCACTTTAGTGCATACGCACTTTGAAAATTAGAAAATTTTATAAATGGGCTGCAAACCTACAACCCATTTTATCATTCTATATGGCTTTTGCATTTTCCTTGATAGTGTGCATGCAGATTGAAGAAGTTGAAGAATTTTGTTACCCACCTCCTTAAAATTCCTTCTCATCATCAAAGTTCAAGATCAAGATCATGTAGTATGTATTCTACCCTTGTTTTTGCATTTTTTTATATGTTTTTGTATTATTTTGTAAGCTTTTACATTGTTTTGTAAGTTTTTTCAATTTTGCTTTTAAATTTGTTTATTTATTTAGATTGTAATTGGTTTCTTATCAAGAAATGTGAATAATCAACTACCAAATCCCCAGTCAGATCAAAAAAATCAAAATGAAAACCCTCCACAAGATGAAAATTAAAAACCTCCACAACACGAGAAAAAAATTCCACAACCTACACTGATTGGAAGATCTCCTCCTGGCACCCAAGACAACATAATGAATGAAATAGAGAGAGGAAAAAATGAATTAGAAGCAGTTATTGGTAGGTTGAAAGCTTGTGGACAAACCAATTCAATGAGAGCACAATTGATATCCTCCCTTGAGTCCATTATGACCCTTGTAGCTTCTATTAGTGGTCAGTTGTATATTTGGTGTGTTAAGAGGGATGAACAAAGAAGATATTATGCAAACAAATTATCATATCGAGATGTAAAAAGAAAAGAAATAGCAAAAGATAACATTTGTACATTGTTTAAAAAGCTTGGTGAAAAATATACTATTAAAACTACAACTAAAATATTCTCCATCCATTGGTGCATACATGATGGTATTAGAAATAACTTTAGGGATAGATGGTGGATAGTCTTTGATGACCCTCCCTACAATAATCATGAGGTTCCAATGTATTTATTTAAAAAATTGAATTGTGAATTAGTCCTTAGGGAGATCCCCAATTATTTTGATATATTAGAATATAAGGGTAGGGGTTGGGGATCATCATTTGAGAGGTCGGTGGCATGTTGTGACCCTAATGTAGTTAAGGCACTTGTTGTCAAGACACAAGGTGAGCATGTGATTATTCCTTCTACTGTGAAGGAACATGTAGAGACTAACACCCTAGGGACTATTAATTCTTTGATGTAGACCCTCATTCATTGCATGAGTCCATTAACTTTGAGGAGGAGCCTTTTGTGCATTGTGGCCACATGTGGATCCTTATGTACATTTGGCAATCATGCTAGAGATAGTATGGATGATGGGCTAATCACTAATCAATTTCTAAGTCAGACATTTGGCATTGACACACAAGTAAATTAAAATTATAATAAACTAATGTGATCACATTTCTTATGAATAGTGAATGAGTAATCAATTAGCATGTATTGACATTGCTCAAAATTTAGGGTAAGAGTGTTGCTAGCCCTAGTACAGATCCCCCGGCACCATTTTTCATCTCGTCAATGAGTCAAGAGGTATGTATCAATTTAATAATTTAAATTAATATTTATATTTATTAAGTAATCATATGACGGATTGACGAAAAATATTTATGCATGTGCATCATTTCTCTACTAGACCATTGACATTCACAAGGAACTCTGAGCCTAGGCATGATACAAACTTCATAGAGGTACATTTGTTTCATGATAATTTAATTCATTTGATTATATTTATTTCATATTTTATGTTACATGTAAATTGTATTATATGACATGTAGTTTTTGACATTGGGACTCCTCATCTTCACTTGTCCATTAATCATGGAGTTGTTGTAGTGATGGCTAGTTTAGAGCCATTGACCGAGGTATGAAAAAAATTTCTTGGTTTTATTTGTTGTTTATAATAGTTAGTATTGAAATTTTGAATGTTATTTATAAGTTATTATATTGATTGAATTGTTGTAGGGCCTTGTTACAACTGATCGTTTGCGAGCCTTTAAGGTGAACGTACAAAGTGACTATTTGATGGCTATAAAAAAATATTTAATTTTATGTGTACATATATTTGATGTCAATGTATAATATTATTGATTTATATCTAATTTTTTTGTATCAACTTGAGTTAAAGAAGAGCCTAAACAAGAGGATGAGAGAGCATGCGAGGAAGACCCCATCATCCCCATCATCTCCCTCCATATGATGACCGAAGACCTCTAGGGATTTGTTTCCTTTCCCTCATGGGAAGGAGAAGATATAGTTCATAGACACACATGTATAGACATTAGTGGACATATATGTTGGATTTTATGTCAGTGGACATATTAAATATACATTTGATGTATATATGACATTTTATATTGGACGTATGACATATGGTTGATGCATGACATTATTGGTTAATATACGATATGTTTGTTCATGACATTACTAGTTATCATAATATATTATGTGTCTATTAATGTATGATATTATTGGTTATCATTTTTTATTATATGTTTGTTCATGTATGACATTATTGGTTATCATAATATATTATATGTCCGTCCATGTATGACATTGTTGGTTATCATAATATATTATATGTTTGTTCATGTATGACATTATTGGTTATCATAATATATTATTGTTTGTTCATGTATGACATTATTTGTTACCATAAAATATATCTTGTTTTTATTGTTTATGTTTTATTTACATTTCATTTATTTCATTTTAATGTAAATTGCATCTAAAATGATGCAGAGTGCTCACACCAAAAGCTAGTGGATTCCCAGGAAAAACACTTTTAAGGAAAAATACCTTTCCCACCTTTGTAAGTGTCTTCAAAGACTCTTTCTAACTTGGTTACAACATTAAAAAAACTTCTACCCAACTTTACAAAATGACTTGATCACTTTCGCTATTCAAAACTTGGGAAGAAATAAGGGAAAAGAGAGAAAATTTGAGAAATGAATCATAATTAACTTCTTGCTTCAAACTAACATCTTAGACACTTTAATAAACACCTAATAACTATCTCAAAAACTTAATCTATCATCTATTCCATCCTTCTAAGATATTCTTCAACATCGTATGAGTGAAAACAATCTTCCAACATCCTATGATTGTATTTTCTTATCAACAACATGTAATTTGTTGATTTTTGGACAACTCTTCACAAAGGGAAGTGACTATGTTTCAAACCCATGAAATGACTATTAAGACAACCAAGAAGATCCTTAAAATCTTCCACTAACTCCATTTAGTGATAACATGTAGCTATATAAGGTGTAATGACACTCAAAACACTCATCGAGTCAACTTATTAACAAAAACAACAAAAAAAGAAAAATCATTAGGACTAAGGCAACTTGGGTTTATAGGTGACCTCAAGTTCCTTGACCTTACAAAAAAGGATTACCTTATTACCATAAAAAAGAAACATGTTCAAAATGATGTGTATGATCACCCCTTTACCTTCTACCATGAGTCTCCATCATTGGATGAGATGACATATCCAGTTGCCACATTCAAAGATCACTGCACTATGGCATTTAGTGACTCTTAGGGATGATTCAGTTTAGTGTGCTTGAAAACATTTGAGTGCTCAATGAGATAGGAGGAGATTGGGGCTAGTGTTTACCTAGCTACTTGGAGCTAACAAAAAATACAATTCAATCCCACGACGAAAGGTGAGAGAGATTTAGTAGTTGGCAATTTTGTACTGGCCAACACTACAAGTTTTAGGATCACCCAAGATGGCATCACAAAATCAAAAAAAAATAAGATCACAAAAATGAGAGAGAGGTTATTGTAGGTCTCTGCAACATAGTCCTATAGCATCTAGAATTGCATTTATACCTTTGCACGAGCTCTAAGATATGCCCCATCAAAGATCATTATCCTATGGCATTTAGTTACTCTTATGGAAGTTTCGGTTTGGCATGCCTAACAATGTTTGAGCACTCAATAGGATGAGACAAGCTTGGGGCTAGCATTTACTCGGCCACCCAAAGCTAGTGGAATAAACAATTTGATCCCATGAATGGTGAGGGAGATTTGGTAGTTGACAACTTTCTACTAGCCAACACTACAAGTTTCAACATCACCTGGGATGGCACCATAAAATCAAAATGGATTAACATCTCCAAAAAGTGAGAGAGATTATTATAGGTCTCCACAACATGGTCCTATAGTAGCCAAAATCGCATCCATACCTCACACAAGCTTTGAGATATGCCTCATCAAAGATCATTGCCCTATGGCATTTAGTGACTCTTAGGGACATTTTGGTTTGGTGTTCCTAAGAATGTTTGACCATTCAACGGGGTGGGATGAGCTTGGGGCTAGGATTTACTAGACTTCCCAAAGCTAACAAAATAGATAGTTCAATCCCACAATGAATGGTGAGGAAAATTTTTTGCAGTTGGCAACTTTTTACTAGCCAACACTACAAGTTCCAACATCACCCAAGATGGTACCGTAAAATCAAAATGGAGTAAAATCTCCAAAAAGTGAGAGAATTTCTTGTAGGTCTCTACAATATGGTCTTATAGCACTTGAAATTGCATCCATACCTTACACGAGCTCGGAGATATGCCCTGTCAAATATAGCTTCCCTATGGCATTTAGTGACTCTTAGGGATGTTTTGGTTTAGCATGCCCATGAAAGTTTGAGCACTTAATGAGATAGGATGATCTTGGGGATAGGGTTTACCTAGCCACGTAAAGCTAATGAAATAGAAAATACAATCTCACAAAAAATAGTGAGGGAGATTTGGCAATTGGCAACTTTGTACTAGCCAACACTATAAGTATTAGCATCACCCAGGATGGTGTCACAAAATCAAAATGGAGTAAAATCTACAAAAAGCAAGAGAGTTTATTTTAGCTCTCTAAAACATGGTCCTATAGCACCTAGAATTACATCCATACCTCACACGAACGCTAAGATATGCCCTATCAAAGATCATTGCACTATGGCATTTAGTGAATCTTAGGGATGTTTTAGTTTGGCATGCTTGAGAATGTTCAAGTCCTCAATGGGATGAGACAAACTTGGGGCTAGGGTTTACATGGCCACTTGGAGCTAACAGAATAGATAGTTCAATCCCACAATGAATAGTGAGGGAGATTTGGCAGTTGGCAACTTTGTATAAGCCAATACTACAAGTTTTAGCATCACCCAACATGGCACCACAAAATCGAAATGGAGTAAGATATCCAAAAAGTGAGAGAGGTTATTGTAGGTCTCTACAAAATGGTCCTATAACACCTAGAATCACATCTATACCTTTCATGAGCTTTGAGATATGCCCTGTCAAAGATTGATGCCCTTTGGCATTTAGTGACTCTTAGGGATGTTTCGATTCAGCATGCCCAAGAATGTTTGAGTGCTCAACAGGATGGGATGAGCTTGGAGCTAGGGTTTATTCAGACACCTAGAACTAAAAAGGAAAAAATAGTTTGATCCCACAACAAATGGTGAGGGAGATTTGGCAATTGGCAACTTTGTACTAGCCAACACTACAAGTTTTAGCATCGCCCGAGACAGTGCTGCAAAATCAAAATAGAGTAACATCTCCAAAAAGTGAGAGAATTATTCTAGGTCTCTGCAACATGGTCCCATAGCACCTTGAATTGCATCCATACCTCACACGAACTCTAAGATATGCCCCATCAAAGATCACTACCCTGTGGTATTTAGTGAATCTTAGGGATGTTTCAGTTCAACACTCTCAAAAAATTTTAAGCACTCAATGAGATAGGACAAGCTTGGGGCTAGGGTTTACCTAGCCACTTGGAGTTAACGAAATAGACAATTTGATACCATGACAAACAGTGAGAGAGATTTGGTAGTTGGCAACTTTGTACTAGCCAACACTACAAGTTCCAACATCACTTGAGATGGCATCGCAAAATCAAAATAGAGTAAGATCTCCAAAAAGTGAGAGAGCTTATTGTAGGTCTCTACAACTTGGTCCTATAGCACCTAGAATTGCATCCATACCTCACACGAGCTCCAATATATGCCCCATCAAAGATCTCTACCCTATGGTATTTAGTGACTCTTAGGGACATTTCAGTTCGGTGTGCCTAAGAATGTTTGAGTGCTCAATAGGATAGGACGAGCTTCGGACTAGGCTTTACCTAGCCACTCAAAGCTAACTAAATAGATAGTTTGATCCCACGATGAATGGTGAGGGAGTTTTGGTAGTTGGCAACTTTGTACTAGCCAACACTACAAGTTTTAGCATCACCCCATGCGGTGTTACAAAATCAAAATCGAGTAAGATCTCCAAAAAGTGAGAGAGATTATTGTAAGTCTCTACAACACAGTCCTATAGCACCTAGAATCACATCCATAACTTTCACGAGCTTCAAGATATGCCTTATCAAAGATTTCTACCCCATAGCATTTAGTGACTATTAGGGACATTTTGGTTTGACATGCCTGAGAATGTTTGAGCACTCAATGAGATAAGAAGAGCTTGGGGCTAGGGTTTACTTAGCCACCCAAAGCTAACTAAATAGACATTTTGATACCACAAAAAATAGTGAGGGATATTTGGTAGTTGGCAACTTTGTACTGGCCAACACTACAAGTTTTAGCATCACTCCATATGGTGTCGTAAAATCAAAATGGAGTAAGATAACTAAAAAGTGAGAGAGTTTATTGTAAGTCTCTATAACATGGTCCTATAACACTTAGAATCGTATCCTTACCTCACACGAGCTCTAAGATATGCCCCATCAAAAATTGCTTCCCTATGGCATTTAGTGACTCTTAACGATGTTTCAGTTTGGTGTGCTCAAGAATGTTAGAGTGCTCAATAGGATGGGAAGAGCTTGGGGCTAGAGTTTACCTAGCCACCTAGAGCTAACAGAATAGACAATTTGATCCCATGATGAATGGTGAGAGAGATATGAGCAAGATATGTATGCCTAGGCCACTTTGTACAAGATATGAGCAAAAGTTGCTAATTAGGTAAAATTGGGTATTTTTTAGTTTTTGGTCAAGATAGCCTAGGATTAGGTGTTTTTAGTTCTTTTTTAATAGTTTAGAACCTATTCCAAGTCCTAGAAGTGAAATCTAGTGAATTTTACAAAAGGTGCACTTTTTGTGCAAAATTGCAAAAGTTGTAAAAGTTTCTTAAAATTGCAAATCTCACTAGAAACCTTCTAAACCTGCTAACTTTCAAAAAAAAAATTCCCATGATCATATACTTGATCACGGATAGATACAACTTCCCAAACTTTTATTTGCAACCTTTTTGTAAAAATTGCAAAAGTTGCTCAACCAACTTTTTGAGCAACATTGTAACTTTTGAGCAATTTGTGCTCTTTACATATTTAGGTCAAATGGGTCCATGTAGGACTATTCTAGGACTCTATTTAAGATTCATAGGACCTATTACATAACCAAATACCTTAGTTTACTATGAATATTGAAAGGAAATGAATAAAAAATTGGCTACCACCTACAAAATTTTTAGATAGAGAAGTAACAAGTGCTATAGAATTGTCCATAGAGCAATGTGAGGTGAAGCCTCAAATTAGCTCATTAGTAGGAAAAGAATCTGGTCACACACTTCATTCCACCACCATAGATGTTGCAATTAAAAATGTCTATTCATCAATGGCCTTGCATTTACAAGACTTAGGAAGCTAGGATACTCAAGCTGGATATAATCCCTCAAAGTTCTCATCAAAATATATTAATGATCTTAACAGATCAACAAAAAGCTGATTGCCACCTTTAATGGAGACTTGAGTTTAAATGGAGATTTATAGTTCCCAAACATGTCCCAGTCAAGTAGATGACTAGTGCAGGAGCACCCATTCTAGACTCATCAAAGAAGGCACCTAAGGATCCTAGATAGTTCACTTAGGATAGGTTTTGATGCAGTAGTGCATGGTTAAATATTCTAAAAGGAAAGCCACTAGGAAATTAAACAAGGTTGGAATCCTTCAAATTTCCCAAAAATAGGGTTTAGTGCTAGGAAACTTATCACAAGCATCAATAATGAACTTATCATAGGTTATTACAACCCAAAAAGAGTAGGGAACCTAATCACTAGGTTTTCCTAAGTTCAAAAGCACCAAAACATAAGGATTCTCCAAAACCCTAATAAGAGAATTGATGTAGAGAGCATAATTAAGAAGCTTCAATTAGGCTTGCCACTCTTGAGATCAACCAAGTGGCTATAAAATATTTAACTTTATTACAAGGTTTTATCAGACTCCAATCCTCCAATGGATCAAAGAAACATGCTCTCCAACTTCACCAAGAATCCATGGACAAAGAACTAGAATTGCCCACTTTATGGGTTTTGCACCAATCTCCCACAACTACGTTAATACTAGGAAAACACCATATAAGTTTTTCCCAAGATTTCTAAGAGGTTAAATGATCTTAGGGCACCTATTCACCATAGCCTACACCATTAGTTTCAATCATACACTTGCACAAAGCCTCAAACCCCAATTTGGCGTAGTAGCCCTATTTTTGGGATCTAAATTCACAAAGTTTCAAACAAGACCCAAAAAAAATTAGGTTTTTGAATAACCTTTTCAAAGTTACTTCAAACACCAAAGCATCAAGTTCTAGCCCTACTCCAACATTCCCTTTCCTTCACAAAGCAACACAAACCTAAGTGATCAAGTTAGGCTTGGTTTACAAAGCAACCAGTAGTAAACGGGGTCATGAAAATGAACTCAATTTTTATAAAGGTTCAAAAACACTAAAATAACTTATTTCCAAATGATCATCCCTTCACCAATTTCCAAACTCTTGCCATTCCCAAATCAACACGCTACAAGAGGTCAAATCCTTCATGGTACTTGACCTAGGGCTTAATTAGAAAAATCACAAAACACATCCTCCAGTCTTGAAACCTTGGAATATTCAAAAGGACCCTACTAACTACCATTTCCCAAGTGACCATGAAGTTTCAACCAAGGAAATTGTAGTTAGATTCCCATTTTTGCTGTCTGCACCAAAATGATGTTCTAAAAACCATTTTTACTAAAAATGCAATAACTTGAGTTAGAAAATATGCAGAACAATAAGACTAGAAGCACAAGAAAGCTGATTCAAAGATCTATCTAAAAATCCATCACATGTAGTCAGAATGTCCATATAGTTCATGCAATGTGCAAATAACAGTAAAAATCATTCCAAAACTAAATTTCTTTCTTTGCAACTTCTTCCAATCCATACATTAATGCCCTCTAGACCTTAAAGATGAGGTATATATATCTCCTATGTCTATTTTAATGGTTACAACCAATATTTTAATAGTTATAACCCTTTTTCCACTAATTTGCAAATTTGAGCAACTTTTATAGCTTTCAACAATGCAACTTTGCACAAAAGGTGCAATTTTTACATTTTTCACTTGATTCCACTTCTAAGACTTGGAAAAGGTTTTGAATTAACTTAAAATAACTAATCCTAGGATTTCTTGACAAAAAATATGAAAAATCCCAAATTTGTCTAGTAAGAAACTTTTGCTTATAAATTGCATAAAGTGCCTTAAGCATACAAAATGGTGTCTTTCTTTGACAACCATGGACTTCTCATCCAAGGTTTGTTTTTTCTAGCCTATGTATGTAAAAAAAAATGAAAACAAAAATATAAACCAAGTTCCTCAGTGCTCTACACTAGGAGCATACCCCCAAACATGAATGAAAAGAGAACAACGACCATGGAATGGAATACAAACACACCTTAGACCTATTAAGGTCTATATATAGTAGATAAAGTGATTATGTTGTATTCAAACAACATTGATATATAGTTACAAAAATTTTGCCATTGAAAAGGCTAGTAGCCCTTAAAACTGTAAATTGAACATAATATGGAAAAACCTCACATGAAGACACAATTTGAAGTGAGATTCAAACACCCTTTTAGGACATATAAAACATTTATAAACCTCACAAACTGGAAGAGACTAGAAGCCACTGCTATAAAAATATTTGGAAAGTTTTGATAGGCCCAATTAGGTTGTAGTTACACTACAAGTACCCTTTCATACATGTCAATCTGCAAAACAATTATCACTCTGGAGTAAAAGTTATAGTGGTTGTGGTGAAACGTTGAATGGTGCATGCATGGAGCCATACACCTAGGCTATGGTGGAAAAATTTATTCCTTTCTTGGCCATCTATAAAACCTACAAAATCATGAAGTATAGTTATAGGGCTTGCATCCCACTAAGGGGAATCAAATTCCCATTGTAGAAAGTGCCAAAACAACAAGGCCCTAGGTGAAACCTTTGGTTTAATGCTAATTTCTAGGCACCTTTAGCAAAACTTAAATAACTTGCAAATTACAAAGGATCAAAACATGAAACCAAATGAAAATGAAAGGTAACTCACCCCTCTAACTCTTGGGGTCATTGCCACATTTCCCAATGTTCATACTGGTTTGTATCACACTCTTTCCCTCTCTACCTATTCAATATAATGAACCAACTAGATCTGCTCTACATTTTAATGTCTCAATTATTGGCTCGTGATCTAAATTGCAAACTTTCCAAAGAGTCTTGTTATGTATTTTCCACCATATTTTATCAAGTGGACATTTGATGCAATAGCAAGGTTCAAATAATGAATAATCTTCCTCTCTCTTTTTCCAATCCTCAAATAACCACAAGTTAGGGTTCTTCATAGAATATTGTCTAAGCGATGTGTTGGTTACAACCATTGCACCAATATGGTACTCTAAAAATGCACCATCAATAATCAAGTGATCCAATTTTTGTTTGGCTTGGACACAATGACACAAATAATAATCTATCCCTTCTTCATTGTCTTCAAGTGGAATGATAGCAAAAACATGGCCTGTACTGATAAATGTACAAAATGTGGTCATTAATTTAAAAAATGCTTAGGTAAAAGTTATAAAGTTACATATTTAGATTACAAAGATATATATATATTACTAGGTTGCACTAGATCAAACAAGTGATCAAACTCAATGGATGAATCCATCTCTACCATTTCTAATGCTTGTGGGGGACAATAGGCATAAATTTGGTCCAAAACTCATATATCCCATTTGTCCACCCATTCAGTCAACGCACTGTCATCCCAATTTTTCTCTACACATGATGGACAATAGCATACCATTTTTCATGTGTGGGTACTCCATGAACCTACATCAAAGCTTCTAAAAGAGTGTAGGTCACTTGATCCTATTAGTGTGCAACAATCTTCATATGGTGCAATGTTAATATTATCTATCAATTAGAAATTTATCTATGAACCATAGGCTCACCTTCCTTAACTAGACTGATTGTAGCATTACACCACTAGACGATGGATTTTGTATCTGTCATTATTGCTCCATCTTTTTACTTTAGTTCTTCATGAGCTAAGGCTCTTTTGATGCATGTTCCTGCACCATCATGCTCTCCCTTTCCATGACCAACCTCTATGAAATTTCACATATATTGAATTCTAGACAACCTGTGCATCCTACTCAACCAATAGAACATCCATGCATTCTTGAATTGAGATGCACAATTGTCTAACCAAATAATGTGATGATGATATGGTATGTCCTATTAGCCAAATCTCCATAAAATTGTTGAGAAAAACCATGTACAAACTCTGTAGAATGTGATCAATCATCACTGATGTAAAAATGGTACTCTCTAAAAATCTTCTTGTCATCCTCTATACTTGTAGGTGAATGCATGAATGTTATGTGAACAAATATGAAAACTTGTTCAAAAGTATAATACTTTTCTTACACCTCATTTTGTAGTTGTAGTGTGTATTTCTTTGTGAAGTCTAAAACCAAAACAATGGTATCCATTGGAAATGTATCCTCACACAACTTGAATTATAAATCTAGCCATCGACCTCTATGTGTATGCCTTGCATACTCATAAATAATCTTTTCATGAAAAATCTTCATAAACTCATACACTAGAATATTTTCAATGACTAAATCACATCTTTTACCATGTTTTCCATCTTTTAGAGCCTATGTCACTGTCTTATATTTTTTGTAATCTACTATTTCATTTTCAATTGCATGTGTACTATCCATATGTTCACAAGTTCATAAAAGTTGCAAAGAACCACAAATTAAGCATGTACCATCCAAGCATGATGTCTTGTAAAATCTTTGGCCATCCCCTATTTCACATAAAATGTTGGATATGAATTTTCTTGAAGATCTTGGTGGCTCATTCATGTCACAATCCTGCAAAACAAACTTAGAATATAAAAACACAAATATATGCCTAAAAACATCAAAATGGTTAGAAAATTCAATATGTATCCTACAACAATAAGTTGTGCATGTGTGATTTATCTTCACATAAAAAAGTTTGCCCATCTCAAAAAATCTTTGACTTATTCAAATTTGAGGATACATATCAAAAAAATTTGCAAATTTTTTTGTTTGAGTTGAGTTCAAAAAATGTTTTGCATGTGGGTCATGATTTTCACTACCAATCCTCCTTCTTACAATATCTCTTTGATTAGGGGAAACATGTGTGTTATTTTTCTAAAAATCTTGGATCAATGATTTCAAAACTTCACTAATTTCTTTATCCTTTTATGGTAGTCTACTGCTAAATGTCCACAAGTCATTTTTTGTTGGATCTTCCAATCTCTCACACCTTAGCATGGCTCTCCTTAGAGTACCTCTACCCATTTTCAATTTTTTACTTGTCTTTCTCACAATTCAATATTTCTTCATTTGGGTAGTTACTATTGTCAATGTAAATACTTGTCTTGCGATATGACTATCTTTGGTGCATGATTTAGAACCCACTTTGTCATAAGTACTCATTAGATTCTTTACAATAGTTTTTTTATTTGAATTGTCCATCGTTCTTAGCTCAAGAATCTTCATGATAGGCCTAAATTCCAAATTCTTCATCATTTTAAAAAATAATTGACATTATTGACCTATAATATTTAATTCTTCAAAGAATAATATCCACATATGAATAACTTTTCTTTGACAAGTATGCTTGCTAATCTTGTTAGGCATTGATTTCAAAATGTTAGTATCAATATCAATCAAATATTTTGATCTTCTAAAATGAATTTCAAAAGGTGTTATAATCTCTTACATTCTCTAAACATTTTGAACATCAACGTAAGGTTGAGTGCTTTGTGTACCTTGAACTAAAGATGATGTACCTTGGCAATAAGATGCAAAAGATGGAATATCACCTAATTGATATGTTGATGTTGTGCCTTCAACATAACATGATGGAGTGTGTACATCATTGGATCTACAAATTAGTGTCTCTTCAACTTGAGATGATGATATGAATCCAAAATTGGAAGATGGTGTAGCTTCACAATTCAATTATCTTCTTGAGCATAACAGTCTCATTCATTCTCTTTCTCTTTCTAATTCTTCCTCTTTGTTTCTTTGTATTGGTGGTTTTTGTTCCTCTTTGAAAGTCAATTCTTCATTATTGCTTTGCAATTTTTTTTGTTCATGTACTAGTTTCATTTTATCTCTTTTAATTGCCAAATGTCTCTCCCTCTCTTTCATTTTTTGACTTTTTGGTTTCTTCCTTGGCATGATGATGATTTCTATATGTCAAATTATTCAAACATCTGAATTAATTACAGTTTATAAATTATTAATCATTCAAATACATATGCAAATTAAAACTATTTTAAAGAACACAATATATTTTGAACAACTTGTCAAATTTCTAACCATTTCCAAATAAGAATTCATTCAAACATACAAATTTCAATGAATTTACTATATATTAAACAACATGTCAATTTATAATCAAATTTGTCTCTATATAACAACAAAGAATATTTAAAAAGGACTGTACTAACCTTTTCTATAGAAAGAATATTCAAAAAGCCTTCAAATAGTATATCCAATGATTGAATTTTGTATTTTCTAGCTTTAAATAGAATGAAAGAATATTCAAAAAGTCTTCAAATAGTGTTTGCTAACTTCTAGCAACTTGAAACCCATGTTTTCTATCAGAACTATAGAATGCACAATAGAAAAAAAGTAGAATATGGATCACCAGGGACCCAAACTTGCATTATGACCTTTTCTTGGTGTTCTCATATAGTACATACACACTATAGCATGTATGCACTATAGTGCATATGCATTATGTGAAGAATAATCTCTTCCTATCCCACCATCCCCCATTCCCTACTCTCTCTCTCTCTATCTCTCTCTCTCTCTCTCACTCTCTCGATCCTCTCCCATCCCCTACTCTCTCTTGCTCTCTCTTCTCTCCCATCCCCTACTCTCTCACTCTCTCTCCTCTCCCATTTCCTACTCTATCTATATCCCTCTCGTACTGGGTACTCTCTCTCTCACTCTCTCCCATCCCCTATTCTCTCTCACTCTCTCTCCTCTCCTATCCCCTACTCTATATCACTCTCTCTCTCACTCT
Source organism: Cupressus sempervirens (assembly GCA_028749045.1). Lineage (NCBI taxonomy): Eukaryota > Viridiplantae > Streptophyta > Pinopsida > Cupressales > Cupressaceae > Cupressus > Cupressus sempervirens. The sequence goes on along the minus strand of CM053792.1, from coordinate 234,724,061 downwards.
CTCCTCTCCCATCCCCTACTCTCTCTTTCTCTCATTCTCTCTTGGGCTACTCTCTATCTATCTATCTCCCTCTCCCACTCCTCCCACCACCTACTCTCTCTCACTCTCTCCCATCCCTCTCTCTCTCTCTCTCTCTCTCTCTCTCCCATTCCCTACTCTCTCTCTCTCTCTCTCTCTCTCTCTCTCTCTATCTATCTCTCTTACACATGCTCCCATTCCCCCTCTCTCTTTTTCTCCCTCTCATACTCCCTCTCCCACCACTACTCTCTCTCTATCTATCCCCCTCTCCCACTTCCTACTCTCTCTCTCTCTCCCATCCCCTACTCTCTCTCTCCCATACCCTACTCTCTATTGCTCTCTCTCTCCTCTCCCATCCCCTACTCTCTCTCCTCTCCCATCCCCTGCTCTCTCTCTTGCTCTCTCTCCCATCCCCTACTCTCTCTCTTTAACACACTTCCACCCCCCCTCTCTCTCACTCCCTCTTCCAACGCTACTCTCTCTATCTATCTCCCACTCCCACTCCCTCTCCCATCGTCTATTCTCTCTCCCATCACCTACTTTCTCTCTCTATCACTCTCTCTCTCTCCTCTCCCATCCCATACTCTCTCTCACTCTCTCTCTTCTCCCATCTCCTACTCTCTCTCACTCTCTCTCTCCTCTCCCATCCCCTACTCTCTTTCTATCTATCTCCCTCTCCTACTACCTACACTCTCTCTCACTCTCTCCCATTCCCTACTCTCTCTCACTCTCTCTCCTCTCCCATCCCCTACTATCTCTCACTCTCTCTCCTCTCCCATCTTGTTCTCTCTCTCTCTCTCAAGCTACTCTCTATCTATCTCTCTCTCCCACTCGATCTCCCACCACCTACTCTCTCTCTCACTCTCTCTCTCCCATCCCCTACTCTCTCTCTTACTCTTTCTCTCTCCCATCCCCTACTCTTTCTCTCTCTTTCTCTTTCTCTCGCTCTCTTACACACACTCCCATCCCACCTCTCTCTCTCACTCTCCCTCTCACACTCTCTCTCCCACTGCTACTCTCTATCCCGCTCCCTCTCCCATTGTGTACTCTCTCTTTCTATCCCTCTCCCATTGCCTACTCTCTCTCTCTCTCCCCATCCCCTACTATCTCTCTTACACACACTCACATCCTCTCTCTCTCTCTCTCCCATCCCCTACTCTCTCTCTTACAGACACTCCCATCCCCCTTTCTCTCTCTCTCTTGCTCTCCCTCTCCCACTCCCTCTCCCACTTCCTCTCCCATCACCTACTCTCTCTCTTGTCCCCTACTCCCTCTCTTGGTCTCCCTCTCTCACTCCATCTCCCACTACGTACTCTCCCTCTCTCACTCTCTCTCCCATCCCCTACTCTCTCTCCCCCCCCTCTCCCACTCCCTCTCTCACTACCTACTCTCTCTCACTCTCCTTCTCCCACTCCCTCTCCCATCGCCTACTCTCTCTCACTCTCTCTCCCATCCCCTACTCTCTCTCTCCCTCTCTACTCTCTCTCTCTCTCACTCTCACTCTCTCTCTCTCTCTCCCATCCTATACTCTCTCTTTGCCACCCCTACTCTCTCACACTCACACTTTCTCCCTTCACCTACTCTCTCTCTCATACACACACTCCCAACCCCCCTCTCTCTCCCTCTCCCACTCCCTCTCCCACTACCTACTCTCTCTCTCTCTCACATCCCCTACTTTCTCTCTCTTTCACACACGCACACACACACTTCTATCCTCCCCTCTCCCATATCCTATTCTCTCTCTTTCATAGACACACACTCCCATCCCCCCTCTCTCTCCTCTCCCATTCCCTACTCTCTAGATCTCTCAAACACAATCCCATCCCCCCTCTCTCTTTCCCTCTCCCACTCCCTCTCCCACCATCTACTCTCTCTCTCACTCTCTCTCCCACCTCTCCCATCCCTACTGTCTCTTTTATAGATAGAGACTCCCATCCCCCTCTCTCTCCTCTCCCATCCCCTACTCTCTAGATGTCTCACACACACTCCATCCCTCCTCCTCCTCTCTCTCTCCCTTTCCCACCACATACTCTCTCTCACTCTCTCTCTCCTATGCCCTATTCTCACTCTCTCTCTCCCATCTCCTACTCTCTCTCTACCACCCCTACTCTCTCTCATACTCTCACACTCTCTCCCATCCCCTACTCTCTCTTATACACACTCCCATCTCCCCCTCTCTCTCCCTCTCCCACTCTCTCTCCCACCACCTACTCTCTCTCACATCCCCTACGCTCTCTCTTTCACACATAGACACACACACACACACTCCATCTCCCTCTCTCTCCTCTCCCATCCCCTACTCTCTCTCTCTCACACACTCCCATCCTCTTCTCTCTCTCTCTCTCTCTCTCTCTCTCTCTCTCTCTCTCTCCCATCCCCTACTCTCTCTCTCTCTTTCACACACACTCACTCCCATCCCCCCCTCTCTCTCTCTCTCTCACACACACACACTCCCATTCCCCCCTCTCTCTCTCCCCCTCTCCCACTCCCTCTCCCACTACCTACTCTCTCTAACTCTCTCTCTCTCCCTCTCTACTCTCTCCTATCCCCTACTCTATCTCTACCACCCCCTACTCTTTCTCTAACACTTTGTCTCTATTCCATCCCCTACTCTCTCCCCTCTCCCATCCCCTAATCTCTCTCTCTCTCTCTCTCTCTCTCTCTCTCTCTCTCTCTCTCTCTCTCTCTCTCTCTCTCGCTCTCTCTCACTCTACCTCTCTCCTTACAAATTTAGGTCTTAATAGTGTGTGCACACTTAAGTGTGTATGCACTAAAGCATGCACATGTTATTAATACAAAAATTTAAAAACCTTTAAATAGCACGCACACACTATGTAAAGCTTTGCATTCCACCAAGCCTAAGGCTTGGTTTTTTCTTGGAGATCCAACCCAAAGGTTTGGAGTCTATAAACTATTCTGAGACGTGTTTTTCCGCAAACATACAAAAAATGATTTATTTTTATTGTGTGTTCTCCTTCAAGTTTCGTCATGGTTGAGCATTGATAAATTCAGGTTATATGACATTGTAGGTCTCTATGTTAGCTATTTGACCTTATAATTTATTTTTTATTTGAACTATTTCAAGCCTTTCAACTATAATTTCTTTTGAATGTATGTCCATTTTTTGTCAAAAACCAACATGTACTAATTGGATTGTAGATTTTAGCCCATTCATCAAATTTTGCAACAACTTAGTTCTTTAGAAACTAGACTCCATTCTACACACTTTGAAAAAAAGAAGTTTTGATTTTAGATTAGTTTTCAATAATTTCTAGGGGGAGCACATAGATATTTCACATTTTTGGGATGTGCCCAATTAAAAAATTCATTCAAAAAATTACAAATTATAAAATTACCCAAAAAATCTAGTCCAAACTACACAGTGTTAGGTAAGTTTTGAGCAAAGTGATTAAAGAATTTCAAAAAAAAAGTTAAAATTTTAGGGGGGAAATGGTTTGTATTGTGCTATGTTTTTTTTTAATAAACAATACCACTTTCTATGGCCCCCTTTTTTGAGGACCTAAAACTAAACCATTTTGAAAATAAATTAGTAGTTTAGAAACTAGATTCAAAGGATTACCACTTTTGTTTTTGTCATATCTTAAAATTTTGAGCGTAACTATCCTCAAATTCTTGTTGAAATTCAGAAATTGCTGATCTCAGAAAATAGGTGTCCACTTATACCCCCCTTTTGGCACCACAACTTGGTGCACTTACCCATATATTCTAGTATTAGGGATAGGTATTATACCTATTTTTCCAAGCACCAAGATATGTTGATATGAATTGGTCCTCCCTCCCATCAACATTCTTAAGGAAATATAAGGGTAGAATATTCTATTGGTGTCAACATATTCATATGTAAACGTTAAAGGGTGCACTCTAGAAAAGACAGTTGAATAGCTAAGGGTTAGGTAAATCAATCTAGAGATGTCTTCAAGATTGGGTTAGGATGTAATGTCCCCATTTTTTTAGTAAATTAGTGGAGTTCTTAGCATTTACATTCTCCAGAGGCTAAGTGGAGAAATAAGAAATTGATTAAATTAATTTCTTATAAAGTCATTAAATAAATTAAAATTAAGAGGTGGCAACTGGTACCTTCCCATTATAGTGGTTTTAGAGCAGTTCTTGGGCATTATTAGGGTGCCTATTACATAGGATAAAGAGTAGAATATTAAAATTTATTTTACTATTGTATACATTCTAACATTGGTTTTGTAGGTATTAATCTCCTAGTTAGTGGGGACATTATAGTGCTATTAGAGCAATGATCTTGCTATCTTGTAGGGTAAGTGCAATTATAAACATATCAACCAATAAAATACCAAACTATTGAATATAATTGATAAAGAAGCCTAGAAAAATGATTAAACAAATGATGAATATAAGTTCATACAAGTGATTTATTGTCAAGATGGGAGAAGCATAGTAAATCTAGTCAAGATAGGTAGATCCAAAGATGGTTAAGGAAATAGGTTCCAATACCTTGAGGAAAGAATCCAAGATGGGTGAGGATGCGGTTTCGAATTTTTTGAGGAAAGAGTCCAAGATGGGTAAGAACATGATTCCAAAATCCTTGAAGAAAGATTCCACAATGGGTATGAACATGTAGTCCTGATGCCTTGAGGGAGCCTACATAGATAGGTATTTAGCACCCTACAACATTGATATTTTTACCCTCATAAGGAGGTCATGTATGAAACAAAAAAGAAATTGTGCTCAATTGCTAGCTGATTCAATCTATTTCATTAAATGAATCATCAAGGAAGATATATCAAAAGTAAACATCGATCATACTATATCTTTCAATCCATCACACATTCACCCCTAATCATGAAGTCATCAATTAATTGTGATCTTGTCAATCAAATGAAAATAATAATTTCTTGAGGACAATCAATTTCGGTAGGGTAGGACCATAATACCCCCTCTAATAACAAAATTTAACATTAAATCATGATATTTGGAATAAAGACCCAATCAATATAATTGTGGAATAGAAATAATATCTATAACTATCCAAATTAAGTACAAAAGTCAAATAGCTATAATTATAATAAATGTTTAAATAAATGATTAAGACATATATTTTATTTGTAATAACACATGTATTCTATTTACTAAGTAAACAAACTATGTCACCATATTATATGAATAACAAATAATAAAATAGTGATTTGACAACCCAAATCACCTATACCAATGGAATAAAAGTCATCTTAATGAGTCACATCTATCAGTCCTTTTTGGTAACAAGGATGTATAGGATACTAAAACCATTAAAGAAAAGGATGAAAAAAATTGATTTTAAATGGCAATAGTTGGATAGAAAAAATGAAGGAATTATTATAGTCTAAAGACACCACCATGTAAAAGACATGTGTAATAAGTAAAAATTAAAAATAATCTATATACCCATGGAAGAAAATATGAGGAGAGTAAATTATTAAACAAAAATAGAGAAACCTTATATATCTCCCATGTATGCCAAGAAGGGAGTATAATTAAGAGGTCTATATCTGTCGAAGATAATTTATAAAAGGTGGAAATACCTAATGGTTAGAATATAAGGTAAGATAAGGTATAGTATCTTTTATATTATTTTACTTTTTGTAAATATTATGTTATTTTATTCATTGAAGAAAGATTGGTATTTTATTAAAAATCATAGGTTTATATTAATTAATGGATTATAAATTAATTTTCATTTAGTGATAGCTTGTTAATGGAAATTAAGAAGTATCACATAAAGGAAGGATTATAACTTTGTATATTTGTATCAAAGGTGGGTGAACTCCCACTTGTAGAATATGATGAAGTAAATGGTAATTTATTGATGTCAGTATCAAAGATAGGTATAGCTACCTATTTGGCTGACACAATAGAGATGGATATATGTGTTGGTGTTAGAGATAGTTATTATACCTATTTCGACAACTTATTAAGGATATATATATATGCTAGTATCAGAGATAGGTATTATATCTATTTTTCCAAGCACCAAGATATGTTTATATGAATAGGTGCTACCTCCCATCAACATACTTAAGGAAATATAAAGGTATAATATTTTAATGGTGTTAACACTCTAGAAAAGATGGTTCAATAACTAAGGGTTAAGTAACCTGATCTAGAGATTTCTTTAAGGTTGGGTTATGATAAAGGGTAGAATGGTAAAATATATTTTATTGCTCTATAAATTCTTACATTGGCTTTCTGGGTATTTTTCCTAGTTATTGGGGACATGGTATATTAATCATGCTTAGAAAAACATAAAGAGGTCATGGTAGACCTATTTGTAAGTTTTCAAGGGTTCAATGTCAAAGTTGCTAGGAGATTTAGAAAAGTTGTTAGCAACTTTGAAAAGTTGCATGACAAGAATTTGGAAAGAAATTGTATATCATGGAAATGGAGGTGATAGTTATCATAACTATCTAAATCCTCTAAGAAAGTATATAGACCCATGAAGGAGACCCATTCCAAGGGTTGGAGTATGTAGTTAGCAAATTTTGAAATGTTAAAGGCATGAATTGTTGTTCAGAATTGACATGTTTTTGTGTTTTTGATTGATTGAATGCTCAAATGGATTGAAGGAATCATGTTTGTTCTTGATCCTTGAATCCATGTCCTTACAATACTTTTTTTTAAAGTTTTCAATTTTATCAGAATTCATTTGGTTGTAGTTCAAAAATCTTTTCTTTTTAGCCAGTTTGTTGTTCCTATTGTGATATTTTTGTGAAAAATGGCTCCCTCATGAACCCTTTGTGTGGAATCATCATGGCATTGAAGGATATGAAAGTGCAGTCTCTGTATAGTTAACATAGAAAAGGAGAGGAGTGGACAAACTAGTTTGCTATTTTTCAAGTGATGCCCTAGGAAAGCTTCAATTCATGGGATGGATTCAATATGCTAGAAAGTTCAATCTAAGAGTGGAGAAGAAGGGATGTATGTTGAAGGTTTGTGTGTGATGAGGAATTTTCAAGAAAACTTTGGATATGAATTTCACTAATTCCTAGTGATTATTGATATGAAATAATTGAAACCCTTATTTTTATGCTTAAAAGTAGCAAAGGGATGTACGAACAAGTTGGGAACTTGAGACCAATACAATATTTTAGTACTTCCAAAAGGGTATTCACATTGGTAGTTAGCCTTCCACCTTGTTAAGGGAAATTTGATGTTCTAGCCCAAAAAATTAGGTTGGAGGCCTAATTGGGATAGTTTTGTCAAGTTTGAAGGAATCGATAGGGTAACTTATAGATTTTGAGTCTAGGAGCTAAAGGGAAGTCCAAAATCGCTAAAAATGAATCCCTTCCTTCAATCTAAAGGTAGAGTGACTAAGTTTGTTAAATTTGGGATTTTGGTGAGTAATATGGAATTTCTCTATGCTGGATGCACATTTTAAGAAGATTGGTGTAGTTGGGTAGGAAAGTTTGGAGGATAAGATAGAAATCCTCTTGAGAATTAGGGTGACCAAGGGGAACTCTAGTAGGCTAGAAGAGAATCCTAGGTGAGTCCTTAAAGAAAAGAGGGCAAGAAGCAATCCAGTTTACATCAAATTGGTATTAGAGCCACCAAATATTTGGAGCTAGTGGTATGTCTTTATATACTAAAGTATCAGTAGGACAGGCAGACATGGTGACTAGCACATAACATTCCAAGGAGATGAAGACAAAATTGGAAGAAGTTTCTAAAGGTAAGGAGATCAAGAAGACAATTGAAGAAGGAGAAACTAGTGATAAAGATAAGGGAAAGATTTATGAGGAAGATATCATTCCTAAACTAGACCCTTAATTGACTAAGGAGCCATTCCTAAAAGCCATCAAATTTTTGTGTGGAAAGGCCCTAGAGAAATTCCTCTAGTTAGTTGAAAGATGGACACTAAACTTGTGATGAAATGGACTAGAGGGATGGAAAACCACTTGAAGTGTGAAAGTGTTACTGAATCACAAAAGGTTAAGGTAGCCAAATCTAAGATAAGAGGATCAACACTATCATGGTGGAGGTACCTCAAGAAGAAAGGGGGAAGATGGGAAAGAAACCCATTGTAAATTGGAAATCCATGGTGACTAAGGTAAAGGAACTATAACTAGGTCTGAAGAATATATGAAATTCAAATACACAAGAAAAGGCAAAGCTTGAAACAAAAAGATATAGATGTGGCAACTTATACTGAAGGATTCAAAATTTTGTGTTTGATATTAGGGACCCAAGAAGAATATTCTCTTAAGGTAGCTAGGTATCTAAGTATGTTCAAGTGGAATATACAGGAATAAATCAACCTATAGACACCTAGAACAATCCATAAATATTTCCAATTGGCATTGAAAGTGGAAGAAAAGAATAAGAAGAAATTAGACACAACCTTTAGAGGCGGAGGTAGAGGCAAAGATAGTAGCAATTAAAGAGGTTATGGTGGTAGAGGTTCAGATTCAAGGAACCAAGGAAACTAAGTTGACTGAACAACAAGAATGGAATGCAAATAGAGGGAGTATCAGTAGGGGAAGAAGCTTTAATAGTAGTGGAAGAGGAAGAAGCAACAACCAAGGTAGAGGATCCTATTTTGTAACTATGAATTATGATGTAGGAGCATCTCTACCATTGTGTTAGCCCACTAATTTTGTTGGTTGTTGCTAAGTTACAAACATTGCCGAGTGCTAATAATTTTTAGTAGTAGACAAGTTGAAGTTTCTTGACATTGTGTTAACATACTAGTTAGTGTATTATCCCATTTATTTTGTCAATATTGACTGAGTGATCTTCCAAGTGCTAAGTTGCTTAGTTGTAGTGTTAGCTCAACATGCAGTGTTTGTTGAATTGTAGTGTTGGCTAAGTTGCAGTGTTGGCTGAGTTATCCAACATTGGTTGAGTGTTCCTTCATATGCCAAGTGTTCCTATTGGTGTCAAGTGATCATGTGTGTGTCAAGTGGTAGTATTTTTCTTGGTCCTTCTTTGACCAAGTTTTCTCTTTTAGATTCCAATTTGAGCTGACCTTTCACATATTTAATATCTATTAAGAGCCAACTTTTGGCCTGGTTATGCATTTAATGTAAGGGTTTATTTAGTTGGCAATTTTTTATAAGCCCACTTGTGCTCATGCAAGTATTTAAAGGGGTCTTGGGTAGATTTTTAGGTATTATGATTTGATAATGGATTATTATTTGATGAGGATTAGCTTGGAGGTAGAAGTTTGCATTTGAGTCTGGAAATCTATTCCTCTTTGTAATGGCCATAACCCAGAAGGCCATAGTTGGGTATGTTAGATGCAAACTTCTTGATTAAAATATATGAAACATCATATTTATGGATTTGAATCTCATTATTCTTGTTCATTTTCCACTATGTGTTTGTTTGGTGTTTCTGGGTCACCTCATTTTGGGGTAGATCTATATTTTTCACTTCATCAAGTGGAATCAAACTTTAGTTAGATTAGAGTATGCAAGAAAATTGCTGAAGTGTGTGGTAGTTTTTACTAGGACCTTGGTTGGGTGAATTTTATTTGGTATTTTAATTTTGGAAGTCCTTGCTCATTGGTGAATTTGGTGTACAGTGGCAGATCTATGGATTTGGCTTACACAAGAAGAGGACTTGTCGTTCAATCATTGTTTATGAAAAGATGGTTCATGGAAGGAGAGATGTGGATCCATAATTATTTGACATGTTGGGGAAACTTACATTCAAAGTAGAAGCTACTGAATTAGTGCAAGTCCCTGGAAGACATCTTGATGATGTTGAAAGAAATGAGTATGATTCTTTTAGGATGAATTGCATGAACAAATTTATGATCTGGAAGCTTGTCTAATTTGAGTTGGAATTTGAGGATTAGAAAGAAGGTTTTTTAGCTGGTTCAAGAGATTATGAAGAGAATAAAACAAATCATGGAAGTGCATGATGATTTTGTTGAAATTGATGAAGTATCTTTTGGTTTTCATGAGTAGATTGATAGATCTTGTTGGTGTTTTGAAATGTTATGGTTTCAAATTACCCTAATGAGAATGAGATACATCTAGGGGTAGCTCCTTCCCATTTTAACATACCCTTTCAAACACCAAGCCAACTATAAAACTAGACCCTTCTTCTGTACTATAGTCAACAATATGAAGATAGCCAATATCATTAGTGTAGTCTCCATTGGATTCCAAGGCAAGTTCATCATTTTCTCCTTGCCTGTATATCTTTTAACTCCAATCACTCCTCATTTAGTGTTGCACCATGGTTAGCATCTAAAATTCATGTTCAAACTAGCATGGATACTTAGTGGAGGGTAACTTATGACCAATCACATTTACCTCTTAGTGTTTATCATGGCTCAACATTGTATCATTTTTATATTTGATGCCCATTATAAGTAATCTTGAACCATTTATCTTCTAAATGACATATGCACTTTCAATCATCATAAATCATCAACATTATAATCCCTTTTCAAAAAATCCTTTGCTTCCCATGCTTCATCAATTTGATGAGATTAGTCAAGCCCCAAAGTGGGTCCAGCTGAAAAAAAATTCATTTTCGAACAAGCAAACTGTCAAATTGATCCATTAATCATCTGATACTAATTTGATTGAAATTCAATCACTATCACATAAATTAAAACTAACCTTCAATATTTCCTACAAACTATCAATTTCATGCCAAGAGGTCCTTTGACTAGCTTTAAAAACTGACAAAATCACTTGACTAGGCTCTAAAATCAAACATACTAATTCTCTATTTCACATTCTTGCACCATGTCAAATCTCATCTCATGAAAAAATCTTAGTCAAAATATATTGATTGTCAAAGTTTCCCTCTTAGAATTTCCTACAAGAAAACATGTCAAAAAATATAAATCATGTTATGTTTTGGCTTCGAAAACTTGGTAAATGGATACTTGGGGGCATGAAAACTGGGGGCATTAGTTCACTATCATGAGGAGAATATAAACCTACAATTATTGGGTGCATTTGGTGAATGGTCAAAGTGGGCTACTTGAATTTGTAGGACTCGAAACAGTGGTAGAAAAGTGATTTTTGCAAAGGGAATGGCCCTGGGAAAGGGTGCACACATATTTATCAAAATTGACCAACTGGAACACATAAATAATTTTTAGAATAGAACATAATTTTACAATCCATTCAATCTCACCTATCATAGATTCAAAATTATGATATCCTAAATAGGGGTACTGACCAATTTACATTTTATGACACTGGTAAAACTTTACAAATTGCCTTTGGAAGCGTGTTCAAAAACTAATCAAATAGATTTTTCATAAGCTCAAAATTGAAAAATCGAAAGTCCCTAACCTCTAAAATACAATGCTAAATTAATTTTCTCATTTTAATCAACTGGGTCAAAATTATAACAAGTCAAAAAAGGCCTCCTAGAATCCAAAATAATTTAGATCAGCACAACAACAATAAACAACCAACTTTGAGGGATTCAAAACATAGTCAAAATATATCAAAATGATGCAAAATTTGAAACATAGATTCTCTGGTATGCACACTAAATACTCCCAAATTGGCAAGACATGAAACATTATTGCATGCAAGATATTCAAATTCAAACTAGGCCTCCTTTCGTTGTTTGACACTAAGGCAAAAAATTCAAATTTGGACATTACTCAAAACAAAACTTCACAGAATGACTCAAAATGGAAATTTGTCTTCATGGGATGAGTTGATATGTTGAATGTAAGGTGTTAGAAACATTAAACACCTCTTAGGTTTGAAAAGGACAGTTGAGTACACATGCATTAAAAAGCACTTACAGGGCTTGATTTTTAGGATGGTACTTAAAATCAGGGTTTCAATTTTGATTCCCAATAGATCTACAATAGAAATTACAGGGCATCTTGTTGTGTGCAATGAGATTGCTGAAGAGGAGAGTTTCACTTATGTTTGTAAGGAATTAGAAGTTTCTATTATTAATATTGTTGTTATTGTTGAAATGGAAGTGATTAAGGACTTATCTATTGTTGTCATTGCTGATCCGGAGTTATATGTCCACTTTGTTATGGATATTATTGATCTAGATGTTTCTTGTGGTAAGAAGATGGATTTACTTTCTGGTAATATGGTTGAGGATTTTAGAGGTGTTATTGATGTGGATTAACATGATGTTGTTATTGATATGGATATGAACTTATATGTTGATGTTGAGATGCTAAAGGATACAGATTTTGTTACTAATGTGGATTTTGATGATGTTGCTAATCTATATGTTGCTAGAGAAATTAATATACATACTATTTTTGTTATGGATTTATATATTGCTATATTATGGATCTAAGTTCATATTATGGATTTTTTTATGGATGATGCCCTGATGATAAGTTGTAGATTGATCATTGTGATTTTCAGTTGAGTTCGTATGTTGATTGGTTGGATGAGATTCTAATTTTTGGATGGATGAAGCATAGATGACTAATTTTCAGATCTGATCTTTTATCCATGATGGAATGCAAATCTTTTGTGAAGATGAAGATGACTACAAAATTTTCCTTTGGATGCAAAATGTGGGCCACTTTTTTCTATTTACTTGTGGAGTCTAACCCAGGAGCATCTAACATCTTTTTTATTTAGCCCAGTAGTTTGATGCAAGAGCATCCTAGCCATCATATTATCCCACTAATTCTATTGGTTTCTACTGAGGTGCAGACATTGTTGAGTGTCAATAAATTTTTAGTATTAGTTGATTTGAAGTTTTCCAATGTCATGTTATAATACTTGTTAGCATGTTATCCGATTTATTTTGCTAGTATCGACTAAGCAAACCTTCAAGTGTTGAGTTAGTTAGTTGTAGTGTTATTTGAGCATGTAATGTTTGTTGAGTTGCAGTGTTTGTTGAATTGCAATGTTTTTTGAGTTATCTAGTATTGCCTGAGTGTTCCTTCATGTGTTGAGTATTCATGTTGGTGCTAATTGTTCCTATATGTGTCAAGTGTCATTATTTGTCTTGGTTTAGTTCTAGTTTAGTCCAACATTGCACATATTTACTTTCATGATGGGTATTTAATATTTGTTGAGAGTCGAGTTGTGGCTTGGTTATACATTTAATAGAGGGGTTTATTTAGTTGGTAATTTTTAATAGGTCAACTTGTTGATGTGCAAGTATTTAAAGGGGTCTTGGGTAGAGTCTTAGGCATTATAATTTAATGATGGATTTTTATTTGATGAGGGAGATGTATAGAAGCATGAAGAAGTCATTTTAGTTTAGGGATTCTTAGCATGGAGTATCTTGGAGGTAGAAATTTTCATTTGAGTTTGGAGATATGTTCTTCTTTGAATAATGTATTCTTTTCTGTAATGGTCATAACCTAGAAGGTCATATAGTCAGGAATGTTGGATGTAAACTTCTAGATTCAAATATATGAAATATTGTCTCTCTAGATTTGAATCTCATTGCTATTATTCATTTTGTGTTGTGTGTGTTGGTTTCTAGATCACCTCATTTTGGGGTACATTTGGATTCACAATGCATCAGTATTCCTTGAGAAAGGTTCTACTTCCCAAGGAAGTGTAAACAAAGTCAAATATTTAAAAAGAAGAGTCTAATAGAAATAACAAAATATTTGAAGTGCCCTTAGAATTAGAAGAAGGGGAAATTTTGATGATAAGGAGGACATTGATTAAGGAGCCCATAAAAGAAGAACCAAGCCAAAGGAGAGCATTGTTTGGGGTGAAGTGAAAGATGATGGGAAAAGTGGATAAGGTCATCATAGACTCAAGTTCCACAGATAATATCATATAAGAGGAGGCAACCAAAAAACTAAATATGAAAAGAATCCCACATAATAATCGGGCTATAAAGTTACATGGCTTAACGAGCGGCAACATGTTCTTGTAAGTGAACAAGCATGAGTGGATTTTTCAATAGTAAGGTATAAGGATAAGGTGTTATGTGACATTCAAGATATTGATGCATGCCACCTTCTACTATGAAGACCATGGTAGTTTGATAGACAAAAAATGCATGATGGAGCCAAAAATGCATATTCCTTGAAGAAAGATGGTGTGATATTCAAGATTCAATCCTTGATAGAAGAGGGAGATGTTAAATATCCAAATCTTAATGTCCTTATGGTGGGTGAAAAGGAGTTCTTAAAGACCTTGGAAGATGGAGAAGGGGTAGGGTTTTCTTTAGTATTGGAACCTAAGAAAGTAGTTGTTAACTAGGCAAGAAAGAAAATAGAGCTACATTGATGATGTGACCCAAATACAACAACTCTACTATACCCAAATCACATTTTGACTCCTTTACATATAAGGACTCTCTACCCAATATATCCAACACCATGTTAAGGTGAACCAAGTGCTCCTCCCAAGATCTATTGTACACCAAGATATCATTAGAGAAGACAAGTACAAATTTCCTCAACTGAGGATGGAAAACCCTATTCATTGTTGCCTAAAAAGTAGTACGTGCATTAGTTAGCTAAAATGGCATAACTACAAAATAAAAATGACCACAATGACATCTAAAGGTTGTCTTCTTGATGTCCTACTCTATAACTCTGATTTGGTGATAACCTAATCTCAAATCTATTTTTGAGAAGAACCAAGCTCCATGGAGCTCATCTCTCAACTCCTTGATCCTGGGAATGGGGTACCTATTTTTAATTGTCCTCCTATTAAGCACCATGTAATCAATGCACATCCTTAATTTCCCATCCTTCTTCTTCACCAACACCACTGAAGAAGTGAAAGGAGACTTAATTGGTCTAATGTGGCCAATAAAAAGTAGCTCCTTTCTATTTTTTTCAATTTCATCCTTCAACCTATTTGAATGCTTATAAGGTGTAATCATGATGGGCTTAGCCCCCTCCTCTAACTCAATGATGTGCTCAATATCCCTATCTGGTGGTCTACCTAGTGGAATGTCACTGAACACCTTAGAGTGTTTAACTCTAATCTTGTGAATATTAGGAGGATATTCAGTCTTACGTTGTCCCTCCTAAGATGGCATTAACATGCACTCTGCTGCCCACTCTACCTAGTCATGTTGAATCAATCTAGCCATCCTCTAGAAAGAGACCATTCTAAAATCACTATCCCTAATTGTCTTAAGAATTTGTGTCTTCCCATTCACTTTAAACCTCATCTCCATCTCCTTGAGATTAAGAGTGAACTCACTAATATCATGCAAACAACTCATCCCAAGGACTATATCTATATCTCCCATAGGCACAACATAGAAATCTGCCTTAAAAGCATAATTATTAACTTCCAAAGGGAGTCCAGTGATCTTACAACCACAATAGAGGATATAGCCATTAGCTACCCTCACTCTAATTCCACCAAACTCCTCTATTTGTATGCCACACTTCTCCACCAACCTAGCATCAATGAAATTGTGAGTGGCACCAGTATCAACCAAAATTTTAACTCATTGTCCAGCAAGTACTCCTCTCATTCAAAATGATCCTTCCTACTTAATACTAGTGAGATGAGCTTCCCTAATTTTCTCATCTCCTTCCCCATCCATGGACTCCATACTAGAAAATTTTTTAGCCTTGTCATCCTTTTCTTCACCATCTATTTCCTTTATATCAGACGGTTGGTCTAAATTATCTAATTCTAATTCCTCATAGTATGCCCACATAACTTTGTTAGCTTTTCCCTTTGGTCTAAGAGGACAGACATGGTTTGCATCATAGGGTCCCTTATAGTAGAAACATAATTTTTTCTTCCTCAAGTCATTTAATGTTTTCCTATCAAAAGGTGATAGAGTTTTATCTTTAGAATCATTTTTAAAATCAGTCATTTCTAGTTTTTTTATAAAATGGTTTGCTATCCTTACTAGAAGATGCTCCTTTGGACTGAAATTTTTTTGTTGGGACTACATGTTCCAAACTTCTTGCCTTTTTCATAGTTTCTTGTAAAGAAATGGGATCAAATGCCTTTATCCAACCTCTTAGTGGTTTGAATAGGTCTTCAATAAAAATAACTATCAATCTACGGTCTAGAATGTTTGGTACCATGACTATCAACCATTGAAATTCACAAATTAAATCCAAGTTTTCGATTTGTTTTAGTTGTGCTAATTCTTGGAAGCAAGCCTCTAGATATTTCTTTGTCAAATATTTCAACCAACATATCCACAAAGTCTTGGTACTCTGTCACCTGACTATGCTGAAGTGTTACCATACCATGGTACCACCAATCATGTGCTTTTCCTTCCAAATGCAAAGTGGTGCATTTGTAGCTTCAATCTCAATCATTGGCTTCAATATCAAGAATGTGTCAATCTTATGAATCCAAGCTTAAGATGTCATCTTACCACTCCCATCAAATATAGGCATAATAAGCTTTCTTGTAGCCCTTTTCAACTCACTATTTTGGCCCCTAAGCCTCATATCCTATCTGAGTGAATTGTAATGTCCTCTCCTCTAATTTACAAAGCATTCAAAAATCATCCTCTCTCAAACCTACAGTGCCAATAATTCTCATTCATCATTTGTAGCCATAAGGGTATCTACAAATCTCTCATCCTCAACTTCCTCTTTTGGTTCATATACTGGTTCCTCTCTAACAAAAGTAGGATGTGTGGGCATGTTTGTTGTTCTAGAAAGAGTTCTATGAGTTTTTAGTGATCCCATTGCACTCTTGGTATCCCCTTGTTTTGAATTTTGTCTATCTTGTGGGTTCGTGTGCTCAACCATGGTGGTGAGTGCCCAAAGCCTTAGTCATTTACTCTTGTCCTATAACTGTTGCTCTAAAAAAAATTCTTGTTTCCTAATCCTCACTCCTATTGTCTCTTAGTGGGCTATGCTCTTGCCTATCACCTATGGTGTCTGGCTACCTAATAAATTATTGTTCCCTATCAAATGAAGCTCACCTGATAATAGTGAAAATTTTGTGAGAGCCAACCCTAGGTAGCTTTTGATTACTAAACTCTCAAGATGGTAGGATTTAGCTCTGATACCAATGTAATATCCCTTGCCCAAACTAACTAATTTTAGCTCAAGGGATATTGTTGAAAAATTGTATGCTACCTTTCAACGCTAAGAAATCTAGAATGTTCTCAAATGATATTACAATGCCTCTTACAATGAAGTAGTACGCTAGGGCAGTTCTTTTGGTATTTTCAATTCATATACATGGAAACTAAATATGGAATGCATACCTATAGCCAATTAACATATAATAATGACTATAGTAATGCCAAAATCTGATTTTGACTTATCATAGAAAAATCATATGCCTAAAAAATTACAATGTTAACTACTAATAGCTGCAAGAGGAACCTGATAATAGTGATGCCCAAGGATGGAGATGAATCAAGCATAAGTACTTTAGCTTAGCATCGTTCTTGTGTATTGTAGTAGCCAACAATAAATGTATTCTCCAATTTAAGCACAAATAGAACTCCTAAATTAAAAATTTTTTGAATACCAAATTCAATGAATAGTTCACCACCTCAAATGGTTGCAACATTGAAGAGTTAGCATTCTCCAATGGCTAACTGAAATTAGAAACCTTAGTTCTTCTCCCAAGTTCTTATCAAATGCAATTCACAATAATCAGATGACTAAAAATGAAGCTCTCACCTTTATTTATTCTTTTCTTTCACCCTTCTAAAAGGAGATAAAATATTATTTAATTTCATTTTCTAGAAGCTTCCCCCTTTCCAATACAATAAGTGGTTGTAGTTCTAGAAAATGCACTCTCTATAAGTTTCTCCCTTGCAATACAATAATTAAATGTGCTTCTAGAAAATTAAATTAATTAAATATAAAGTTGCCTTTTAATTTTAATTTATTTAATGACTTTACAAGAAATTAATTTAATCAATTTCTCCTTATTTCAACACATGGCCTTCAAAGAATGTAGAGGCTAAGAACTCCATTGAAATGCTAAAAAGATAGGGATATTACAATATATCTGAATGCATTCGGAAAATCTGAATCAATAAAATCAAAATTTAATATTTTAGCTCTTTCATTTGATATCAAAGAAGGTTGATCAATGGGGAGAAGAGTGTTGTTAATGGATTTGGATGACTAGATCCTAACTTTTCTAGATGAGATCTTCTATAATTTTTTATTGAAGATAGGAAGCTAGAGGCAATGGAGGTTGGAGGATTTTTATCATCTCGAGCTAGCTTCTCGCTCAAAGACGATTATTGCATGGAAAGCAACTATTTGTGTCCTTATAAAGCTAGGACTTGGCAAATTCATCCCTGAAGAGAAGAGAGGACTTGATAGATTTGTGTCCCTGAAGAAAAGAGGGGCTTGGCTGCATAGTTGTCCTTCTATGGAGTGAGGGGGGCAGGATTTGAAGAATGGACTCGAAGAAGACATTGAATTTCGGAGGAAAGGCATCCATGTGCAGCCATATTAGTGCTGATTGTTTCTATGACACTTGAGGAGGTGTCAGACACACTCAGATGAGATGTGGACTTTTGGAGGAAAGGTGTCTCATGTGCAAGATTGGAAGCGGCATTAGACACATTCCAAGGAGATGTGAAATTTTGGAGGAACTATGTCTTATTGTGCAAGGGAGTTAGAAACAATCTTATTATGAGGACAACTTGAGGAGTTGAAATATGAAATCTACTTAAGAGGAAAACTTTAGTGTTTGCAATCTAAAGTTGCATAGAGAAAATGTACTTCAATGAGGAATGTAATAAGGAGAGAATGTTGGATTTATTACATTAAATTAGGTTAGTTTCTAAGATTAGTTTTAATTAATTAATTAATTAGATATATAGTTATTCTTGTAAGTAATTTCTATAAGGAAAATAAAGCTATATAATGTTGTTCACATATCAATGTAAAATATTCAGTATCAATTAGACCTCTTTTAGACTTGCTCCTCCCACAAGTAAGAGTGTGGATGACAAGTAAGAGTGTGGAAGCGTGTGTCGAGATGTAAGTGTAGTAAAGGAAACGTTGGCATAGTGGAGATATGCATAAATGTCTTCTAGGGTTTCTGAAGATTGATTGTGAGAGACAGGTCGCTTGATATGACTAGAAAAAGATGACATGTCCAATTCTTATACTGATAATATCATATTCATGATTAGATGGGACACCATGTCCCCTCAGACAGCCCGTAAAGAATACTTATCAGAAATCTGAAAAGATAAATCGTATATGGTTAGAAAGGATATCGATACAAATAAAATATGGTAGTTTAGGCCATCTGCTATGCTGATGTAAAAGGGAAGGACAGACAGAATTTCAGAATTTGTGATGGGAGAGATAAATGGGCAAACGCAAAGTCAGCAGAGAATCTTCCTATCTGAAGTTAATGTGAGGCCATCACCATCGAAGCAACTGATCCCGTTGGCTTTGCCGGTCAAATGATATCTGCACATCACCAACGTTAAAATTACTGTCATTTTCTGTTTATTCTTCTCAGTTTGGGAACCGGCTTTTTAAAGTGTAATAAAATGTTTGGAGATCCTATATTTTATCTTCTATTAGATTTAGTTTGAATGTGTTTATTATTTATTTATCTTTTCTCAAGCATATATCTTCTATAATATATCCTCCTCTACAATATAGTCTTTATGATTATATAGAAATTAAACTAATTTTAGTGCATTCATCTTACAATGTCATTAGTTCTTATTTTTATTCAATTAATAAAAAAATTCATTTGTTTGGATCACTTTATAAATTAGTATAATCTTATTTAGGATGAGTATGGGTTGGATAAATCAAATCTATTAAGGCATAATAACTGGCAATATCAGACATGATTTCTTAAGATTACATTGTGCAAGGAGTTTCTAATAAAAAGTGCACTGAGCATTCAATAATTTAGAGAGCATAAGTTATCAAGATATTAGACCATGATAGGTTCTCATGAAAAAGAAATCAAAGTTGAGAGAAAGAAGAAAACTGAGTAGAAATAGAAGTCTTAGCCAAAATATAATGATGCATGAAATGCAATATAATTATAATGTAAGTAAAATAATGATCCTAACTAAGAAATAACTGATAAACTTGTACAATATTTTACTCCTTACAAAAAAGTAACACTATAAAAATGTGCAATAAAACATTTGATTCTTAATAAGATGATATAGGAAATATAATTAGTGTCTTCAAAATGTGCGTATAATCTAAATGTTAAAATGATGTCCATGATGGTGTTCAATATTTGACTTAATGTGGTGAGGTGAAAAATGCAAATATGATGGACTAAACACCATTGAAATTTCATTAATTCAAATACCATAAGTATGGTGATGTTTGGAGTAATTTGCAAATCTAAGACTATGTGAGATATTTGAGACATATGTGAGACAACTCATTTAAATCAGTCTAATGAAGATATTTGAATTTGTCATTATATAAGCTAGTATGTGAGATGAAATAGAAATGTCTGCATGTGGAAACGGGTTAATAATGGTGTTAATATGAACTTTCTCAAATAAAAGATAGTGTCTTTTATAGTTCTTCTAAATCTACAAGGTAGTATTATAAAAGAGAAGATGTGATATTCGTTATATATGCACCACAATATCACTCATAGTTTTGTGAAAACTTGTAAATAAGTCAATAATGAATTTATATGTAGTAATAGGTGATGTGGAAGATGAGATATCAATGTAATACATGGGAACACATTATTCATTCTCAAATTATAGTATCTCATATGGTGGTTAAGTGGGATATAATGGTATTTTTATAGGTACTAAAAGTAAAGAGCTTGTTAACATGAATTCTTGTTTATTATTCCATTTTTTAATTACATAAATTTTTCAATAATCAAAAGTTTCTACATTATTTCTATTCTTATCACATTTTAGTTTTAATATTGTTACAATATCATCATCTCAAAATAAAATAAAATAAACTCAATTTGTCTGAATTTCAATAATACTTGAGTACCCCAAATTTTGGCACTGTACTTCACAATGTAATATGTTGAATAAAGGGGAAATGAAACACCATTTAAGGTTGGAGAAATTGATCCACAAATGTTATTTAATAATATTTTTAAAAGAAAATCAACCATTTAAATACAACTATTTCTTTAACTATCCATACTTGGAAAAGACACCCTTATTTGCAAGATATATGATGGCAATAGAATCTCAATGGTAGACATATGATTCTAGACACCTAAACACTCACAAATGAATGCTTATGTATTTTAACTATTTCTTGCACATTCAATCAAATAGAAAGATAAGCTAACATAAAAGTAGAGTAGAGAAAGAGAAATAGAAAATGATACAGTGTACATGAAATAGAAGACCATTGATGGATTATTTATCTTAAAAAGAGAAAGAAATGAGATGACCACTCTAATTTGGAGTGAGAGGGAAATTTATGGTGGGATTTTTTCCAAATATTATTTTTTAAGGTTAGATTGTGTCATTTAATTTGTCATGGAGATTCTTTATGGGAATATGGTAAACTTAAAAAGTCACAAATGTTGAAATGTTCTATTTTGAAAAGTAAAGTAGATATTCTACTTTTACAACAAAAAAAATGCAAAAAGAAGGTTTCAAAAATATTATAAATATTATTTGACCTACTAGAACTTTTATTATCCCCCAATTAGAAGAAACTTGTTGATTACACTCTCACCACTCAACCCACAACTAGATTTGACCATAATTCCCTTATCCTTGATTTGGATGAAGGAAAGGAAAATGGCATTCTTTCTATTAAATAGGAGATTATGTGGACTATTCACCCTAAATTTTTTAATCTACTAGAATGTTGGTGAATATCTCTTGGCATGCCTTTGTAATGGTCCAAGTTGGCACGAAACTCAAGATTATTAAAGAAAAGATTAAAGGATGGAATAAAATCTATTTTGGAAATATCTTTAATGGGTCAAAATAATTTTTCTTAATTTGACATAAATACAAAGTAGGGTAGAGAAAGGGGAACAAGATGAGATCATGTGCCAACAAGAGAGACGTTTAAGGAAGTGGATTAAACTCAAGAAAAAAATGTTTTGGAAACAGTGTTTCTAAATATGCTCATTGAAGGAGATAAAAATTATAAATTTTTTCATCAATCTAATCTTGAACATAAAAGTATAAATAGAATAAAAAATATATATTTTCAATAGAGAAGAATTGGAGAAGATGAAGAGGAATTTGTCAATACTATAGTTGTTTTCTTTGTTATTTAAGAAAATAATTTTAATAATGTATTTTTTCTCCCTCCTAGTATGTTGGCTATTAGCCCACTATCTAGTTACAAAAGAAGATAATAGAAATATGTTTAAACAAAAAAAAAAGGAGTTAAAGATGTTGTTTTATCTTTTAACCTTTTAAAGCCTCAAGTCTTGATGTATTTTTCATATCATTGTAGGGGACATTTACAATGTTATTAGATTGTCTTTTCAAGTATGGTAGGATACTAAAGAAGATTTCTTATACCTTAATTTCCTTTACCCATAAGGTTTATCAAGATAAGAAAATGACAACATGAAAACTTGTTAGTCTTTGAAATACTTTTTACAAAATTATTTCAAAAATCACTATGAACAAATTCACTTTTGTTCTTGAAAAATGAATTTCTTGTAACTAAAAGGGCTTTGTGAAAGAATGGAACATGCTATATGAAATTATAATTCATGAGGTCGTCACTCTATGGAATAAAATTTAAAAAATAGCTATGATTCTTAAACTTTATGTTTCCAAAGAAAGTTGATTGGAAATTCCTTTTAGAAGTTATTAAGTGGTGAACTGCAATTTCCCTGTTACTAGTGTTGGAAAAACCTACAAAATTAAAAATTAGGATCTTAATAATAATAAAGACATATTATACTTTCCTACCATCTAGCATTAACCCAAACATTACAAATGTCTCTAGATTGGGTTTCCTAACCCTTAGCTTTTCAATTGTCTTTTCTAGAGTGCACCTCTTAAGGATCACATATGCATATATTGACATCATCATAATATTCTTACCATTATATATCATCAAGCATGTGTGTCAAATGGAGATAAAATTTCTCATATACCAACATTATAGAGGTCATATCCTTTTAGGTAGTACTTGGTCAAATGAGCATTTCACCAATCTTAGATATTGACACTATATGTCCATCTCTATTGTGTTAGCCAAATGGGTAGTTATACTCACCTTTGAAACTAACACTGAGACTTTGTGAACTACTTATTTGTGTTAGCCAAATGGTAGGTTATGCCCATCTCTAATTCTGCCACTATAAAACTTATGATCAAATCTCCCCCCCATAAGATATTTCATTGATCAAGTAACATTTAATAAATATTAGTACTATTTATTTTAGATTATTTATTAATATAAAAAGTCACTCTCTTGATATTAAACATTAACAATTAAGCCATGTGTATTATCCATTTCTAATTCCACCTTTACATATACATGTGTATATGTAAAAATTATCCACCAATATGATTCATTAATATAAATAAATTTATAGACATAATTAAACAAATATAATCCACAAACATACCTTTCTTACCTTCCTGTTTGCTTGGTCCATGTGGCTCTATCCTTAGTCAGTCCTTCAATACATTTTTCCTTGTAGCATATCTCAACTCTATATTTACTTTCTAAAATACTTCATTTTCTAATTATAAGGAAAGGATAAAATGTACTTTTTGGTTTCTTCTTTTCCAAGAGTCACAACCTTTCATAGTAAAAATCCTTTGGAAAGTCACAATGCTTCATAATTATAATCCTTTTGAAAAGTTGTATCACTTTATAACTAAAATCTTTTGGAAAAGTCTCACTACTTTATAATTACAATATATTGTTTTTTTGCAAAAAGAGGGGTAAAAATTTATTAAGACAGAAAGGAATACAACAAGGAGAGCTCAACAAGGAGCTCGATCCTGAGCAACAAGATCATCAAATTCTTGCACCATCTCAAAGGACAGTTGCCCCCTATCCCTAATATTCCAACCCGAATCATGACTAGAAGCCCATTTGGCTAAACAATCAGCAGGTCTATTCCATTCTCGCGGAATATACTTGAACCTAATGAACTGAAAAGAGGAAGAGAAGAAAAGAATTTGCTTAACAACAGTGGCCAGCTGCCAACTAACATCCTCAAGCTCTTGCGAAGAAAGCATGTTCACCACCACCTGGGAATCAGACTCACAAATAATCTTACTCCATCCCCACAAGCAACACTGTTCCACAGCATATAAAATAGCCTGAGCTTCCATGAGATTGTTAGTATAATCACCCTTATGAATTGAGAAGAAAAATTTAACATTCCCAGAACTACAATGAGCCACTCTGCCAATACCAGCCGAACCAGGATTCCCACGAGAAGAACCATCAGTGTTAATTTTTAGAACTCCATAGGGAGGAGGAGTCCAGTGCCCCTCCCAGTTAACCCGACCCTTCCTCTAATGGTGAAGCTTCCTGGACATAGAAGGAAACCTATGAGCCGCAACCCCAGTCTGCAGATGAAAATTGAGGCGATTATAGATAGCAAGATCAACCGGATCCATACCCCCATCAAGCTCACACTTCACAAGAATAGTTTCCTGGAGATAATGTGATATTTTCCACCAAAAATGCAAAACACCAAGCTGAACATCTTGGAATATGCGACGATTCCTCTCCAACCAAATATGCCAAAGCATGAAAGATGGGCCAGCAATCCAAGCAGCATGGAGAGAAGAAGACTTGGAGGGAGCACTACCCAAGCGAGCCTAGAACTCAAGCAGAGAGGAAGCATGTCGACAAGAGAAACCCCAAGCGCTCCACCAAAGGTGCTATATCTGAGTAGAATAGGAGAAATGGAAGAACAGATGGGAGAGAGACTCCTCTCCATTACCACACAAAACACAATAAGAGGGGCCCTGAAATCCATGTTTACAAAGATTATCCCAGGTAAGACAACGGTTGTAAGCCACTAGCCACATGAAAAAATCACACTTGGACCAAGAAACTTTATTCTAGACTTGCTTCCACCAAGGGACCTCAGCATCCCCAAATAATTGTCTAGTTATCTCCTGATAATTACAATATATTTGAAGATTCTCAACTATTCATAATTATGACCCTTTCAAAGGTTTACATCCTTTTAGTATCATTAATACCTTTTCAAAAAGTCACTTCCCTATTTTCTTCATATTACTTTCCTCTTCCAATTTTCCTTTTTGAACTCCTATCTTCTCCTCTTCTTTTTTCCTTCTCTCCATTATAAACTCTCTACCCTTTGATATCATAATCTTAAGGATTTTTGTCTATTTATTTTTCATTAAGAAAAGCAGCAATTAGTTGTGTTTATTTTTTAAATATCTCTTGACTTTTCATTAAATTTAGTTAATTTATGTTATTCAATGTTATATTAACTTACTTATTTGTGTTTATTATTATTTGTAATTTTTAAATTTTATTTATAAAGTTAACATACTTTCTACATTATTGTCTCTTGTATTTAATTTTATTTGTTTATTTATTCATTGTAATTTTATTTTATTTTATTTTAACTATTTAAAATATTTAGTTTCAATGTAATTTTATCATCATTATTTATTTAATAACATTGTATCATCAAATTATTATTAAAGCTCTATCTCAAAATGGGGATATGACATAGACTAAGTAATAGATTCTTCAAAACGGTATGGGTCATCTTACCTCTACACCATCCTAAATATTTATTTTCTGCTAGGAAAAGTTTAAGAAAAGGCAACCTCTTCTCTATTTATTTGTTCATTATTGTTTCTAAAAATGTCCTCTTAGTTTTCATCTTTCTCAGGGAAACATTTTGTTCATCAAACCATACTACTTGGGGAATTTTACATGTTTGGAAAATCTTATATGTATGATGTAAATAAAGACATGAAAAATATATTTCATAGCCATATGATTATTTTAAGAGAGAAAATAAAAATTTTAATGTTGATGAATCACTTCAATTAAAGATTAAGAAAATTATGGGATCCAATACTAATTTTCTACCTAGTTGCTACTTGGAACTCTCTTAATCTACTAGTTTACCTTATTTAGTGCATAGTCTAAAACTTATATTAAAATATTTTAAAATAAATTAGGCATGTAGAGTTGTAAAGTGTTTTCTAAGATATGTAAAATTCAACTTTTAAAGGCATCCCTTTGAAATATTACTTTTTAAAATGATTGGGTATACAATTGATAATATAGGTAAGTAATAAAGGAAATTTATGTAAATGGATATAGAGGAAAATGGGAGAATTTCATTGGTTAAATGGGATAAATCATGAACCTAAACGAGATTTAGAGGAATTGGTATCAGAAAAATAGGACCTTCTAATTGAGATCTTATTGCCTATATTGGATGAATGTTTATTAAAAATAAATAAAGATTAGGTTTGATGTATGAGAGTCAAATATCTCTTTCAAAGTCACTTTGATTTTTCTTGAATGAACCTATCTCTCTTTTTAGATTTGGATCAGTCTCCTTAAGGTTTTTGAAATATTAAGAATAGGTAGTAGGAATATTATTAGGTATGGTTAAAATCCCATATTTTGAAATGATATTTAGAACAAAGATAAGCTCATTGTAGATCTTAACAACCACAACTGTATCAAGAGATAGTTTGCAAAAATTATGGAGAATTTGTTAATAAATATATTTTTTAGGATGAGTTTAAAGAACTTAAGGTTATTTTTTATATAATAATTTGAACCTTTGACTCCTCTTTTACCTTACCCCTCTCTCTTTTCCCAATGGGTTGGGGAAAAGTGGATTTTGAAACATAATACTTCTAGTTCATTTTTTATGATTTTTTTTTGGTCTATAGAGAAAGGGGAAGACAATAATTAGATGTGGAAGCTTATTTGGATACCCAATTTAATTCCTAGGTCATTATCGATGGGAACATCCAAACAATTGCTAATCTTGATAGAAGATTAGTATTTCTATCCTTCTTATTAGTATTTATCGATAGACCACATACTAGTCTAATAAGTTTTAGTTAACTCATTATTTTAAACAATTATTTGTAGAAATTGTAATTTGTTATTTCTACTTTCTATTTTCTTTTTATATATAAGTTAAAGTTTGTGTAATAATTTTTTTTAAGTTACCAAATTATTATATCAATCTAGATAAGGTTACATAGTCTCCCCTTGAAGTTTTGGGATGACAAGATATCCAAATGGATTTGTGACTCATTTGGACATTTTATTAGGAAAGATAATGTTACCTCAAGATAATCTAAACTATTTTATGCAAGATTTTGAGTGAATGTGGCCATCAATGAACTTCTACCTAGTGTAGTGGTTTTGAAATCAAATGGAGAGTTTGGACACAGCCTATTACTTATGAGAATGTTGCTTTATTTTGACAACACGAAGTTTAGTATGGCTATATTATTATTGATTTTTCCATGATTCAAGACCTAGGGAAGTGGAAGAAGGCCAAGAAAAATTTGATAGTAGAGGATTCCACTATCCAAGGAAAGTGATCTAACACTCTCTCTTCAAACCAAGTATAGTTTAAAAAGTAAATATAGAGGTGGAGACTAATGTTATTGGGGAAGAGAAAATAGTGATGGATGATTATTCTTTCTCCAACAACCTAATTAAACTTGTCTCCTCTCTAGAAAAGCAAGGGGGAGGAACCTAACAAATGTCTTGAAGATGGAGAAATCCTCAAAGATGGGGTTGAATGAGTGGAAAAGAAGGAAAAGAATCCCTCAAAGAATTATGCGACCCAAACTCTTTTGATGAACAAATCCATAAGGATAAAATATCTAGAAGTGGTTCTTTAGTGGGTGAAATATAGGCCTGACTTGTGAGGAATGTCTCGAACAAAGATTGTAAGAGATACAAAGGATGGTTTGGAAGATTTTGTGAATTTGGATTGTGGGGAGAGTTTTCTTCACCTATAATCTCTTTGACAGTGTCCCTTTATATTTTTCATGAAGTTATTTCCCTGTCTATTCAGATATTGGAGTATCTATCATTCTCCACCCAATCCTTGGTTGACTAAGATGAGGGATGGAAGATAGTGAAATGAAAGACTAGGGGACCCATTAGATCAAATGTGTGCTCTAATTATTAGGTTGTAAGACCTTGAGAGAATTCTTTTAGGTTAAAGGAAACTATAAGGAATATTGCTCAAGGTACTCAGCTAACCTTGAAAGATACTTTGAGATGTAGGAAATGAAGATAATCTCTTGGAATGTTAGGGTGCTCAATAGCCCTAGAAAGAAGTATGCAATTTTAAGAACATTATATTAAAAAAAGTGGATATAATTCTTATTTAGAAAGTAATAAACTTTTTTGGAATTATAGATGGAGTAATTGAGAGGGGGGTGAATCAATTACCACAAAATCCACAGATCTCTTAGATGTCTTAAAACTTAATTATTGTTGTCACTCGGTAGCTATACAGAAAAATGTTGTAACTTAGTAGATTAACTTGTTACTAATCTTGAAGCATCCACAATTATTAACATGGAGGCAAAAGTATATAATATGAACACAAGATACACCAAATTTAACATAGAAACCCAATATGAACTAGCTATCAATTTTTACTCTTCTGAAGTGAGCCCTATTAAAGGTTACAAAATACACTGTTATGTGTGACTTGGTTAGAGGATTTAATTACCCTACTAGAAGTGGCCTTGCTAGAGGACTTTAGAACAATTCAGTAGAACTATCCACCTTGTTAAAGGATTTAAAAAATGGCTAATAGACTAACTTTGTTAAGAGATTTAGGAGTTATTTCTACAATGGTGAGAAAGTAACAATAAGTGAGCTAAATGAGATACAACTGAACTTTGCTAATATAGATCTCTGCTCTACTTCAATAGATCCTCATTGATTGAATACAACTATGCTTCTCCTCAAGGATATCTTATCCTTCTTCAAAACTCACTCACACTTCCTCTTCACACAATCAACTCATTTGCATGCTCATTCATTACAATTAGAATCCACAACTTGACCTTTTATTTATATATTATAATTTGTCAAGTCAGCTCATTTACAAGTTACATTTACCAATAAACCATACATCAGTCGGCTACAAACATTACATTAAAAAAATAAACTTTATTTTCCAAAACAATGAAATCCTTCATTGGCCAACCCTGCTTGGTAAACACTCCTCCAAAAATGATTTCTAGCGTTAACCAAGTGAAGCTCGATAAACACTTGAAACTCTGCAAAATCCTTTGGAGACTGAGTGAACATGGTAAGAACTAATTTTCCTTCACTGACCTTGTCAGCTTAGTGGACTCTAATTTCCCTTTACTTACCTTGCTAGCTTGGTATAAAATAATTTCTACCATAGAAGCCTCCAGTGCCTAAGTGAACTTGGTAGAAACTATCTTTATAGTGTAACCTCTAAAAACACTCAGTAGACTCTGTAATTCGCTTTGCTAACATTCTAAGTTCGGTAGACTCTATCTTTTTCCTTGTTGACCAACTGAACTCGGTAGACTCTGTTTGATGACTAATATGACATTTTTGTAACATCAAAGACAAGACACAATTGAACAATTGTATCCAACAATATCCTTCTTTGGCATTGATGGCAACACAACATGTCATATCAGAATAAAATTTGAAAACAAGTATTTTTCTGATATAATGTTTCTTCCTCTTACATTTCATTCCACAAACTCCTCAAATATAGTAATCTCCCTCTATGAAGGAATTATGTAGCTTCTTTACAAACATCAAACTTTTCACAAACAAATTCAAATTTTAGAAGGATATGACAGTATACTCTCCCTCTTTGACAACATGTTCCAAAGACAACACAAACCAAATGAATAGTAATGTACCTTATGTACTGATTCATATGCAATATTTCCATGATTATTCTACATCAACTGAAGGATTTTCAACTTGATACCTGTTGATGCATCACTAAAACTTTTTTTTAGTGATCTTCAGATAGGGGACTAACCCCTAACTTACCTCTTAGATACAAAAATGCATCCTTTGGTAAAGGCTTTGTGAATATGTTAGAAATGTGTTCCTTTGTATGGACATATTCCAATTTGATCTCCTTATCTTGCAACAATTCTCTGACAAAGTAATATTTTATTGCAATGTGTTTGGTTTTTGAAAGCATCACTGGATTTTTCAATATGTTAAGTACACTTGTATTGTCATAAAGCATAACAATAGGCTCTTTGATTTCTTCCTTCATACCTTCCAATAACTATTTGAACCAAAAAATATTAGAATAGTTTACTACTACCGCAACATATTCTACTTTTGCTATGGATTGGGATGTACAATTTTGCTTTTTACTTGTCCAAGAAACCAACCTCTTTCCAAGAAAGAAAGCTTCTCCACTTCTGCTTTTTCTGTCATCAACATTTCCTACCCAATTTGCATCAATAAACACTTTCAAATCTAGATTACCTCCAAATTTGTACCATAATCCATAATCTTCAGTGCCCTTCAAATATCTCATGATTCTTTTGATTGCCATCATGTGATTTTCTCTTGGTTTAGCTAAAAATATTGCTACAATACCAACTACAAGGGCAATATCTGGTCTTGTATTCACTGCATATTGCAACTTTCTAATCATAGATCTATACAATGTCTAATCTACCTCCTTTGATTCATCATCCTTGCTAAGTTAGAATCCAATACACATAGGAGTCCCAACTAGTTTGTAGTCTTCCATACCAAACTTTTTCAATATCTCCTTGATGTATTTAGATTAAGTGATGCAGATGCCATTCTTACTCTACTAAATTTGAAGACCAACAAAGAATTTGATCTCACCAAACATTGACATTTCAAATTCCTAGTTCATTTGCTCTGAAAAATCTTTGCAAAGATAATCATTTCTTGTGAAAAAAGTATCATCCACAAATATTTTTGCCAAAACAATCTTATTATTTGTTCCTTCCTTGATATACAAGCTATTTTTATCATTAGTTCTTTGAAAAAAATTTTGAATAAGATAGTTATGCAGTCTTTCATACCATGCTCTAGGGGCTTGTTTTAGACCATGCAATGCTTTGTGTAATTTGTAAACCATGTCCTTCTTGTCTAGATCAAAAAAAATTTCAAGATGCTCAATGTACACCTCCTCATCTAGTATACCATTGAAAAATGCTGACTTGACATCCATATGATAAACCTTAAATCCTTTGTATGCAGTGTTTACAAGTAAGGTCCTGACACCTTCCAATCTTGCAACAGGAGCAAAAGTCTCTCCATAGTCTATTCCTTTATCTTGAGAGTATCCTTTACATACCAGTCTAGCTTTGTTCCTTGACACCTTACCATCTTCATTCAACTTATTTCTAAATATGCATTTAGTTCTAATCACATTTTTATCTTTAGGCGGCCTAGGTACAAGAGTCTATGTTATGTTTTTCTCTATCTTCTCTATTTCTTCATTCATAGCCTCAATCCAAATTTCATTTTCTAATGCATCTTTGACACTTCTAGGTTCAAAATCAGCAAGCAAACAAGTACCTTTCAACTTACTTCTTGTCATAGTTCCTTTAGATTTGTCTCCAATGAACTGATCTGGTGCATGATGTCTCCTAACATACTTAGCTAATACAAGTTCCTTGCCTTTTTGAACACTTTTCATTCTCATCCTTTTGTATTTCAACTTTAGGTTCTGGCAATTTTGTCTACTGCTCGAGTCCTTCAGACTTGATAGGCATTGGCTTGGTAGCATCAGAACATGACTCAGTTTCCTTCAACTCAGTTTGAACTTCAAGCAACTCGATTACTGAAGACTCGAGAGTAGAAGATTCCCGATTGACAAGTGTATCTGGCACTATATTAGGTTCAATGAAAACAGATCTCGTGTAGTCTTCTAGTTCCCTTTTTCTTTCTTCTTCTATTCTTTCTACAAACTCATCAACTTTCACGTGTGCACTTCCTATGACTTTGTGAGTAGACAAGTTCAAACATCTATATGATTTACTTTTGCAAGAATATCCCAAAAATATTCCTTCATCACCCTTCACATATAATTTTCCTTTTCTAGATTCTTTCAAAATGTAACATTTTCTTCCAAATACTTTTAGGTAACTTACATTGGGTTTATAGCTATACCATAACTCATAGGGGGTTTTGAATGAGTCCTTCTTCAGCTGTACTCGGTTCAAGGTATGAACTGCAGTGTTTCAATAGCTTCTTTCTAGTATTTGATAGCAATTCTCTTTTCAATCATTAGGGTTCTTGCACAGTCCATGATAGATCTATTCCTTTTTCTAGCTATTCCATTTTTCTCGAGAGTTCCAAGGGCTAATACTTGTCTTTTGATTCCCCTTTCAATGAAAAAGTTATTAAATTCATGGGAGATGAATTCACCACCTCTATCTAATCTCAAGAATTTTAGTCTTTGCTTGTTTCCTTCTCAACTCTAGCCAAATACCATTTGAACTTCTCAAATGCTTCTAATTTCTCTCTTAGGTACATGACAATCATCATCCTTGAATAATCATCAACAAAAAGAATGAAGAACTTTTCATCAGTATAGCTTTCAATTCCAATACGTCCACACAAATCAATATGCACAATATCTAAAACTTCTGCAGACTAATAGTTCTTACTTTTAAAGCTAGTCTTTCCCATCTTACCAATCTAACAATTCTTGCATAGGCCAACCTCGGGTTTTTTTATGTTAGGAATGCCTCTTACTTTCCTGAATTTGCTTATTTTCACCAAGTTATCAAATTTCACATGACACAACTTCTTGTGCCATAACCAAATTTCTTCAACTTGAGCAATAAAGCATGAACATTCACCAAGTTCAAGATAAAAACAAGTTATCTTTTGTTTGAGTGCCTAATCCAATCAGCTTTCCTTTTCCATCCAACATTCTTGCTTTTCCATGCAAGAATTCCTCTTTGAATCCATTATTGAGTAGTTGTGCTACACTTAACAGATTGTGTTTTAGTCCTTCTACCCAATATGCATTATCACATACAAACTCTCTAGTTAGTGAGATTCTTCCTCTTCCTTTTATGCAACAAGGTTCATTATTACCAAACCTCACACTACCATCATCATAGTCTTCAAAATGTTCAAACTTATTTTTATCACCAATCATATGATGAGAGCAACCACTACCTATGATCCATGTATCATTTTTTCTCACATGAGAAATAAGTGCCATTTGCTCATCATTATCAAATTCATCTTTCACAGTAATGTAAACAATCTTATCTTCTTCTTTGTTATCAGAATCATTAGAATCCTTAGCCACAAAACATGTTTTCTTACCTTTGTCCTTGAATGATTTGAAGTCTTTCTTACCATTGCACTTTTGACCTTTCTTCTCATCCTTGTTCTGCTTATTGGGGCACCTAGTAGTAATATGTCCAATTTCTTCACAAGAAAAATAGATTAGAGGAACCTTACCTTTGTATTTCCCTTTGCCTCTTGAATATTTCCTTGCTCGTAGGGCTTCAACCACCTCAAGATCACTATCAGAAGTCTATTCTAATTCTTCTTCACTTTTTGACTGAGAATCCTTTATCTTCTTGCCTTTCTCCTTGAGTGACAGCTTGGCTTCAAATGTTGATTCAATGTTCTTGATAGCTAGAACATAATTATCATAGTTATCTAGCTCAAATGCAGTCAATCTTCCAACTATGGCCTCTAGATTTATCTTATGATTTTTTTCACATCTTCTTTCTTGAATTGTAGAAACTCTAATTGCATAAATGGGAAGTAATGTTCTAAGAACTTTACTTATAACTATTTCCTCTTTGATATGCCCTCTAGAAGCTTTGATTGCACTAACACTTTCTTTGACTCTTTCAACATATTTTGCAATGTTTTCATCCTCTCTCATCGTCATCTAATCAAATTGTCCTCTTAGACTTTTTGCATTAGCTCTTCTTACATTATCATCTCCTCCATAGATATCTTTTAGCTTGTTCCAAATTTCAAAGGTAGTTTTGTAGTCTTTGACATCATCAAATTCTTCATAGCTTAGGGAAGATGCAATGTCTATCATCATGGTATTGAGTCTTCTTCTCAGCAATGTCATTTGTAGTTATTGTGCCAATAGGAGTTACATATGCTTCATCCAGATATTTCAATCCCGTGTCTCCAATGCAAGCCAAATGGAGTCTCATGAGACCTTGCCATACTAAAAAGCTATCCCTGTTAAGCCCTAGAATTTCCCTCTTGTAAGACATCCTGATTTTTAGCTTAGATCCTTGAAATCCTTCCTGCAAGCACTAAAAGCTCTCATACCAATTTTTGGAATTATAGATGGAGTAACTAAGAGGGGGGGGGGTGGTGAATCAATTACCACAAAATAAAATCCACAGATCCCTTAGATGCTTAAAACTTAATTACTACTATCACTCAATAGCTATATAGAAAAATGTTGTAACTCGGTAGATTAACTTGTTACTAATATTTAAGCATTCACAATTATTAACATGCATGCAAAAGTAAATAACATGAACACAAGATACACCAGATTTAACATGGAAACCCAATATGGGAAAAACCACCAAGTAACTAGCTACCAATTTTCACTCTTCTAAAGTGAGCCCTGTTAGGAGCCAACTCTATTAAAGGTTACAAAACACACTATTAGGTGTGGCCTAGTTAGAGGATTTAATCACCCTACTAGGAGTGGCCTTGCTAAAGGACTTTAGAACAATTTAGTAGAACTGTCCACCTTGTTAAAGGATTTACAAAATGGCTAATAGACCAAATCTGTTAAGAGATTTAGGAATTACTACTATAATGCTGAGAAAATAATAATAAGTGACCTGAATGAGATGCAACTAAACTTCGCTGATATAGATCTCTACTCTACTTCAATAGATCCTCATTGATCAAATACAACTCTACTTCTCCTCAAGGATATCTAACCCTTCTTCAAAATTTGCTCACACTTCCTCTTCACACAATCAACTCATTTGCATCCTCATTCATTACAATTAGAATCCACAACTTAACCTTTTATTTATATATTACAATTTTTCAAGTTAGCTCATTTACAAGTTACATTTACCAATAAATCATACGTCAGTCGGCTACAAACATTACATTAAACAAAAAAACTTTATTTCCCAAAATAATGAAATCCTTCATTGGCTGACCCTGCTTGGTAAACACTACTCCAAAAATGATTTCTAGTGTTAACCAAGTTAAGCTCGGTAAACACTGCAAACTCTACAAAATACTTTGGAGACCGAGTGAACTTGATAAGAAATAACTTTCCTTCTAATTTCCCTTTGCTGACCTTGTAGCTCGGTAGAAACTAATTTCTGCCACAAAAGCCTTTAGCACCTAAGTGAGCTTAGTATAAAATTGTCTTC
Organism: Cupressus sempervirens; assembly: GCA_028749045.1. NCBI lineage: Eukaryota > Viridiplantae > Streptophyta > Pinopsida > Cupressales > Cupressaceae > Cupressus > Cupressus sempervirens. The sequence continues at coordinate 234,688,850 of CM053792.1, read as the reverse complement.
ATAGTGTAACTTCCAGAAATGCTCAGTAGACTCTGTAATTTTCTTTGGTAACCTTCTATGCTTAGTAGACTCTGTCTTTTTCCTTGCTAACTAACTAAACTCGGTAGACTCTATCTGATGACTAAAATGACATTTGTGTGACATCAAAGACAACACACAATTGAACAATTGTATCCAACAACATTGATAGTTCAAAACTTTGAAAACTTAGTGGCTTATTTATGGTCTAGTGCAATTTTTTCTTATTGTGAGGCAATTGGTGCATCCGGGGGCATTTCTTCAATATGGGACCCCAACAAGACTTCTTACTCGGCTTCTTTCTAACTTTTATGCTTTAGACATGTGGGAAATTAGCCTACAAGTTTGGAGGAGGCCTCTAGTCTTATAGATTTGCTTCAAGATACTAATGAGATCTATGCTGAAGATTTCAACACACCCCTTTATCCCTCTCATAAAATTGAGGATTAGAGGATTACTCACAGAGCATGTATGATTTGAATGAATTTCTTATATGTAATGACCTCCTAGATATTGACCTTCAAGGCTCCCCCTTCATGTGGTATAATAATAAAATGGGTAAAAATCTCATCCAAGTGAGGTTGGACAGGGTACTAATTTATTTTGGTTGGGATATCCTCCCTCCTTCCCTATAGGATTTTCCTAGGATGCTTTTTGATCACTCCATGATCTTATTTAGCTAGTATAAATGCAAATCTCGAGGTTAAAAACATTTTAGATGAGATTATGTGGCACTCACACCCATAATTTGGATAATGTATCAAGGAATGGTAAGATACTAGAGTAGAAGGAATGACCATCTTTTGGGTTGCAAAGAAGTTGGATATCATTAAGTGTGAAGTTTGCAAATGGAAAAAATAAATTTTTTTTGATATCTTCAAGTAGAAAAAGGAAATTGAAAATAAGCACAAAGATTGCTAAAATGTGCTTTCTATTGGGGAGGTCTTTGAGGACTCTATCAATGAGGAAAGGGAGTTAAGAGATAAATGCGAGGAGGTAGTAAGAAAGGAGGAGGTCTTCTAGAAGAAGAGATCCCATATCCACTAGCTCATGGAAGGGGATAGGAATACTACCTTCTTCCATAGGTCTTCCTCTAAAACTAAGAAAAGGAACACCATAATTAAACTATTGGATGACCAAAATTGGGAACTCACTGAGGAGAATGACATGGAAATTGGGGTTTCAATCACTTCCACGATATCTAAAATTAGTCTATGCTTCCTTAGGATCACAATAAAAGTGAATAATTACTTAGAATAATCACCACAATGGTGGATAGGGAAATTAATGATGACCTACTAAGAAAGGTAGAATTTGAGGAGGTCAAGGTAGTTGTTTTATCAATGGGAGCCTATAAAGTACTCAGATGGTTTCCCACCTACTTTCTTTCAAGATTTTTGGAAAACCATCAAATATGACCTCACCTATACTACAAGGGATTTGATTAAGAAAGGTGGATTCCTCGAGGAGATTAATGAGACTTACATCATCCTTGTTCCAAAACTAAGTGCATCACCTTGACCCTTCACCTCCTACATGCAAAGAAGAAAGTATCTCAAAATGTAGATTAATAAAACTAGTAAGCCCAAAACTCAAAAAAATTAAGAATGAATAAATTGAAATGGTGAATACCCGAATAAAAATACTCCAAGTAATAATTACCCAATATGGGAACACTCCACTATGAATCATAATGACCCTTAGTACTTTCATTTCGTTGCTATCTACAACTTCTTTTGTCATTGATATGAGTACCTTCATTAAATACATCACCAATCCTTTTTCTCTTGATAAAATCACACCAACTCTTGCAATAGCCAATGTTCTAACATAGGAAAAAATATCTCCCTAATTGAACACCACTTAGCAGACTAATCAAAATCCTCACATTATTAATGATATTACGAACACCTTTTGGAAATATAGTTGAAATAATGGTTACCTAAAAACAAGTATTTTGCTCAAAAGATTATTCAACTCCATAAAATTATTTAATATCTTTCTAAATTAAACCCTAGGTATGAGTTGGTAGCCCATAAAAGTTCTCCTAGCTACACATGTCATCTATTGTGTACCCAATCAATTTTAGGGCATATACAACCTTATTGCATTCATAATATATGTGCTGAATAAGTACTTCCCAAAATCTTGAGGTCAGGGTATGGGCATCCTTAATGACTTGGGAGATATGCTAGCTAACTTTACTTTTCCATTTGATTTCTTCGATAATAAGTTGTGGATCACCCTCCACATCCAAGTTTTGAATACCAATTAAAGTAGTATGCTTGATGCCCTTAAGTGGACCCATCACTTCAAAAAAGTTCCTATCATGTTCACCATAGCTACCAGTATAGGCCATCACTAGATTAAAATGATACTTCCTAATAATGCCACTTGTGTCCATATAGCCATCCTTTGGAGACCCATCAAAGTTAAGTTTGAACCAGGGGGAGGGGGGTGGTTTCCATCTCACCTATAATCTAGCCAAGAGTTTAGAATTTTCAAATTTGGATGTCAAATCCATTAATCCCCAGTCATCTAAAATAATACATTCTTGTGGTGGTCAGGGGTGGGGTTTCCACCTCTAGTGGGGGATGTATTAACATAATAGGTTAACAACTAGTTGGATGCTGATGAGGGAGGAGATGATCTATCCCTATAAATGTGATTGTTTCTCTCCTTCAATATCTTCCAAAACACATATGGGGATAGAACCTTCCATAACATTCTAATGAAGGGGTGGAAAGTAGGAGGCTCCCAACCTAGAATAAATTGTTGAAGGTCACCATTGAAAAACCATTAGACTTTGAATCTATGTATAATTCCAAACCACACTTTCCTTGCATAGGTGCAATGGATTAAGAGATGAGTGATGGTCTCCTCCCCCATTTGACACAACACATACTTTTGTGGCAGGGTGGACACCACAAGCTCCATGTACATTCCTAGCAAATGATTTACTCCAGATCTTGTTCGATAAGCCAGAAGGGAAAGATAATAACAAGGAGAGTTAGATCTCCTCTTGGTTTTAGTGTATTAGTTTTTTATTTTGGTTATGATGGTTATCTTGGCACTTGGCCCCTATGGGATCTACTCATAGTGCTTCCTAAAACTCTCTTTTGTTATGGCTTATGTATATACTATGGTTCAAACTACTCATAGCTTTTCAATGATGGTTACATTTTGGGATAGTCTGATGTGGAGGTTTTTGAAATTAAGAAGGGGGGTAGGTTAAAATGTGTTAATTTTGACTTGTAGTTGTTCTGCATCATTTTGCTTTTTTGGTAAGCCCCCATTTTTTATTGTTTTTCATTTCAAAAGTATTTATCATATCAATTGAATATTTTATATACTATTAATTTTCATCTTTAATAAAAAAATAAAAAATAATAATATGTATAATATGTAATTAAATAAATTATTATTTTTTAATATAGTATTGTCCATATATTATCATTCTAAATACACAAATTTTATCTTTAAAAGCTTTCATAAAATATAATAAATTTACTAAAGCCAATATGTAAATAATAATTTTAATTAAGATTATTAATTTGTAAAGTTGTTATTATATTTGCTTAGTTTATTTTGTATTTAATTAAATTATATTAAGTATAGAACTATAAGAAAATAATGGGTGTTGAAATAGATTTTATTGTCTGTTATCAATGTACTTATGTGTAATAATAATTTCCTCTTTTGTTTACTTATGAAAATATTTTTTCATTATATTTTTATTAATTTATTTTATATTTAATTAAATTATATTAAATATAGAACTATAGGAAAATACTCATCACTATGTGACACTTGTTAGATATTACTTCATAGTATATGTTAGTCTTACAAACCTTAGTTGGCTATGTATATACTTTTATGAATAGATTCTCTTGGAGAAATGGTTTTTATTTTTGATGGGTGATTATCTTGACTATACAAAAAGTAGCATTAACATGTTGTTTTAATTGGTTTTTAATAGTACAAATTCTTTTGGGAATTTTAGTTGCAATGGTTTGAAGCTAGGTCTAGTAATGTTTTGTATTGTTTACTATCATTTAGAATCAAGACTCATTTCCTAACTTATTAGAAATTTAAAAATATTTTTCGTTTAGATTGAAATGCATGAAAGTTTAATAAAAAATTGATTGTATCCTATGTGAGTTGAGCAAGTGGCCAAGAGAAATTAGAATTTTTTAAATAAATTTATGCAATATATATATATATATATATATATATATATATATATAATTTTGAACCAACCTTCACCTATACACAACTAACCATTAAGACGTCACAATATAATTGGGTGTGTCTCATGATGAAAGACTACAAATAGAGGTACTTTATACAAAAGAAATGGAAAATTCGTGTGGAGAGGCCTTTGAATTGGTTGACAAAACAAAAATGTGGAAGCTAATTCACTTATAACTCCAACATTTAAGTTATCTCCTGAGTATATATTTAGTTTCTTTATTGTAGTAGCATAATAAAGTATTACAAAACATGTCATACTAGATAGCATATCAAGTTGGAATGTTTTTGTATTAACGATCATAAATGAATTTATATATTTTTTAATTGTATGGATGAGTTTGATGATCAATTATTTTATTTGAGATAAAATATTTGAAATTGAGGATGGTTTGTCAATAAGATAGTGCATCTTAGGAGGATGTAATTTCTAAAAAAGTGGTTCCTTTTGAAATAGATATGTGATTGTAACTTTTCTGTTAGGCCTAAAAATATGACATAATAGAAGAAAATTTAAAAATTGTTATATTTTATTCATTTTGATTCATCAGATAAATAAAAAATCCATATAATAGTTCAAATGCTATTAAGTAACTACCAAAAACATAAATATAAACCTAACTCTTTAACCTTGATGATTAATGCATTCATATCCCCCTTTTAATCAAAAAGGGGTAGGATTTACAATTTGTTTGAACTTGTTTCCCATTAGTGGGCTTTAAATTTTGTGATGAGCCTATTGCATTCTTAGGTTTCATTTTGGGAGTAATTTTGTGCATTTTGAATTACCATACTTTGGTGCATAATCATTGAAAAAAATCACACATTGGGTGTTGTAAACATGTTTCGTCCATATAAAAACTTGATAATAGCACTATTGTATGAGCATCTTGCATCAGAAAATAAAAGGGGGCACGATATATTTATTTTTAAAAATTGGACGAGAGAGAAAGTGACAAATATTGGGAAAAAAATAATAATAAATCTAGTTTTTGCCTTGAGGATTTATTTAATGTAACTTGCTAGGCTGACTTGTGGCTTGGTTTGGTATAAGTAAAAGGTCTTGTCTTCTAATTAATCATTATTTAGCATGAAGGAAGTCAACTAGAGTGAGGAGTAGTTGAGTGGAGCGAAGTTTTCGAGCAAAGCTAGTAGTTATAGCTTGAGAAACAAGAAGGTTTCTTGGTAGCTTGTGAGCACAAGTTTATATTTTCTTGGGGTTTTCTGCCAAATTGTGGATCTGGGCTAGTTAGGATTTGGATCATGTCAGATCTTGCAGAATTACTATTGTATTTTCTTGTGTATTTGGCCATAACCTAGAAGGCCTTATAGTCAAGCATATTGGATGTAAACTTAATAATTCTATTATGAGAGTTGGAATTTTTTTTGGATCTAAAGCTTTGTGTTATTTTTATACTTTTGATGTGTGGTCATTTGTTCGAGGCTATGACATCTCCTTTAGGGATTCTCCTTCCTTGCACTGCATCAAGTGCTATTAGAGAAGAGTTTGATCTTGTGGTGGATTGTTCCTTCTAGAATCTTAGATACCTTTTTTGTGAGGTAGTAGATTGTGGTTTTGACTTACAATTGCAGAGGACTTGTAGATGTATCTCTATATGGAGAGATGGTTATGAAGATGACATGTTGATCTTGTTGAGTGAAGGTTGGATTTGGTTTGACATTTGTTGCAAATGGTTTTAAAATATCTTGGAAGATGTCTCCAAGAAATTAGAGCCTAGTCCAAGGGAAAAAGACAAACTCATGTCACCCTTTTGTAAGGGAAAAGGCTAAAAAAACTATAATTGTTCACCCTCAATGACATAAAATGGGTATTATTATTTAGAATTCAAAAATGAAGTAAACCAATGAAATGTCTAGAAATGGTTGAAATTTAGGATTATAATTTTTAATAATTATTTGGAATAATAATTGATATATTTTCCTAATTTTTATAGATAATTTTTTAGTTGCTAAAAAATGCTAAAAATTAGGATCTAGTTCCCACCACAAAACTATATGAAAGTAAACTAATTTCCCTTTGATTTTGGACTATGTTACACAACATATATAGCTAGAATAATAATAGAATAAAAATAGGCTTTGGACCTATAGATTTAAACTCACCTAAATCAATAATTTTCATTTCCCATCACATTTTCCAAAACAAATTTATTTTAACTAGAAGAAAAATTATACATTCTAAAAGAGGACTCTCTCCTCTAGAATGTCATATAATTTTAATTTTTTTTCATATGATTCAATATTTTTTCTTTTTCAAAATCGACGTCTTTTCAAGTGTTAAAGTATGTGCTTGTAGATTTTTTTAATTACAATAAACTATATCTAATTAAAACACTATAAAATCTATATGAGATATTCAAGTGACTTTTAGCTCTATAAAATGGTGCTTATATGTTATTAAAAATATATGATAAAAAGTAGCAGGAATTATAGAAACATCAGTTTTTAAAATAATTTTATTTCTTTAGTAATTGGATACAAACTAGTATAAAACATGCATTTAATAGACATTTCTAACTGGAAAAGTATGAAACCATATATAACTTAGTTAGAATGAATTTATCTAGATCATATGTTTGAACAAAATTGATTTTTTAGATAGAAATACTCGAATTCAGTCATTTTGATGAGTTATCCTAAAAGTTGACATAGCTTTGTACTTTTATCAAGGTTGATTGCAAATATTTGTAATGTATTGAAGAAGAAGATTTCAAAGATCTTCTCATTTCGAAGCTAATTTGACTGATCAAGTTAAGCAAGGGATAGTTGAATTTTGTAGATATTTTAGGTGTTGGAGTCTACCAATCTAGAAGCAAGTTGTCTGGCCAGTTAGAACACTTGTTTGAGAGAGAAGAGGGCATGGCAAGGTTGAGGTGGAAGTTGGTTTTGTTGATCAATTTGAGGAGTCTGATGTGAATCCTACAAAGAAACTTGCAGTTGTTGTTGAAGAGGTCCCTAACCTTGTTGATGTTGGACAAGATATCTTTTCTCATGAGTAGTTAGATGGATCTAGCATGAAAATTGTAAAGCATCTTATTGTGGATGATGAGGTATCTGATTGCTAGAATTTAAATGTGGATGTTGTTGGTGTGTATTCACTAGTTGCTAAGGTGGTTGAGGATCTACATGATACTATGGATCTTTATGTTCCTAATTTTCTCACGGTTGACATGACCAAGGATTTATATGTTTCTCTTATTATGGATTTGGGCTTACATGTTGTTGACTTGGCTTTGAAGTTACATGGTGTTGCTATCATGGATTACATATTTGAGGATATTACTATTGCTGGTTTTGATCAGTTGTAAAGACTCTTGGTGAAGCATTATGTTGATTTTGTTCATAGAAGTGAGAATATTGTTTGGGTTATTGATATTCATTTGATTTGGATGTTTGAGTGGATAAAGAATAGATGGTTGATTTTCATATTTGCTCTTTTGTTTGGGATAGATTGGAAACCTTTGGAAAGATGAAGTTGTGTGTAGATATTTCTTTTGGCATCAAAGTATGGGGCATAATTTTCTATCTAAATATTTGTGTTATTTTTATACTTCCACTATGTAGTCATTTGTTGGAGGCTAGGACATCTCCTTTGGGAATTCTCTAGCATTGCATTACATCAAGCACATATTGGGTGCATAAAATAACACACATTGGGTGTTGTGAACTTGTTCTAATTTGATAATTGCACACATTATAAATGTATTGGACTTGTTTTTTCCATTTGTTTAAAAATGGTATACATTGAATTCTTGTAATTGCCACTCACTTGAACTTGAATCTAAACATATTTTTATAATTGTTGTTCACTTGATCTTGAATCTGAAATTTTCATTCACTTAACTTGAACCTAGCATGTACATAATATTCCTTCCCTTGATAGATGAGAGATAATATTAACAACATAACTTCAATGTCGAGTTATTTGAATAAGAGACCACATGTTTATCTTCATAGCTTCAAATAGATAGAATGTATTATCATGGACCAATATCGCAAATTTTTTCTCCAAAATTATTTTCACCATTATAATTTCACTGCAATAATTATTGTCATCAATAGTGACAACAATTACATAATTTAAAGAAAACAATCTATTGAATTGGGAAAATGATGACCACATGTTATTGGGAACATTGTCATAAACAAATGACTATCATTCATCTAGTCTCAATGTTATCTTTGCTGAATCTAGTCTCAATCATACCAATTTCATTGTCATAAACAAATGACTATCATGTGTCATTCATTTTTTAAATACATTTTTCTATATTGATACTTTTGAATCTCTACTTTTCTACATCAATTACTTTCATATTTACTAATTAGAAACAAACTAACATTCTTTAAGCTTTCTACAACACATTACTACACATATTGCCCATAGAAATTCCTTAATAATAATGACATTACCCCTCATTATAAATAAAATAGAGGCAAATATATATTCTTATCAAATTAAAGAGAGGCAAACATGTATTCTTATCAAATGAAGCTCATATTCCGTAAATTTTTCAATCCTTTTCATGCAAAAGCTTCTTTTAGCATTACCATTCCAAAGCTAAATCAAAACCTTGAACCACTTAAAATCTGCCCATAAAAATCAGGTTATTCTACCTCGAAATGCTTATACCCAAATCATATTCAACCATGGTGAAATCTGAAAATTGTATTCCATGCGGTGGGAATAACGTGTTGATTCCACAAGGAAATATAAGTCACTAAAAAATCACATTTTTGCAGACCCAAATCTGCACTAAGGACACCGATTCAATGTTTTAATCAAACACATATTAAAATCTGATTTTGCCCAAGAAAAATCTGCTCCAAGAATGGGTTGATTACATTATTCAATGCAAAACCGATGCCCATTCAACTTGCATTTTCTCAAGATTTGGGCAAAACAATATTTATTAATTGCTTTTCACATTTGAGCCGATAACATTGGATTCTTCATTTTATATGTAGTAACTGACTTCTAAACCAAATTGATTGATACTTCATTCCCAAACTGATTTAATTTTTTCAAAACCCAAACTAAAATCTCATGCCCAAATGGATTCTTGAACAGAATATGTGAAACCAAATTCATGAATGAAAATAATTAATTCATTCTTATAAGTTTCAAATCTAAAATCGTTTATGGATTCAAGAAACCAATAAGGAAAATTAAAAAACATTAGAGTATGAACAAAAGGTGACTCATCATTAGATGGCTTTGGCTGAGATATCCAGAATATTTCACATTCTTTCTTCCATGAAGAAAATTAAAACTTTATTGTATTTTATTCATTGTGATTCATAAATAAAAACTTTGTTGTATTTTATTAATTTTGATTCATTACATAAATAAGGCAGTCATATAACAGTTCAACTATTATTAAATAATTATGGAAAACTGAAATATGAACCTAACTTTCCTAATGATTAATAAATACACACTATTTTTATTGGAACAAGAAAATAAAATCAAGAGGTTGGTTTGAGGGAGTGAAGTTGGAAAAAGAGAAAATCCTAAAATTATTTAGATTGATGAAAATCTCTCACCTCATGAAAAATAAATTTTGATTTTCCTCTAAATAAACCTAAACATTACTATTCCTATTCATATGATGTACTAAAGTCTTATATGGAGGAAGTGTTTCAATAAACTATCTTACAAGTCTAATGATAAACAATTTAAACTAGCAGTAGTATGCTTTTGTCCATAGAACAATGAGCCGATAATAAAATTTCTCTATATGTCAACATAAATATAGAATACCTATTAAACTCTCATTTAAATTTAACTCTAATTTAATTATACTAAATTCTACTTTCTAAATAATTCTAATTTGATTATATTAACCTCTAATTCTAATTAAATATCTTGTTAAACCCTAATCCTAATTGTATCTTAATCCAAATTTATTTGAAACTTCACTAACTTAAAAATTAACCATAATTCAATTCTAATCAAAGTCCATACAACAATGAGCCGATAATAAAATTTCTCTATATGTCAACATAAATATAGAATACATATTAAACTCTCATTTAAATTTAACTCTAATTTAGTTATACTAAATTCTACTTTCTAAATAATTCTAATTTTATTATATTAACGTCTAATTCTAATTAAATATCTAGTTAAACCCTAACCCTAATTGTATCTTAACCCAAATTTATTTGAAACTTAACTAACTTAAAAATTAACCATAATTTAATTCTAATCAAAGATGATCTCCTACAAATATAATTGAATCTTAACCCTTATAATACGTAAACTCTACCAATAAGCACAAATATTTTATTCAAATTGTGAGATATTAGTAATTACTAGTATGCAAATACTATTGTAATAAATAAAAAAATAACTTTTTATTACTTTGTGATATTGCTATCAGGGTTTAACTATGCCATTTTGACCTATATTTCATGAGTAGTGATTCAACATAAATCCATCTCCCATGAGAATAAATGGAACACTTAAGCACTCATTGATGCTTACATGGGTGAAGCACTGGAACTTCTTATTAATCGAATTTATTATGTTAGTAGGAGTTGAGGATTAATAGTATGTTCAAATTTCGATATATTAAAATATTTCTTATGTAAGATCTATTTAGTTTTAATGTTTTTGATTGTGGTCTATAACTAGAAATTATTAGACTAAATTTTTAAGATGTTATGTCTATTTATTATTATGTATGTACAATTTTAAGATAATATAATTAATAAATATATTTATTATATATCTCTAATTTATATATTATTAATTAAAATGTTTATGTATTTGGTTCTTTCTTTCTTTAAAGAAATATTATTACACATTCTTTCTTTGATTTATCCCCATATTTTTACTTCTATTTATAATACTCTTACCTTTTTTCTTTTTCCTTTTTCCATTTTTTTAATCTCATGTTTACTTCTAACCACTATGTTGCTATATTGATATATGATATAATATTATTATGCCATTCCATATCAATAGATTATTATCTTCTATGATCCACTACCCACTAAAACAAAAGTTGAAATAAATAAATTAGTTAGTATATGGAAATTTGAATTTGAATATGAATATTTGAATTACTTCAATATTTGACCAATGATAGACATCTAAATATTCTATTTGTAAGTTATTTCTTATCATATTCAAGTATACATACAAATTTTAAAACTTGAAGTAATTTTCTTCCCATTGAGAAGTTGAAATTAATAAATTAGTTACCATATTTAAATTTGAATGTCAAAGTTTTAAAGTTTTAAAATAACCTCTTACAATAAAAAAAAATTGTTTTCTCCCTAATTTATTATATTACTCATGTAATTCTTTCCATTCATACTCGCTTATACATGTTCTTACATTGATATATTCTATAATTTTATGGTATCATCTTTTCTTTCCTCCCTCACTCCCTCTCACCCAACATACAAAAACAAAAACTTGTAAATTCTCACAATGTGAATTTTTTAACAAAAAATCAATTTGTTAATCAATAAAACAAAATAATCTTCAATTAAAACAATTAAGTAGAATACATACAAGAGTTGGGTTTGTCGTGGGATTTTAATCTATGAATAATAATAATTAACTAAATTTTTGCTATATTTTATATAATTTAAAATAAAATACAAGCAAAAATTATTCATTTATAAAAATTACTATGATTAAACAAGTTACTAATATGAAAAGTATTGGCACTTGTTTATCTATTTAAACTAAAAGAGGGGTAAAATTTTTATTGAATATCAAAGAGAGCTGAACAACACAAGAAATAAAGAGAACTACGTAGCTTTATCCTAGTCCACAAGTTGATCTAGCATCTGAGATAAATCAAGGGGAAGCATCCTAGACTTGTTTATCTATTTATCATTCATAAATTTGTGATATTTCTAAACAATTATATTCTTTATATATTTTTAAAATTCTAGTATAAAAAATCAAATTTTAGTTTTTTGTTTTCAATTCATTGTAAATTATTTACGATTTATAATTAATTATTTTTAAATTTTTTGAGTTAATCAACAACACATTTTAGTATAAATCTAAAACTAAAACCAAAATAAATGTAAAATTTTCTAAAATTATCTTAGATAATATCTTTCTAAATTATTTTAGATAATATCTTTTTAAATCTATATATTTTTTAAATAATAAGCTTACAACTAAAATCTAGAAAGAAATAGAATATTTCTAGAAGATAAAACAAAAATAAATTTATTAAATATCATTCCATAGTTTAACATAAAAAATCACTTTCTAAATGACCAAGAAATATTATGCATATGTAATTTCATTTTTGATAGCTCAAAACATGAAATCATCATTACCAATTGCATTATGTATGGCAAAATACTCATAAACATTTCAATCTATGATAATGGCTTGTTTCAATCATTTAACAGTATTGGTGACAATGATTTATAATTAAACAAAGAATTAAAATAGCAAGTAAATGTAGAGATAAATATTTTAAAAAGTCTTACATTATACTGTAGCTACAACTCCAACTCAAATATAAATGCAAAGATAAATATTTTTAAAAAGTATACTATGGCTGCAACTCCACTCCAAACCTTGTTTCTACATGCACAAATTGGTTTATTTTCTTAATCTTTCACCAGTGATTAGTATTGTTAACCATTAATAGATTTTACTGTTAATGAAGTGTATTGCTATCCTTGGAACTTGAAGAATGCACTGAAAATAGGAAGCCATCTATTGGTGATTGTCTCATTATTAAGGGACTTAAAAGAAGCCCACAAATTAACAATAACTTGTAATGAGAGCCAATTATAACCTATTTAATGCTCCATTTTAATCTATCTTACACACTTTCCCACATACTTCTCTATTCCATTTGTATCCCATTTCATTCCATTTTACCATTATAATGTTGCATATAGTTTAATATAATTAAGTAGTATTTAATATTGTTTTGGGATTAAAATATGGAAAATATATTATTGATTATGTTTTACTAATCTTTACTACTGCAGCATGTTGATTCGTTGTTGTAGATCTTCCTATTAGTTAACAACCTCCTGTCGCCTGTCAATTGGGACTGCAACTTCGTATCACCTTCTTCACCTTCTATGGAGGAGTCTTATTGGTATTTATTTGGAGTATTTTCTATTCCAAAAATATTGACTAAGGAATATGTAGAAGAAAATATAATGATATTATTATATTTATTAGAATTTTGCAAGAAATCACAATTCAAACATTTTCTATAGTCAATATTGCGTGGCAGTTTCTGAGCAAATGAAGACGAATCTAAAAAATCCAAGATATGGGTTTTGTCCAGAATAGAGCCAATTCTATTCTTGTGAGGCCCAAATCTTCAAAAAGTGAACAAAAAAGGAGTTATGAATGGTTTTCTGAAGGCCAATATTTCAGATTTACCATTTTGGCCAGATTTTCATATTGTTTATTTGTTATATTATTAGAAAATTAGTTTGCAAATAATTAGTATATTGTTAAGAAATTAGTTTATTGTGTTATAGAAAGAGTAGTCATCTATTTAACACTCTTTATTAAAAATAAAACAATAAGTTTCAGCCATAAAGACTAAACTTCCATGATAAAAATGGAATTGTTTGTTTTATATGTAAAAGGCTATATAAGCCACCACATATTCAAGAGAGGAGAAGAAGAATGTATGCATCATAATATCATAAATATATTATTGTGTTGAGCTGATTTAAGAGTTCTTTGAGCATTTTCTTCAATCAATTTGTTGGGAGGAAGGGCACCCACTCTCCAGCAGCTGATAGACTGTAAATAATTTATTCTAGTGTGTTTGGCATTTGTTTATTATGTTTTATATTGTCATGTTTGAAGTTTAATAATTTTTGATAGTTAATATCATATTTTTTTATTCAATGAGTGTTAATAATCTATTTTTATTTCAATGTTGCAGATCTAGTTGATATGGATTTCAGATTTGATTTCTATTATAATTTGTCTTAATTTCTGTATTGTAGTTCCTGTCGCATTCTTGTATTGTAGTTTATGTAGAATTTTCATCACAGAATTAGAAGAGAAATACTTGTGCATTAAGAAATTATGTTATCAGATTAACCATCCATATCTTATGCATGTTTATGGTTTGTAGATCAGTTTGGTTTGTATTTGAGAGTTTTCTTTTTAGATTATTAGATCTATTGAAACTGTTATTGCCAAAAAATTATAGTTCTTGTCGCCAGGAAGTAACAGTTCTTGTTGCCAGAATTACTTTAGTTTGTTGCAGATTTATTCTTGTGTGTTCTAGATGCACTCATAATCCCTCATATCATAGGCAACATCCCTTGATGGCATATTTCTCGAACACCTTTCACAAGCTTATTCTCTCGGATTGACACGAATAGACCAAGCTGAATTTCATCATAAATTGTTAATTATTTCTTAATCATTTGCCCCAGTATTGGCCTATCATTTTGGCGCCGTTGCCAGGAAAAGGTGTCAAAGGCATGTTAGTTTGCTGATTTGAGTTTGAAACAATGCGTTAGGATGAAAGCTTTTGCAACTGCTAGCCTTGCTTAAGTAATTAATCTTAATTTGTGTTGGTTAAATCATATAGATGCATTGCTTTAGAGTTTGCAAGTAGGCTTAGAAATTAGATACATTAGTTTCCTTAGAAGTTAATTATATTTTATATTATCATATGTTGTTGTGAGTTATTGGTAAAGACAAGGAGATTTTGAAGAAAAATGTTTAAAATGATGTCTTTTCAATGTTGTTCAAGTATATCAATTTTGGTTGAAAATTGTTTCAAAAATGCAAAATCTAAAGGGAATGCAAGAGGCAAAATGTGTGAGCGCACCTTGGGCACTACCCTAGGACCCCACAAGGGGCATTACTCCTTGACCCCATTGGTGCCTGCCACCCCCAGGTCCCTGCCTTCAAATTTAAAAACAAATGAAGAACTTGATAGGGAAATGATGTTGACCAAAGGTGATGTTTTAATACCCTCTCTACCATCATCACAGGTATGTACAAATGGTATCCTTATTGCTGACCAAGAAGATATCATTGATGAATTTTTAGAGCAATGTAATTTTGATGATGCTAATTTAACCACTTGTTGTTCTCTTTGCTATAGGAAAGATGACCAATGCATATGCCTGAACAATCAAGAGCAAGTGGTGAATGAGATACAATTCTTTTGTGATCCCTATCAAGATAAGGGAGGAAGTGACCAAGTATTCCTTATAATGGATGAACAATCTCAACTACCAACCCAAGAAGATCAAGGTATGCATTATGTTGGTAACATGTATTGTCACTCTAATTCATTACAAATTCAACATATTTCTTCAAAATGTACTTCTCCACCTAGCATGCACAATGAATGTAATCATGCATGCTCACAACAACCCATATATACCTCTTATATTCCACCATATCCATCTTTACCATCTACATTTCAACCAGCCTTCTTATTCCCATCTACTTTATCTCCTCCACACTTCTTACGATATTCATTATCTCATTCATATTATATTCTACCCACTCCACCATATCCACCAAATGAAACTATATTGCCTCATACAAGACTTCATAATAAGGTGGTTAATAAACTTTCATGGATCCCTTTACCATATAATGATGTGCTTGAAATTGATAAATCAACATTAGAATATATCGATGGACTTAAGGAATGGGATTTTGGTTTAATTAAATTAGAAGAACAATATTATTATTTATTGAAATATAATCAACTATGTTCTTATTTTCTACTTAGTTAATTTCAAATACCTATAAATGAGCCCATACTTCAAATTGCATCAATTTTAATTAATGGACTCATGAGTAGGTGTGTTAATATCAATCACACACTAAGTAATATTAAATCATATGTATTCCATATTCCACAAATGTGCTGCCAAATCCTCCAAGATCTATATTCTATTACTTTTTTACTTACACATAGTGATATTTGGAGGCCTATGATTAAACTATGCATTCCTCATATACTTGTTGATTTGGGACCAATAATTGATTAAACATTATCATAAGGGATTCTATGCATTAATGGCCAAAATGTTAAAACTTGGATGATTGTTAATCCTCATTGTTGATTCTTCCTATTGTCCTAAGAAGACCAAATAAACTATGGATGATTCATTTATTTAACAAGGATCAAAGTATTAATATCCATATTTTCTTTATTCTTGGTTCTTGTATCTTATAATGATCATTCATTGATTATACATGCTAATTTCTTGATTCCTTGGATGAGGTGACTTCTCTCTACTTTTATAACCTACAGTTTATTTGGGAATCCATCCATTGAATTATTGAAATATTTGATTTATCTATCATTCAATAAGGCTCACAAAATTCTAAAGATGTGTTACCTCTTCGGGTTACCTAATTTCTTTGGTTATCCTAATGATTTCATGACCTTGTAGCATGAAGTTAAGTTGGGGGTAATCCCTTGAATCTTGTGGTTCTTGGATGATTCCAAATCAAGCTTCATTTATTGTTTTGTTGTTCCTTTTAGCAAACCTCGACATGTGACATCTCTACAATTCAAGGTATGTGTTCTTATGTTAACAAGCATTGTTATTATATGAACACAAGAGTTTATTTGTATTTATCCATTCTATCAAGTATCAATTCATAGTAATAACTCTATCTATCATTTGTAATACTAAATAACCTACTTAATAATAGAGTTGTTGAATGGATGATATTCATTTACTATGCTTGATATGCTTGGTTTTGAGAATATGGTTACAGGTCCCTTGATATGGTGTGATGATCTTAGAACCAATACCAGTTAATGATGCTTCTCTACACAAGAATTCCATAACACACCATGCTGGCTTTGTTCACATTGTGTGGGCTTGCTAACTATATGGTGCATATCCATTTCACCGGTGCTTCACTATTCAAGATCACATGCAGATTTTAGCATAAGAGTGTTTAGCACCTTGAGATGAGATTTCTTGTCTTTGGTGATTTATCACTTGGAGGAAAATATGCAGCATGGTCTATGAGATTTATGAATATTCAAGAACACTTCTAAAAATACTTTGAATATAGTGCGAGCTACTACACTCCTTCCTTGAGTTGTGTCTCTTTAGAGTTCTATGGACACAATGGTGACTACTATTGATTTTCACTCCATACTCATGTATTTTGTAATGAAGGTGTGCTACTCGCAACTTTACATTTTCCTACAATGGATATTTCACAAGCTTCACAAGAATAGGGTTTCATATCTTCAAGAGATGTCTTCTTATTCAGTCAGCATAGAGAAATATGAGAATCATCATCCTTGTGAGTAGTTCTTTCATCCAAGTGTGCTAGTATGTTCCCAAGTTCTCCAAGCAGATTTTAGATTCAGTGGTGAAGAGATACATCAATCAAAAATGTTTCAAGTGCAATGGTTTGTGGTTCCATTTTTGATGAGGTTATTCTTGGTGATCATTTCAAGTTCCTTATGCAATCAAGTTTCAACAGTGCGTTCTACAAGGTCATGGAAAAAACTCAAACTTTGGATGGTATCATTTTTCATCATCCATGTAAGGATTTCATTTCTTTGGTCATTCTATGCAGTTATTGAAAAATTGAAAAAAAAAAAGAAAAAAGAAAAAAAACAACAAAAAAAAAAAAGTAATAAAAGATCCAACAATGAAAACCTTCGGGCATTGTTGGCCAGTTAATATCTGAAAACCGATTTTTGGCGGATGTTAACTGCAAAATAAATTCTTAGTGGTGAAAACTATTTTTATAGCACCATTAAGCATTCAGTGATTGAAAATTGACTTGCCAGCAATCACTTGTCTTTATCAAAATTTATTCAAAAAAAAAAAAAAAGGAAAAAAAAGAAGAAGCAATAATTGGTGTTATTGGTTTTTCTACTAATCATTCTTTTCAGGAACACTCATTGGTTTCAGTGGTTCTTTTCACCTCCTGTCACTCACTTCTACAACTCTGCTCCTCTTCAACGTGATCCTCACATCTTTGATCACCCCTAGTGCATGTTGCACAACCTGTTGAGGTGTTTCAGTGAATTTTGGTACCTACTATATGATCTCCAGTGCTTCATTTGATAATGGTGGCCCCACAGATTGCCCTCTTTGTCCCATGTTCCATGATTTCTTCTAGTGGTCTTATCTTTGCTACTTTCAGTCAAATGGTGGTCTTCTGTGCTATTGCAATACAGTTTTGGGTGCCTTTCTCTATTCATTTTTAGTTGATTCATCACTTTTCGTGGCGACAGTTGCTGAGTTACTCCATTTGCCCACCTTGGTCTCTCTACCCATGCATGTTGGTAAAATAATCAATTTTGTTTTTTTTTCCTTATTTTATCTCTTAACTTTATTTGTATTGCTTATTATATTGATCACTATGCAACACACCTACATACCCTCTCCTTGTTTCTCATGGATGGTCAACCTTTAAGTTGGGGGAAGGAATGTCACCCTATTATATTCCATCTATCGCTCTTACTAAACCCACTATATTACCCATTATATCCATCCTATAAGAACCTTTGCTTAATCTCTCATCTCTCCTATTTCACCCATTTAAACTCCTCTTGTGCAAATTGAGATAAACTCTCCTATATTAAACCTTTTGAACCATGATGCTATAAAAAATGAAAAGAAATGAAAAAGAAAAGAGAAAAGAAAAATAATTTATGAGATATCCCTATTGAGGAAGAAAAATAACAAAGCTTGTCATGTAAGGCCAAGAAAGGGATTTGTGTTCATCTATGAGTTATCATGGTTCAGAGTGCAGACAAAGTCTAAATCCATAAATCCAAGTGCTTTTAATTCAAACTAAAGGCCTCATGATCATAATGATTGCACGAGGATGTGCAATAAGCTAAGTTGGGGGGAATGATGAGAGCCAATTATAACCTATTTAATGCTCCATTTTAATCTATCTTACGCACTTTCCTACATACTTCTCTATTCCATTTGTATCCCATTTCATTCCATTTTACCATTATAATGTTGCATATAGTTTAATATAATTAAGTAGCATTTAATATTGTTTTGGGATTAATATATGGAAAGTTCATTATTGATTATGTTTTACTAATCTTTACTACTGTAGCATGTTGATTTGTTGTTGTAGATCTTCCTATTAGTTAACAACCTCCTGTCGCCTATCAATTGGGACTGCAGCTTCCTATCGCCTTCTTCACCTTCTATGGAGGAGTCTTATTGGTAGTTATTTGGAGTATTTTCTATTCCAACAATATTGACTAAGGAATATGTTGAAGAAAATATAATGATATTATTATATTTATTAGAATTTTGCAAGAAACCACAATTCAAACATTTTCTATAGTCAATATTGCGTGGTAGTTTCTGAGCAAATGAAGACGAATCTGAAAAATCCAAGATATGGGTTTTGTCTAGAATAGAGCCAATTCAGTTCTAGCGTGGCCCAAATCTTCAGAAAGTGAACAAAAAAGGAGTTATGAGTGGTTTTCTAAAGGTCAATATTTCAGATTTACCATTTCGGCCAGATTTTGATATTGTTTATTTGTTATATTATTAGAAAATTAGTTTGCAAATAATTAGTATATTGTTAAGAAATTAGTTTATTGTGTTATAGAAAGAGTGGTCATCTATTTAACACTCTTTATTAAAAATAAAACAATAAGTTTCAGCCATAAAGACTGAACTTCCATGATAAAAATGGAATTGTTTGTTTTATATGTAAAAGGCTATATAAGACATCACATATTCAAGAGAGGAGAAGAAGAATGTATGAATCATAATATCAGAAATATATTATTGTGCTGAGCTGATTTAAGAGTTCTTTGAGCATTTTCTTCAATCAGTTTGTTGGGAGGAAGGGCGCCCACTCTCCAGTAGCTGATAGACTGTAAATAATTTATTCTTGTGTGTTTGGCATTTGTTTATTATGTTTTATATTGTTATGTTTGAAGTTTAATAATTTTTGTTAGTTAATATCATATTTTTATATTCAATGAGTGTTAATAATCTATTTTTATTTCAATGTTGCAGATCTAGTTGATATGGATTTCAGATTTGATTTCTATTATAATTTGTCTTACTTTTTGTACTGTAGCTCATGTATTGTAGTTTATGTAGAATTTTCATCATAGAATTAGAAGAGAAATAATTGTGCATTAAGGAATTATGTTATCAGATTAACCATCCATATCTTATGCATGTTTATGGTTTGTAGATCAGATTTATTCTTGTGTGTTCTAGATGCACTCATAATCCCTCATATCATAGGCAACATCCCTTGATGGCATATTGCTTGGACACCTTTCACTAGCTTACGTTCTCAGATTGACACGAATAGACCAAGCTGAATTTCATCATAAATTGTTAATTATTTCTTAATTATTTGCCCCAGTGTTGGCCTATCAACTTGTCTCTTATTTATGATAATAAATGCAATGCATATAAATTCTTACAACCATATGTATTGTGAGAGAGTTGCTATATAAGAAATGCCTACTTATGAGAAATACTTAAAAAAAAGTATTGATTCAATTATACCATGCCTAATTAAATAAAAAATGAGTTACACATGATCTAGGTATAAAAAAGATGTGGAAACTCAGTACCAAGAGATTATGATAGAAAATAGAAAGAAAAAAGTGAAATGTGTGAGATGTCTAAACAGGTATAACTAGAAAAGAATATTGGACGAAGAGATTCATAGTGACAATACAAATATGCATTAGATACATGAACAAACACAAAAATACAATCATAAATAAGTACTTGACAAAGAGGCCCATTGTGACAATGAAAATATATAATAGAAGTGGTTCATGGAGACGACATAAATATAAATGAGATGCCTGCACAAACATATAAATCATATAAGAAATGACTATATGATGAAGAGGTCAGTGGCATGAGAAAAGTTGCATTATATTATCCGGACATTTAGCCATATCTTGTAAGAGAAATAAAAAGTATATAGTCATTCCAATACTTAAATCAATAGATAGTACCATAAAACAACATAAAATCCAAATGCAAATATAACATCAAAACCATGATATATATATATAAATTAGAAACCAAAAGCACTATATTGAAAAAAAAAAAGTGCAAGAAAAAGGAATATTCAATAAATAAATATTAGTTTAAAACTATAAAGATTATTTTTAGAGAAAATCCAACCATACCCAATGAAATTTGAGGAGGTTGTCAAATATAACTTAAAAATCTTGATACAATATTGCTTGAAACCCTAAATGAAAAATCTAAAATGCTACCTAATTGGCAAAGAACTTGACAATAGGAGTCTAAGAGCAATAGTAATGGGGACATGTAAGGAAAAAGTGCCTTGATACATAGAAGTGTAGGCATCAATGTTCCACGGCTTGATGTTTTCTTCCTTAATTTGAATTGAGCAGCACCCTCCCTTCAAAGTCAATCATTCAGGAATGAAGAGAATGGGAAAATGAACAAATTAAAAGCCCCAAATAGCTATGTCAATTCAAGAACATGTCAAGCTAAAAAGTTGGGCACGAAAAAGGAAAAAACAAGTGAACCCTATGAGGAGGGGAAAATGATAGAAAGCCCCAAATAGTTGTGCCAATTCAAGAACATGTCAAGCTAAAAAGTTGGGTGTGAAAAAGGAAAAACCAAGTGAACCCTACAAGGAGGGAAAAATAAAAGAAATAAATATAATAATAGAAAGAGAAATATCTGGATGAGATTTTATTAGTGGGAATTTTTAAAAATTGGTGGACAATTTGCCCACAATAATTAGCAAAAATTGAGAGCAAAGCTCCCCCTATCGGCTTAATAAACTATCTGACAAGTCTAATGTTAAACAATTCAGACAAAAATTAAGGCCCTCTTTGTTTGCTATTAGACTTTTTGAGTGGATTCATACCCGAAAATAATAATAATAATAATATGACAATTTTCATGTGATAATTAGTAAAAATAGGGAGCAAAGCTCCCACATATAAGTCTAATATAAGTCTATCAGCTTAATAAACTATCCAACAAGTCTAATGTTAAACAATTCAGACAAAAATTAAGGCCCTCTTTGCTTGCTATTAGACTTTTTTAATGGGTTCATATCCTCTTTCCAACCAGAAAAAATAATAGAATAATAAGATTATATATTCACTTCATAAACTTATACCTTAAATATCTTAAAGAAGGAAGTTGAGGTGCTCCTATCTTGATAAATCTATAGTAATGTACACGCCCATGACTGTTCTATTTTACATCATTGTTGGTTTCTATGATGGAAAAACTATACTGTGAAGAACTTAAGGGGCCAAACTAATAATCCTTATTGCACAAGTTGAAATGAAACAAGCATCAAAGTGATTGCCACTAGCTATTATTAATATAAAATAACGAGAAATGTAATGCAAAATTTATCCTGGAACCCTTAAAAGTAAGAGGAAGGGCTGACTGTCACATCACACCAATTTCTGAGGCCTAATGTCTTGTTTCAGCAGTAAAGTCAGATTTATATATATAATCACTCATTTATGTTTTGCTGAATTGACTAAATTGTGAGGAAAGATGATGATGACACTTTTAAAATACTTGTACAAGCTAAATATTTATTTGTTTTTTCTCTCTCCCATGTGCACTTTAGATTTTTGGAATGTGATGAGTATGATTTGTGGCTTATCTCTGGCAACATGATGTCCCACACAAACATGAATGTGATACTGTCAGTATAAGAATTGGATCTGCCATGTGCTTCAAATCATATCAACTCAACCGTCTCTCAAAATATATCTTCAGAAACCCTAAAACAACGTATCTTCATTTCTCCATTACTCAAAAGTTTCCTCCACCACACCTGCAGCTCGGCACACTCCAACAGACGCTTCCACACTCCTCCTTGTGGGAGGAACGAGCCTAGAAGAGGCCTAATGGCACCATTTCCTGCTAACGCAGGTATAAATATGTTCTCAAAGAGACTAGAGCCCAAAACAAGACAGGATTCAGAGATCAATCCAACAAGTCCCGAACATTCTATCGTTTGTGCTTTTTTCACATAACAGAGAAGAGAAGTTCGTATAAATGGCCATCTTTGGAGATAGAAGAAAAGATTACAGAAATGATCATAATGGTGATGATGATGATGATGGCTATGACTATGATGATCAAGGTCCGGATTGCAACCCATCCGCCATTCTAACTTTAGGTATCTGCTCTGTTAAAAACTGAGTTTTTTATCATTTAAATTTTCAATCACTAGATCAATCAGGTCACCTATATTTATAGGCATGCACTTTAAGTTTTGATTTTTTAGTCAGACAGACTTTATCATATGACTTTCAAACTTATGAGATAAACTAATTCGACTTGTTTATAACCTTAAATCTTGACTTGGGTAAGGTTTAGGCAGCAACCATGTTATCGAAATTAGTTTTGTTTCTTTATATCCATTGATCTTGATTTGGGTATGGATTATGTAGCAATCAAGTTAATGCAATCTCCCTGGCTGACATTGATATTTTAAGAAAACAGAGAAGCTCTAATGTGAGAAACAATGGAAAAGATGTTTGTTTGCGGATCAGATATCATTGTATTTCTATGAGGCTTTTGAAAGCGGGCGGCCACTTTTGACAGCTTAGAACGTGGGTTTAGAAGATAGCTGATGGGTTTTAACGAACTTGTATAAATTCTTGAACTTTTGCGGATCTTTAGATAGTCTCTTTGAGAAGAATAAAAGTGGGGAATGAGGTTGGAATTCCAGTTTGTATCAGTCTTTTTGTAAAATATTATAGATTTCTTGTTTTGCATCTTTCTTTTCATATAAAAACATGGCAGGATGTTTTGCGACTTTCATTGTTTCATCTGATTAGTTATTGATGCAAAATCAAAACCTTCAAGATCCTAAATGGGCCAATCTCTATATTGCATGCTAACGATTATAGATTAATACATTTTAACATTGTTCTAGATAAGGGTAGCGATGGTGAAATTTATATCACGCACACCTTTTGTTTTTGTTTCGATAGATATACATCTTAACATTGTTTTACATAAAGGTTGAGATGGTGCAAATTGAATATGGCATTTTGCTCTACATCTTTAAAATTATAATGTAAGTATTGTTCAGATTTAGATTTTAATTTTTAATTGTTAAGTTGTAAAAAATATTTAGAATGAATATATGAAATTAGAAAAAGTTTATACTAAAAGAGAGGTAAAAATTTTATTGAATATCAAAGAGAGCTGAACAACACAAGAAACAAAGAGAACTATATAGCTTTATCCTGGTCCACAGATTGATCTAGCATCTGAGATAAATCAAGGGGAAGCATCCTAGGATCAAGAATATTCCAAGCTGGCTCCTGCTCAGAGGCCCATTTAGCCAGACAATCAACCACACCGTTTCACTCATGGGGGATATGCATAAAGGACACAGAATCTAGAGAATTGCATAACTGAATGATCTGCTGAATAACCAAAGTCAAATGCCAATACACAAGCACAAGGTTCCTATTATGCAATAAGTTCACAACCACCTGCGAGAGCTACATAGACAACACTGTTCCACTGCAACCAAGATAGCCACGGCTTCCATGAGGTTATTAGTATGGTAACCCTTGTATATAGAAAACAGAAACTGGATATCACCAGAACTATCATGCCGAACTCCTCCAATACCAGTCGGACCAGGATTTCCCTGAGAAGAACCATCAATGTTGATTTGAAATTAGAAAAATATAATAAATATGTGATAATTGGAAAAAAATTGAGATGCAATATTTACAGTTTATTTTATTTTATTAAAATTTATATAGAGGGAAAAAATTTAATTCATGTATAATATCTAGATTTTAAAAAAATCAATCTAGTATAAAAAGTTCTATTGTTAAAAACATTATCTTTATCTTTAATATCCACATCATGTCTAACATATAAATTCACTAATTATGATTAAGAATATTTCTTTGTACAGACTATAACATACTACTGCTAATTGATTTAACTATATATAATGTGGAACCTATTAATAAATGAAACTTACACAAGTTAAGCTAGAAAAATTTAAAAATTAAGAGAGAAGTTTCCACATATGCATATCATTATTATCAACTTATGACATTACAAAGAAAAGTAAAGAGTTTTTAGTTCTTATTGTTCATCTTGGAATCTATATGTCTCTCGGTAAGTACTTGCAACATGGGGGAGAAAGTATCACTAGGGCATTTTACTACACAACCACATATCTAACAAGTCTTAGTTATTCTTGTAGCCTATATCTTCTACAAACTTAGTATAACAGTTTAATAGGTTTGTATATGAAGTCTTATAACCTGACTAATTCTAGCACATGCTATTGTACACATTCGAAAGGATTAATGTCACATATTTATCATGCAATTAAAATCTTCACACTATCTGACTCAGTACAAATCTCCTATAAGCTAAGATAGACTAGTTTAGATACTAACTAGGATCGAGGCTTATTAGTATTGTCATTATAGCACATGAACATAGTCAGCTAAAGACCTCTTTAATTTAGTACTTAAACCTTGACATGGTAGTCCTTAAGGTCCATGTGAACTATCCATCATTCCTATACATAAGAGTAAATTAGTTTTCTTCCTAATTTTTGAAATTGAATTTAACTTCTTCTAATAATTGTAGAGTTGTACAACATTTCCCTTATTCTTATAAACTGATAAAGATTCTAAATGCATTCGTGATGCAAGAGCATCCAATCACATAAAGGCAAAGCCGTATCACCCAAAAATGTGCTTAGTGTTAGTTTCTATTTAATGAATTTGTATTTATGGATACCCATTTAGGCCAACTAGAGATTTCAACTCTTATAGTTCCATTATTGGTTTTCTAGGTTAGTGTTCTTGAGCACCTCAAGATATGTGTCAATACAAAAAATAGGTTATTTTGTAACTAAGCCATAATTATGATGAGTTACAGGGTGTAAGTTGGACAAATGATTGTACTTTTAATTTAAAGAATTTTAGAAAAATAATAAGGTCAAAATATTTTATGATTTGAAAGTTATTGCAATTTTAAGTTGCCTAGAGAACCCATAAGAACACTTCAAAGTTAGATTTGAGGCACTAAATGGCCTCGAATGGAACCAAAAAATGGGGGAAGAACATATCTAGTCAATTGGGTCATAACATGATTGGAGAAATTTTTGAAAATGTAAACAGTTCATCAATAAAAGTCCCAGATCAAAAGTTATGCTTCCTAGAAGTTGGACTACCATTTTTGGATTCTTCTAATTTTTCACCCACTTCTAGCATGTCTTCTGGAACCTTCCACTTTGGCAATGAATTCCAAATGGAATATTCTAAGATGTATTGCTAACCCTTAACCTAATTCAATTTACTTTAGGTCATTTCTTGTATTATAAAGGTAGTTTGGGAGAAGGTGTTGCAAGAAGGGTTTTTCTCTAGAATCTAACAATATTGTAAGCCCATAGAGCATATATTTCAGCCTCTTTTCTTTGTACTAAATATACTACCATATCATTTACGATAATAAGATTTTCCTTTTCCTGTTGTGATTTTGTCTTGGGTTGTGCCCTCATCAATTCATTACAAACATAAAAACATGAACTTGTTGTGTTGCATCAACTATTTCAATTTCAAAAAAGAATTTAATTCTAAAATTCTTTAATCAGCTTTGTTAGACTGACTATTATTAACTCCTTCAAATTATTATAACTTAGGATACTTTGTTATATCTCATTTAATAATAAATACTAAAAGGCATTTTTAATGTTTGAGTTTTTTGAAAGAAAAACCTAGTCAAACCTTGGACTAATTTATTTTCAAATGATAGATTAAAAATTTCCATAAGGTAAGATTTGTTCTTGGTCTTCCAACTCTACCAGGGTAAGAATAACTTAGAGCACTTGGGAGTTTAATATGATTTATCTTTTCCTTTTCTATTCTTTCGACCAGTATTGTTGTTTATAGTCATTAAAGAATGATTGATATTGGTTCACTCTTCAAAATCCTCAAATAATATTAATTTATTGTTCCTTATTCACTAGTGACTATTATGAAATTTCCAATAAATTCATTATTCTACTAAAAAATAAGGAAGAAGCATTATTTCTTTTAGACTGGACAAAATACTAATATCTAGAAGGATTTAACACCTTTCATCATCTATATTCCATATATAGCTTGTATATAGTTGTAGACTAAATTAGTTTCATAAAAAGGTTTCTAAATTAGTAATCCTTTCATGCATAACAATAAGGGTTGATAACATTTATGTTTGACATGGGATTTGCAAGCTCTGAGTGAGAAAATGGACCGATGGATGGTAGTATAGGTGAGTTCTTCAATGGTGGAGATTCAAAAGCTTTGAAAGATTTTTTGTAGAATATACTCAAGGATGGTAGGAGAGGTGAAACTTCTAATGTATCAAACAAATTTAACTCCACCTTTTTATTTCCAAAAATTATTGGACCTTTTGTTGATCCTTCTCAACCCACCAAGAGAGATCCTTGTTATTTTGTGGCTAGGTTGTTGGGTTTTGTAGCCTATGAATGGAAAGATCTATTTTGGAGAAGATCCCCATAGAAAAGGGTGGTGTCTCTATAGTAAAGTTTGAGGAAGGTATGTGTATTTATATCTTCAATCATTCCCTTCATAGAACTCTAGCTAAGATGGTTTCCTCCCTAGTTGGAAAGTTCAGAGGGAGAAGGCTCGACATTATTTTTATGTACAAAATGAATTCTTTCCTTATACTCCCTCAAAGGATCAATAGATTTTGATTGAGGGTTAAAATAGTTTTTTTATAGTTGTGTTAGCTCTACCCAAATTTTATTATTATTTTTCCTTCTTTCATAAGGGATACTTTTTAAATATTATGTCTTATAGTCATTTGTTCTTGGTTAAGCATCCCTTCCATTTATACAAATTGACTAGGATTTGATCTAGTATTCCATCTTTGTGGGTTTTTTTTGACCTAGGTCCACCTTCCAAGATTTTCCTTAGAAATATAGGATAAGGAAGCCTTGTAAGGTGTAGCTAACACTTTGAAAGAGTTTCTTAGAGTGGATTGTGTCACTTAAAATTACACATAGTTTTTTATCCCTAGTTTTGTGTCTTGGTTAACCCTGGCTTCATTCTCTCATCTTATTGGGCCTTAAATTGAGGTTGGGTTTAGTGGTTTAGTTTATGAAGTATAAACATGCAATGGTTTTTTTTTTCATAATTATTCTTATGCTAATCGCTTGATTCTAGGTTTCTATAAAGAAATCAAGCCTTCTCTTCCTAGTCAAGTGTCCCTCTTGTTGCAAAAGGTGTGTTGGGGTTGGGCCCTAATTTTGTCACTATTCCTTCTATTATTATGGTTTCCTCTAAGGTTGGTCTAGAGTTGGCCCTATTTGTGGAATTACTAGCCTCCTACACTTTTTCCATGTTAGGGACACCCTCATTGTCTTTGGAGCCTACCATTCCTCCTAATATTTTTGTCCCATTGTCTCCCCTTCTTCCCTCTCCTCCCCCTACCTCTATTCCTTGTTTCTATCTTCCTACATTTTCCTCCCCCCCTATTCCTCCTCTTCCCCTCTTGGTAGTTGTTTAGTTGTTTCCTATCTAGCCTACCACCCCCCCCCACTGTCTCTTCCCATCCTTATCCGATACACTTCTCTTCTTAAGATCGAAAAGTTTGTGGATCTTGGTATTCTACCATAGCATGAAAGGAATTTGAGTCAAGACTAGAGATAGAGATGCCACATATATATTTTGCTAATGGGAACTAAAGCACTCTCAAGAAGTTTTTCTCAAAATTCTCTTCTTAATGGTTGTTATCTCTTGAAATATCAAGGGTATTAATAACCTTCATAAATGGATTCTAGTGAAGAATCTAATAAAATATTTGAATTCTAACATTGTATTTCTTTGAGAGCCTAAGATATCTAGTGAATGTTTCTCTGTTGCTAGTAAGTTTATCTAACCTTTTGCATAAGTCATTGTCATAGATGATTATGGTTCCTCTAGATGGTATCAAACAAGTTAAGCACTCTCAAAATGTTTTCTTCTCCCATTCCTAGTCTTGGTTGAATTTAATTTTGATTAATTTTTACTCTCCTAATTCTATTGCCTTACAAAAATACCTTTTGGTTCAATCTGATAGAGGTTGCAAACTTATTTCTACTTGTCATTTTGATGGTCATTGGGGATTCAAACATTCCTCTATATCCATCTAAGAAAAAAGGTGGTAATAGGGTTTTATTGGACTTCATACAAGACTCTCATGCTTTTTGATGTATCATAACATTATTGATGTGAAGTTATAGGGTAGTTTCTACACTTGGTGTAATATGCACTCTAGAGATCAACTTATCTAGGTGAAGTTGGACATAGATTTACTTTCCAATAATTAGGATAGTTTTAATGACTACTTTGTCTCCTTTCTTTTTATATTTGGGTTTGACCATCACTCTTTTCACTTTAGATGGAATCCTAAGACTATTTTAGACATTTGAAGTTATATGGAACCAAAATCATGACTTTTTTTCTTTTCTTATAAGAAGTGTTAGAGTGTTAAATTAAAGGGTACTAATATGTTCAAAATATTTTGTACACTACAACATGTTAGAACCAATCTTAGATATTGTAACAAGTACACTTGTGACAATACCTTTGAACAAAAAGTAAAAGTGACGTCTAAAAAATTGATGAATTAGAAGGATACAATTTTTTTTTGGCTAGGATACAAATAGAGATAACGAGGAAGAGGTCCCTTTCGATGAGTTGATTTCACATCATTAATGAAAGATCTAAAGGCTTTGAATGACCATAATACAAAATTATAGAGGATGACCATAATATGAGATTCTTTGATCACTCTACTTTGAAACAAAAAAAAAATTAATGTTATCAAGGAATTTATTTCTACTATGAGAATCCTTACTTCCTTGTCTAATAATAATAATAAATTTGTTGGCTACTTTAAGGATATTTTGAACCAACCTCCTCCTTGTGACCTAACTTGGACGCATTATGAAACTCTGGTCTAGACTATACTCCTACATGCATCATTCTTGAGGATAATTTACTTATGGAGAGACCTATCACATTGGAGGAAGTGAAGGTTGTCATCTTTTCTCTCAGCCCCCTTAAATCCATAGGTTTTGATGGGCTCCCTCCCTTTTTCTTCCAAAATAATTGAGAAGTGGTCAAGAAATAGTTTTTTTCTCAACTAAAGAGTTATTTTCCTTAGGTGACCTATCCTTAAGGAATTGAATAATATAGTCATCATTATCATTTCTAAAGTGGGAAGAGCTAACAGAATAAGGGATTTTTGATTGATCGGACTTTGTAATGCTATTTATAAAATATTTTTTAAATTTCAAGTTTCAAGACTAAAATATTTTCTAGAATAACTTATTCACTCTCATCAAAAAGGTTTTATTCTACAGACAAAAATTATGTATGTCACTCTCACTATGCATGAAGTTCTTCACTCTATGGAGAAAGGAAAGAAAGAAAGTATGATCTAAAAATTAGATATTTCAAAAGTCTATGACATAGTCTCATGGGAATTTCTAATGTCTATTTTGCAAAAAGTTGGCTTTAGAGGTAAAATCCTTAATCTCTTGGAAATTTGTTTCAAAACTCCTAAAATTTGGGGGCTCATTAATGGCTCTCCAAAAGGATTTTTGAGGTTTCTAGTGGTTTTAGGAAAGGTTATCCACTATCACTCTACTCATTCATTATTTTAGTTGATGTTCTTGGTAGAAAAACTTGTAGATTGGTATCTAATGGTGTGGTCAAAGGGTTTAGACCTTCCTTTTCCCTTGTAATTATTTTCCACCAGTAATTTGTTGACAATACACTTTTTTTCTCAGGAAGCTACTATTGCAAAGCCAAGGACC
Organism: Cupressus sempervirens; assembly: GCA_028749045.1. Taxonomy (NCBI): domain Eukaryota; kingdom Viridiplantae; phylum Streptophyta; class Pinopsida; order Cupressales; family Cupressaceae; genus Cupressus; species Cupressus sempervirens. The sequence continues at coordinate 234,657,739 of CM053792.1, read as the reverse complement.
AAAAATCTCTCACATTTTTTTCTTTAATTATGGTCAAAGGCTACACTTTTAGAAAAGTTCTCTTTTCTTCTTCAGTACTCTGAGAAGGCTACACACTTAGATTAATGACTTGTCCAACTACCAAATTTCTTATCTTCCTTTTATTAATTTGAATATTTCTTTGTCTATGGGAAAAAATGATAATTCTATTTCATCTACTTGATAGAATTCGATAGAATTTATTAATTTGAAATGGTGGTATGCTTAGCGATTTTGGAAAGCTTCAAATGTTCATACTTGTTATTAAAAGTACTTCACAATACACTGTGGATATTTCATATACAAATTTTATAAGCTAAGAAAATAGACATTATTAAGAGAATCAGATTTATATTAGTTTGTATTGTGGAGAAAAAGTTTCTTTCCCTATTCAATTGGGATATTGTCTACTCTTCCAACGAATAGTGAGACCCTAATGTTAGAGATATGGATTTACTTAATATTTCTCTATTAACTTAGATTAACTAGAATATTATTAGTTTAGGAATAGATTGAAGTCGTAAATTATGAGGTTCAAGTATTTAAACAATCATAAGGTGTCCATTCTTCTCAAAGATACTCTCTCAGTTGGTTCCAACATATAGAATAATATTCAATAAATTATCCAAAAATACCTCTTGACTAAAGGTTTTTTCAAATAGATTGGTAACATCCATGATGTGGATTTATGGTTGGACCCTTTGGCCCCCAACCTCCTCTATACTTTCAATTGATGTTTATTTCTATATAAAAAATTGTGTTGGTTGACCATCAAGGAAACAAAGTCAGTGATTACTAAGATGTCTTGGTTTTTCCCCCAAAGTAGAAAATTAATAATATTTCATTTCAAAGTTGACTAAAAGGTTTTCCTTATAGTTAATCAATTCTCTATCCTTTCTTAGGTTCTAGGAAATTGACCATATTATTATCAAGAAGAATCCAATTCTAGATTATGTCTAGTAAAATCACAATTTGATCTCTTGTCCCCTTATTAGCCTTAAGATTTTGACTGGACTAAGATTTGGAAGATGAAAATACTCCCTAAATCAAGTTTTTCTGGTGGATTATTTTCCACAAAAAGATCATCACTCTACATAATTTGCAAAAAAAAGGAATTCAATTAGTTAATAGATGTATCTTATGTGTACATGAAGAAGAAACTATGTCTTATTTTACTTTTTATTATTCTTTTGCTTGGGAAATAAGATAATGCATTCTAGCCCTATTTAAATTCCAATGGTACTATATTAATACTCATGGAGAGATTCAAAAGAAATCCTTGTTTGTAGGACTCTCAACTAGACCTTAACTCCTAGGTCTATTCTAGGAAACTTCTGGAGTCCTTAGGAGTCACTTTAGTTATCCTCCTCCTTACAAAATACTATAGGCTTCTAATCTCAAAGCCACAAGAAATTCACCATCAAGGTTGATCCTTTTGACAAATACTATAGGCTTCTAATCTCAAAGCCTCTCTAACTCTTCAAAAATCTAAGTTTAGTATTCCCATGGATGCATGGGTCTTAGACATTACATTTCAATCCTCTTGGGGAATTTTCCCTAACTCTTTCCATTTCTTCCTACTTAGTCTCTCCAAATCCCTAAAAATTAGGGCTAGTAGGCCAAGTAGCCCTAATTAGGCCTCATAATGTAGTTTTTCCATATTTCTCAAAATCTCCATTAAGGACCCTTGGAAAATCACCATACCAAATACCCTTTTGGAAAGGCTACAACATTTTTTTGGTCTTAGGTGCCGTATGTGTCCCTAAACCACTAACTCTAAACTAGCCTAAATGCATAACATCAATAACACATTAGGGTTTTTACTCTTTTTCTTGATAGATAGAGGTTCAAACTCAATAACTTTGTCAAGGTTTAACACATCCACTAAGTACATCTACATCAAAATTCCACACTCCTTAATACATCCACCCATGTTTTACTGCATTATTTAGCATCTTTCTTTGAGGTAGATGCTTATGGAATTTCCTAGGGAAAGGTGCTAAAAATAGGAAACCATATGTTCAGACCTCCAATTTTAGTATTTATACTATATAATGAGTTCCCTTCCATGCCTAAATAGGTTGTGATAGTTCCAAGGTGGGATTTTATGGAAGAGGCATTTTTGTCTTCTTCGTTCTATATGAATCAACAAAATAGCCGAAGAAAAAATATTTTTAAAAAAATTACAATTGAAAAAAAAAGAACCTAATAATCCACTCTATGAAATTAATTACATAATTCAAACTAATTAACATGTACAAAGATGGTGATTAATCCATTAAATCAAAGTTGCTCCACTTGAAAGAAAAACTATGACAATTAATGCACAAAAACAATTTTTTATGTTCCTCAAAAACATAAATTATGTTTACTAAATTCATGAACACCAACTATTCAAATAGTTCCATAATTACTAGGAGTTATCATGCAACTTTTCAAGAAATGTTGTCAGTGACAACTTTGACAATTTTTTTAGTATTGCTTTAAACTTGCCTTAGACATTCCAAATTTGTGTCTTGGGAAAAAAATAGACTCCCTATTATCTCCCTACATGTTTCATGATTCATCTAGTCATTTTGGAGGCTCCATGACTCAATTTTCTCACTTACTTCCAACATAGAAACTTTTGGCAATGTGAGCAATTTTGTGTCAATACTTGACAACTAACTCTCAACTTCTATACTAGAAATCTTAAAAACCTAAAAAGACTATTAGGAATCTTGATTCTTTACTAATCACTGGTGGTTTGGCTAAAACCATGACAAGCCAAAATTGACTTAGGAGAGCCAAGGCTTCAAATGGCCTACCCTAGGTGCCCCTACACGATTATACCCCTACAAACAAGAAGTCAAGTTATTCCTAAAGACACAAGATCTTTATTGATGCCTAATTTCTTAAACTTATTCTCAACTACCCAAGTAGCCTCTATTTTAGGTAGGGCTTCCCATTTTATAAGGTGCTCCATGAAGACTTCATGTCTTGTTTTCTTCTTCACTCTAGAATCCAATATCTTCTATGCCTTAGTTTGTTCCTTATGTGACATAGAGACCTCAATTATGTCCCTACCTACCTTTGTATCATGTTTCTTCTTTGTAACATCTAGACCTTTATACTTTATTAGGTCATGTACATTGAAGACTGGTGAGATAGCTAACTCTATAGGTAACTCCATCTTGTAAGAATTTTTTCCATACTTCTCCAAAACCTTAAATGGTCCTATTCTTCTCATTGAAATCTTGCTTCAAATTGCCTTCTACAACATATCTTTTTTGAGATGTATCATTACCAAATCCACTACTTCAAATTATAACTTTTTATTTGTCTCATCCACTTTGGGTTTTCGTTTCTGATTAGCCTCTATTATTATTTTCTCAACCTTTTCATAAACCTACCTCATGGACTGAGAAAAGTCCTCAACATGTCCACTTTTCCATGTCATGTCTCCACATTCCTTGAGTTCACACACACCTCTTGGATGTATCAATAAATTATGTCAAATGAACTTTTTCTAGTAACCATATCTATACTATCATTATAAAGAAATTTAGCTTCGGATAAGACTTGATCCCACATTTGACCATACTCTTTAGTCAAGTCTCAATAAGTTTCCCAACACCCTATTAATGACCTATGTTAATTTGGTTAATCTAGTGATGGCCTATACTATTAGCTATGGTGAACACAATAGCAACTTTATTGAAACTATGGGTCTATTTAAGGGGGTCAAGCATGGTAGTTTAATTGGTATTCAAAACTTGTATGTGGAGAGTCATTCACAACTTATTATTGAAGAAATCAAAGAGAAAAATAAAGTTAGCTAGTATATCTCCTAGGTGATTAAGGATACCTATACCGTCACCTCAAGATTTTTGGAAGTGGTTATTCAGCATATTTATTGTGAATGCAATAAAGTTGCTGATGTGTTAGCATCAATTGGGTACTATTGACATGAAATTTTGTACACTTTCCTAAATTTTTTACCTAAAGGAAACTTTGTGTAACATGCAAACAATCTCAAAATTGTGGGACTTTGCAATTAGAGATTGATTCTCTAGAGAAGGTTGGCTTCATTACTGTCAAGGTGCAGCTAACTATTTTTTGAGAGAAAAAGGGAGAATGAATGCATGGAAGCAAGCTACCTATTCTAATCTAAGATGGGTGATATGCCAAATAGTATTAAAAAGCATGAGATCAGTGGAATTTTCAAATATATCTGACATGTCAAATATAATAGGGATATGTGAAAACCTTAGTCAGACCTTTTATATACCTAAGTCTTAATATTTTCATATTTGCATGATATATCCTTCTAACAATCCAAGTTGTGATCATGCGATCATCCTCTTTCTGCGCCATCGCTCTAGTTCACCACTTAATTTTCAAGAGGGTTGCGACATTTCTAGATGGTCATGTTTGCAGTTAGTGTGGCCTCATAGTCATTTTATCTAACATCTGGCTAAGAGTTGTGTAGGAGCAAAGACTATGATTCACATGATCGCAAGAATCTAGAGGCTTGAAGATATAAATGTTGCAAAGTTGTGAATTCTTTTGGTTGCATCATTGCAAGGGCCAAATACTTCATTGAGTAAGGTTGGTTAGTTCAATCAACATCATTTCATCCAAGTAAACTTCAAATTTAAGTTGTGTTGTTGCGAGAGTTCATGCTGGCAGTCAAGTTCTTGATTTTTCCAAGATTGTATGCATTTTTATGTTATGCTCATCAAAGATTGTGAGGTTGCAATGACATCTAACAAGCAAGTCTAATGTCTTACACAACATCACATGGTCAATGAGAAATTAAGATTTTTAGGTTGTGAGGCTATGCTATGTAGTTAGGATTCAAGTTGTGAACATGTGAGGAGTCTATTTGTAGTCAAGGCCTATGTTGTCACATTTTCGTGAATTTGGTCAACGCAGCGATGATGTGAACGATTCATTCACACATTCACAAGGTCAGTTGATGAGTTAATGAAATAGACCATGAGGTTCTAATTAACGTCATGCACTTAGGTTCATAGGATTTTGCAACATTGCAAGGATAAAGATGCTAAGGTCCCTAACTATGGAGATGGCATGAGAGTAGTTCATTTTACTTGTTCATAGGTTCACAACAATCAAAGAGCCAAGATGAAGACAAGCTGTAAAGCAGTGATCAAATAGCTAGTAGAGGAAATTAGTTGTGAAGCTGTAGAATAGGGCAATTAATAAGTCAAAGAAAGAAATAAAGGCTGGTGAGGTGGAAAAATATTTAAAAGGAATCAGGCCACATGGCAGGGTTAGGCGATTGACTTCAATTGACTGATGATATAGCTAATTTGGCATAGGGGCACGATTTGGTATAGTTCTTTAATTATAAAGAGGTCTTTGATTGCTTGTAAACACTATTTTTAGTGATCTCTATGCCTAGTAGATGAAACTTTCATCCTTTCTACCAATTGGTTATTTGTCTACCCCGTTAGAGCAATAATGGCCACCATTTTTTTGTCTCTTCATGCTCTAATTTACATGCAAAGATTAGATTTTTTGCATTTGAGTGTGTCTAATTAGATCTTTCTTGGATCAACAATAATGGTTCTTTGTAGCTATAGGAAGTAGTTGAGCTTTGGCATAAGGTAGAAGTTTGTCAGTTATGCTTGAGCTATAAAAGCAAGTTTTGTAAATCGTCCAAGGGTCAGTCTTTTTCTGATTCTATAGTTGTAGTATTCTATTCTCTATTACTATAATCCCCATTTTACCTATGAAAAAATATAATTTTGAATTGTATCTCCTTCTTCCATTAATATATCGTGCAACATCTTTTACCTTATAATGGTGTATCGCCCTCATGCTTCGGTTATATGTTGTATCTATTTTCTTTGAATGATAGAGTGAAGTCCCTTTCTTATACCATTTCATTGATTTTTGGTCTGTATATGATCTTTGAGTCAAAGCTAAGATAAAATCTATGTATCTGAGGATCAAATTGATGAATTGTGCTTCTATGGGCAAGGATAAGATTGAACAATACTACTTGGTGCATCACCTCTCTTATATTAGAATAGGTAGTTTGCTTCCATGCATTCCTTCTCCCCTTTCCTCTCAAGAAATAGTTAGGTATGCCCTAATAGTAAGGAAGTTAGCCTTCTCTGGAGACTCAATCTCTAATTACAAAGTCCCACACTTCAAGATTCTTTCCATGTTAAATGAGGTTTCCTTTAGGTAAAAACCTTAGTCAAGGGTGCAAACTTTCATGTCAATAGGTACATAATAGATAACACATGTAGCTGGGAGAAATTTTATTCCAAGCTTTAATTTAAAAAGATATTAAATAATTTTATGGAGTCAAATAATTTTTTGAGAAAAAGTACTTGTTGTTTGGTAATCATTATTTTGACTATATTGCCAAAATGTGGTTGTCATAGGTTAAAAGCACAAATCTGTGTCACCATTTAGGATACCAAAACTTGTTTTGGTCAAATATCATTTCTTTATCGAAACTCAATTTTTTTCAAAACCTAAAAATACCCTTTTGTAGATTGCAGATTCAAAATCATCATTATATAATATTTTGACTATTTTGATTAGTTATAATATGTTATAATTTCAAAATATTATAAGTCAATATTTCAACTTTTCAAAAGATCCTCCCTCAAAAAAGGAAAGAAGATTGTACATATCATATCAAAAAAATTAAAAAGTTAGATTTATCTCTAGAGAGGAAAAAGGATTGTATAAATCATATCAAAAAACTTTTAAAAATATATTTATCTCTAGAGGAGAGAGTCCTCTTCACGAATATGTAATTTTTTTTCAAGAAGGTGTAGATTAGACAGGGAAGTTTTGACAAGAGGAAAAAATTGTTGGATTTTGATAAGGTCGAGCTTGAGTACTTATAACAAAGAAAATATAAATCAAAAATAATTTTTATTTTATTTTTCCCTAGCTATACATGTCATCTATAAGATATTTTCAAATTAGAACAAAAAAAGACAATTTGCATATACTTTTTTGACAGGAACTACCACCTATATTTTTTATAGCTAAAAAGGGGACTTCAAAATGAAAGAAAATGAATAAATTTTTAATCAAAAAAATTATAAAAAATTATAGGCATAAAATTCATCCAATTCTACACATTTCATCAGTTTACACCATATTTAAGCTCTAAACACAAATACCATTTTTTTTTTTTTTGTCATTAATGTTGAATAGTCACATTCTGATATCTCATTTCTTTATAAAAGGTGACATAGGTTGCCTAAAAGTGGCTGTCATATCATTTATTATGTGAGGATTTTGATTAGTCTCCTAAGAAGTATTTAATTTAGGAGAGATTTTTTCCTAAGTTAGAATGTTGGCTATTGCAAACTTTGGTGCAATTTTATCAAGAGAAAAAGGACTGGTAATGTATTTAATGAAGGTACTCATATCAATGGAAAAAGAAGTTATAGCTAGAAGTGAAATGAAAGTATTAAGGATCATTATGATTCATGGTAGAGTGTGCCCATCTTGGGTGATTGTTAGTTGGATCATTTTTTATTTGGGTGTTCACCATTTCAATTTCTTCATTCTCAATTTTTTGAGTGTTGGGCTTACTAGTTTTATTAATCTACATTTTGAGTTAGCTAGGTAATGTTGGATATTTCTAAGGATTTGGGGGAGAGAGGAGAAATTGTTGGTAACCATGTTCACATTGATCCAAGATCCATTGAGAAATATAATGAGTCTACCTAGACTTGTCTCAAGGAGGGTGGGTTGGTGTCATTTATGTAGTGCATTAAGGGTTATGACGAGTCCATCTCTATGCAGTTTGTTAATACCTAGAACAACAAGTGAGTGTTTGTGAATGGGATCTCATTTGAGATGAACAAGGAAGTCATTTCAAAATTTGGTGTTTTCTCCTTTAATGGCCAAAAATGGAAAAAATAAACCCATGTTGCAGATGAAGCTAGCCTCAATGTGTTCTTTTGAGTTGGTAAAATTCTAACTCATGAGTGTGGTGGTTTTTTCAGAATGGCTTTCAAATAATTGGATAGAGGTATGCTATGCTATCATGTGTCATCTCACCAAAGAGGGTAGATTCCATATTTTTTACTACTTTCATTTTCACATTTTAATACATTTCTAGAATGATGACCTCATCTCATTTCCCTACCCCATGCTTCACTCCATGGATACAATATTCTAACATTTAGGGAGAAGATAAAAAAGATAAGCCTTATAACATCCTCCACCAAGATTTCATGTTCGAACTATGTATTTTCTACAAAAGTCTTTTCTTGACCCAGCCTATCAAGGTCCAAGTTATCCTCTGTACTTTTTTATTTCTACCTCAAACCCCCAAATCTCATCTGAGGTGATGTTGACTATTGATACCAAAAAGTCCCAACTCCTCTCTATACTAGACATCCTTAAAAAAATAAAGATGGAGAAGAATATGTAGATTGGGGACTCAGATGTGGAAACAAAAGGTGATAGGAAGAGATCCCTTAGAAATAAGAAAGAATGTGTGAATGTAGAACCCTAGACCTAAACCTAAGATCCCTCCTAGCTCAAACTCCAATGGAAGCAACAAACAAAATCCCCCCACCCCCAACCAAGGAAAAGGAAAAAATAAGAGTAAAGCCTCCTGTACATTAAGGATGAGAAGGACATGACTAGTGAGGGAAGAGCTAAAGAAAGCAATCATTTAATCCTTATTCATTTCAATATCTCTGACACCAAAAAGAATGATAGCCTAGTAAAATAGGGAGGTGAAAAGGGGCAAACTCTTGCCTCCCCTCCCAACCCCCCTGACAACATGAAAAAGGAAAATAGATACTCGATAAGGACCCCAAGGGGGCCTCTACAAGTGAAAATTAGAATATTGTGAAGGGGTTGTGAGACATGAATAGGACCTTCAAGAAGCTGGAGGAGAGGAAGAAGATTATATAGTAGAGATTTGATGATGTTATCAATTTTGTGGTTAGGTTGATGCACTTATTTTCATGGACTCTTAACCTCCTACATACAAAGAAGAAAGGCCTAATTTTTGTAGTGGGGTGGACACCACAGGCTCCCTATACATTCCTAGCAGATGACTGGCTCCAACTCTTGTTTGATAAGCCAGAAGGGAAAGATAAAAACATGGAGAGTTAGATCTCCTCTTGGTTATAGTATATTAGTTTTTTGTTTTAGTTATGATGGTTATCTTGGCACTTGGCCCTTGTGGGATCTGTTCATAGTGCTTCCTTAGACTCTCTTTTATTATGGTTTATGTATATAGTATGGTTCAAACTACTCATAGTTTTTTAATGATGGTTACATTTTGAGAGACTCTAATTTGGGTTTTTTTTGAAATTAAGAAGGGGAGAAGGATAAAATGTGTTAAATTTGACTTGTAGTTGTTCTACATCATTTTATTTTTTTGGGTAAGCCCTCATTTTTTATGTTTTTAATTTCAAAAATATTTATTATATAAATCATATTTTATATATTATTAATTTTCATCTTTAATTGCCAATAGTGGCATGTTGTGATGGTTAAGTTGTTGAGTTGTTATCCTTGCCATCAAGGTTCAAATCTCTCGGGGATGAGGTCCCCCGTTTGTGACCTCACTGGTTCATAGCTCCAGGTCAAAGTGTTTACCCCTCTAAAAAATATAAAAAATTTCATCTTTAATCAAAAAACTAAATTAATAAAAGTACGTATAATATGTAATTTCAAATTATTATTTTTTAATATAATATTGTATACATATTATAATTATAAATACAAATTTTATCTTAAAAAGATTTCATAAAATATATTAAATTTAATAAATCCAATATGTAAATAATTATTTTCATTGAGATTATTAATTTGTAAATTTTTTATTATATTTTTCTTAGTTGATTTTATATTTAAGTAATTTATATTAAGTATAGAACTATAGGCAAATAATGGGTGTTTAAGTTTGTTTTGTTAAATCTCTTCTTTTTCAAATTGTTGAAATAGATTTTATTGTCTTTTATCAATGTAGTTGTGTGTAATAACAATTTCCTTTTTTGTTTAGTTATGAAAATATTTTTAATTATATTTTTCTCAATTTATTTAATATTTAATTATATTATATTAAACATAGAACTATAGGCAAATACTCGTCACTATGTGAGACTTGTTAGATACTACTTCATCATATATGTTAGTCTTACAAACCTTAGCTGGTTGTGTATATACTTTTATAAATAGATTCTCTTAGAGAAATATTTTATTATATTTTTTATAAGTGATTATCTTGACTATCTAGAAAGTAGCATTAACATGTTGTTTTTATTGGTTTTTAATACTACAAATTCTTCTGGGGATTTTAGTTGCAATGGTTTGAAGCTAGTTCTAGTGATGTTTCGTATTATTTACTATCATTTAGAATCAAGACTCATTTCCTAACTTATTAGAAATTTAAAATTATTTTTAATTTAGATTGAAATGCGTGAAATTTTAATAAAAAAATTGATTGTATCGTTGTAAGTTGAGCAAGTTGTCAAGAGAAATTAGGAAAAAAGGAGAAGATAAACTTATGCAATGTATATCATTTTGAACCAACCCTTACCTACACACAACTAGCCATTAAGATGTCACAATATAATTGAGTGTGTCTCATGATGAAAGCCTACAAGTAGAGGTACTTCATACAAAAGAAATGGAAAATTCATGTGGAGAGCCTTTTGAATTGGTTGACAAAACAAAAATGTGGAAGCTAATGCTCTTGTAACTCCAACATTTAGATTTTCCCTTGAGTATATATTTATTTTCTTTATTGTACTATCATAATAAAGTCTTACAAAACATGTCATACTAGATAGCATGCCAAGTTGGAATATTTTTTTATTAATGATCATGAATGAATTTATATATTTTTTAATTGTATGGATGAGTTTGATGATCAATTATTTCATTTGAGATAAAATATTTGAAATGAAGGATGGTTTTCCAATAAGATAGTGCATCTCAGGAGGATTTCATTTCTAAAAGAGTGGTTCTTTTTAAAATATATATGTGATAACGACTTTTCTCCTAGGCTCAAAAATATGATGTAATAGAAGATAATTAAAATTTTGTTGTATTTTATTCATTTTGATTCATTGCATAAATAAAGAAGTCATATAATAGTTCAATTTCTATTAAATAACCACCAAAAATAGAAATATAAACCTAACTCTTTAACCCTAATGATTAATTTATTTATATCCCCCTTCTAATCGAAAAGTGGTGGGATTTAAAATTTGTTTGAAGGTTCAAACTTTTATACTTGAACATGTTTCCCATTAGTGGGACTTAAATTTTATGATGAGCCTATTTCTTTGTTAAGTTTCATTTTGGGAGTTATTTTGTCCATTTTGAATTACCACACTTTGGTGCATAATCACTCAAAAATAGCACACATTGGGTGTGGTAAAATAACACACATCGGGTGTTGTAAACCCTTTTCATCCATATGACAATTCGATAATAGCATGATATATTTATTGAAAAAAAATAAAGGAGAGAGAAAGTGAAAAGAACTAGAAAGTAAAAATGAATAATAAATGTAACTTTTGGCTTGAGGATTTATTTAATGTGAGGGTTTTGTTAATGTAACTTGCTAGGTCAACTTGTGGCTTGGTTTGGTATAAGTAGAGAATCATGTCTTCTAATTATTCATTATTCTACAAGAAAGTTAACTAGAGAGAGGAGTAGCTAAGAAGAGAGAAGTTTCTAAACAAAGCTAGTAGCTACGGCTTGGGAAACAAGAAGGTTTCTTGGTGGCTTGTGAGAACAAGTTTATATTTTTTTGGGGTTTTCTACCAGATTGTATAGCTGGGCTAGTCAAGATTTGTATCTTATGAGATCTTGTAGAATTACTATTGTATTTGCTTATGTATTTGACTATAACTTGGAAGGCCTTATAGTTAGGCATATTGGATGTAAATTTAATAATTCTATTATGAGAGTCATAATTATTTGGATCTAAAGCTTTGTGTTATTTTATACTTTCAATGTGTGGTCATTTGTTGGGGGTAGGACATCTCCTTTGGGGATTCTCCTTGTTTGCACTGCATGAAGTGGTATTAGAGAAGAGTTTGATCTTGTGGTGGATTGTTCCTTCTAGTGTCTTAGATATCTTTAATGTGAGGTAGTAGATTGTGGTTTTAACTTACAATTGTAGAGGACTTGTAGATGAATCTTAATATGGAGAGATGGTTACGAATATTGCATGTTGATCTTGTTGAGTGAAGGTTGGATCCACTTAGAGATTTGTTACAAAGGGTCTGAAAACATCTTGAAAGATGTCTATGATAAGATTGGACACTAGTCAGAGGGTAAAAGGAAAAACCTATGTCACTCTTTTGTAAAGGAAGAGGCTAACAAAAGTATAATTGTTCACCTTCAATGACATAAAATTGGTATTATTATTTAGAATTTAAAAATGAAGTAAGCTAATGAAATGTGTAGAAATGGATGACATTTAGGATTATAATTTTTAATAATTATCTAGAATAATAATTCATATATTTTCCTATTTTTATAGAGAATTTTTTAGTTTCTAAAAAATGTTGAAAATTAAGGGTCTAGTTCCCACAACAAAACTATATGAAAATGAGCTTATTTCCCTTTGATTTCATACTATGTTATAGATAATATTTATAGCTAGAATAATTTAAAAATAAAAATAGGATTTGGACCTATATTTTCTCTTTTATAATGACTCAAACTTAAACTCACCTAAAATTGATAATTTTCATCTCCCATCACATTTTTAAAAAAAAATCTATTCTAACAGAAGGAAAATTATACATTTTGGAAGAGGACTCTCTCCTCTAGAACATCATATAATTTTAAATTTCTTTCATATGATTCAATATTTTTTCTTTCTCAAAATTGACATCTTTTCAAGTGCTAAAATGCATGCTTATAGATTTTTTTAATTACACTATACTATATCTAATTAACACACTATAAACTCTATATGAGAATATTCAAGTGACTTTGAGCTCTATAAAATTGTGTTTATATGTTATTTAAAATACATCATAAAATGTAGTAAGAATTATTGAAACATTATTATTTTTAAATAATTATATTTCTTTAGTAATTAGATATAAAATAGTATAAAATATGCATTTAATAGACATTTCCTATTGGAAAAGCATGAGACCATATATAACTTAGCTAGAATGAATTTATCTAGGTCATATGTTTGAACATGGAAAGGTTGAAGTGGAAGTTGGTTTTGTTTATCAATTTGAGGATTCTGATGTGAATCCTACAAAGCAACCTGTGCTTTTTGTTGAAGAGGTCCCTAACCTTGCTAATGTTGAACAAGATGTCTTTTTCCATGATCAGCTAGATGGATTTGGCATGAATATTCCAAAGCATCTTATTATGGATGATAAGGTTTCTGATTGTGAGAATTTACATGTGGATGTTCCTACTCATATGGAGTTGGATGTCGCTAGTGTGACTTTACTAGTTGCTAAGTTGCTTGAGGATCTACATGATACCGTGGATTTGTATGTTCCTAATTGTCTCATGGTTGACATGGTTGAGGATTTATATTTTTTTCCTCTTATTATGGATTTGGTCTTACATGTTGCTGACTTGGCTTTGAAGTTACATGGTGTTGTTTTCATGGAGTTCATGTTTAAGGATATTGCTATTGCTGGTTTTGATCAGTTGTAGAGACTCTTGGTGAAGCATTATGTTCATTTTGTTCCTAGAAGTGAGAATATTGATTGGGTTACTAACATTCATTCGATTTAGATGTTTGAGTGGATGAAGCATAGATGGTTGATTTACATATTTGTTCTTCTATCTAAGATAGATTGAAAACCTTTGGAAAGATGAAGTTGAATGTAGATATTTCTTTTGGCATCAAAGTATGGGACATACTTTTCTATCTAAATCTTTGTGTTATTTTTACACTTGTACTATGTAGTCATTTGTTGGGGGCTAGGACATTTCTTTTTGGGATTCTCCAACCTTGCATTACATCAAGCACACATTGGGTGCAATAAAATAACACACATTGGGTGTTGTGAACTTGTTCTAATTTGATAATAACACACATTACCAATGTAGTGGACTTGGTTTGTCCATTTGTTTGAAAATGGTATACATTGAATTCTTGTAATTTTCACTCACTTGAACTTGAATCTAAATATATTTTTATGATTGTTGTTCACTTGATCTTGAATTTGAAATGTTCACTCACTTAACTTGAATCTTGCATATACATAATATTCCTTCCCTTGATAGATGAGAGATAATAATATTGACAACATGACTTCAATGTCGAGTTATTTGGATAAGAGACCACATGTTTATCTTCATAGCTTCAAATAGATAGAATGCATTAGCATGGACCAATATTTTCACCATTAAAATCTCACCACCATGATTATTGTCATCGATAATGACAACAATTACATAATTTAAAGAAAACATTCTATTGAATTAGGAATATGTTGACCACATGAAAGCATTGTCCTATTTCTACATCAATTACTATCATATTTACTAATTAGAGACAAACTAACACTCTTTAAACTTTCTACAATTCATTACTACATATATTTCCCATAGAAATTCTTTGATAATAGTGACATTACCCTTCATTATAAATAAAGAGAGAAAAATATGTATTCTTATCAAATAAAAGAGAGGCAAACATGTATTCTTATCAAATGAAGCTCATATTCTCTAAAATTTTCAATCATTTTCATGCAAAAAGCTTCTTCTAGCATTAGCTTCAAAGAATATTTAACATTGAACCACTTAAAATCTGCCCATAAAAATCAGATTATTCTACCACGAAATGCTTATACGCAAATCATATTTAACCATGGAGAAATTTGAAAATTGTATTCCATGCGGTGGTAATAAGGTACTGATTCTATAAGGAAAAATAAGTCACTTAATAATCAGATTTTTGCAGACCCAAATCAAACACATATTTACAATCTGATTTTGCCCAAGAAAAATCCGCTCCAAGAAAGGGTTGATTACATTATTTGAAAAACCGATGCCCATGCAACTTGTATTTTCTCAAGATTTGGGCAAAACAATATTTATTGATTGCTTTTCACATTTGAGCCGATGACATTGGATTCTTCATTTTATATGTACTAAATGACTTCTAAACCAAATTGATTGTAACTTCATTTCCAAACTGATTTAATTCTTTCAAAACCAAAACTAAAATCTCATGCCCAAATGGATTCTTGAACAGAATATGTGAATCCAAATTCATGAATGAAAATAATTTTTATTTTTATTTTTAAATGAAAGGTATGAAGAATCTATAAATTTATTAATATTAAAGAAGTGTTTATACCATAATTCATAATAGCTAAACACTGACTAAACACACCAATCAATCATTATGACTGACCATAGATGAATGATGAAATAAATAAAAATCAATTTCAGAATTAGGAACAATATTCACCAGACCTTTATCTATTGTCATATTTTCCATGTAGTCAGCCAATCTATTATGTTCTCTATATGTGTGAGAAATTTCATAAGAGCAAAACTTGTCCAACAAAGACCAACACTTTTGAAGAATATAATGTAATCTCCAGTTCTGACATGATCCTTTCAAAACTAAAATCATTTATGGTTTCAAGAAACCAATAAGGAAAATTCAAAAACATTGGAGCATGAACAAAGGGTGATCCATCATTAGATGGCTTTGGCTGAGATGGCCCATAATATTTCACATTCTTTCTTCCATGAAGAAAATCAAAACTTTGTTGAATTTTATTCATTATGATTGACTACATAAATAAAAACTTTGTTGTATTTTATTCATTGTGATTCACTACGTAAATAAGATAGTCCTATAACAGTTCAATTGTTATTAAATAACTATCAAAAACTAAAATATGAAACTAACTTTTCTAATGATTAATAAATTTACACTATTCTTATTAGAACAAGAAAAAAAATCAAGAGGATGGATTGAGGGAGTGAAGTTGGAAAAAAGAAAAAATCCTAAAATTATTTAGATTGGTGAGAATCTCTCACCTCATGAAAAATAAATTTTGATTTTCCTCTACATAAATCTAAGCATTACTATTTATGTTCATATGATGAACTGAAGCCTTATATAGAAGAAGTGTTTCAATAAAATATCCTACAAGTCTAATGTTAAACAATTTAGACAAAAATTAAGCCCCTCTTTGCTTGTTATTAGACTTTTTGAGTGGGTTCATATCCTCTTTCCAAAAAGAAAAAAATAATAATAATAAGATTATATAGTTTTTATATAAGAAAGAACTATTCATCAAAAAAATTGTAAAACAAAATTTATCCACTGGAACCCTTAAAAGTAAGAGGAATGGCTGACTGCCACATCACACACCAATTTCTGAGGCCTAATGTCTTGTTTCACCAGTGTGTATGTATATATATATATATATATATATATAATCACTCATTTATGTTTTGCTGAATCCAATTCTGAGGAAAGATGATGATGACACTTTTAAAATAGTTGTACAGGCTAAATATTTATTTGTTTTTTCTCTCCCATGCGCACTTTAGCTTTTTGGAATGTGATAAGTATGATTTGTGGGTTATCTCTGGGAACATGATGTCCCACACAAACATGAATGTGATACTGTCAGTATAAAAATTGGACCTGTCATGTGCTTCAAATCATATCAACTCAACTGTCTCTCAAAATATATATTCAGAAACCCTAAAAAAACGTATCTTCATTTCTCCACTACTCAAAAGTTTCCTCCACCACACTTGCAGCTCGGCACACTCCAACAGACGCTTCCACACTCCTCCTTGTGGGAGGAACGACCCCAGACGAGGTCCAATGGCACCATTTCCTGCTAACACCGGTATAAATATGCTCTCAAAGAGACTAGAGCCCAAAACAACGCAGGATTCACAGATCAATCCAACAAGTCCGTAACATTCTATCCTTTGTGCTTTTTTCACATAACAGAGAAGAGAAGTTCGTATAAATGGCCATCTTTGGAGATAGAAGAAAAAATTACAGAAATGATCATAATGGTGACGATGATGATGATGGCTATGACTATGATGATCAAGGTCCGGATTGCAACCCATCCGTCATCCTAACTTTAGGTATCTGCTCTGCTAAAAACTGAGTTTTTTATCTTTTAAATTTTCAATCACTAGATCAATCAGGTTACCTATATTTATAGGTATGCACTTCAAGTTTTGATTGTTTAGTCAGACAGACTTTATCATATGACTTGCAAACTAATGAGATAAACTAATTGGAGTTTTTTATAACTTTAAATCTTGACCTGGGTAAGGTTTAGGCAACAACAATGTTATCGAAATTAGTTTTGTTTCTTTATATCCATTGATCTTGATTTGGGTATGGATTATGTAGCAATCAAGTTAATGCAATCTCCTTGGCTGACATTGATATTTTAAGAAAACGGACAAGCTCTAATGTGAGAAACAATGGAAAAGATGTTTGTTTACGGATCAGATATCATTGTATTTCTATGAGGCTTTTGAAAGCGGGCGGCCACTTTTGACAGCTTAGAACGTGGGTATAGAAGATAGCTTATGGGTTTTAACGAACTTGTATAAATTCTTGAACTTTTGCGGATCTTTAGTAGTCTTTTTGAGAGGAATAAAAATGAGGAATGAGGTTGGAATTCCAGTTTGTATCAGTCTTTTTGTACAAATAAATTATTATAGTTTGCTTGCTTTGCATCTTTCTTTTCACATAAGAACATGGCAGTATGTTTAGCGACTTTCACTGTTTCATCCGATCAGTTATTGATGCAAAATCAAAACTGAACCACTGCCTTGAAGATCTTAAATGAGCCAATCTCTATACACCATGCTAACGATTATAGACTAGCAGTGCATGTTCTTTTACATGCAACAATAAGTCTATAAGAATGATATATATGACACGAATAAAATTAATCAAACGAATCCTTTCAAGGCTCAACTCTTATATTTTTGAAATACATATTTTATAAAATGTGATTTTATGACATTTAGTTTACTTTTATGAAGAGAAAAATCACATTTATAATATATAAATAATTACAATTTGAAATTATAATAAAAAAAAATTAATTCCATAATTTAACATTTCATTTTACAATATATTCATATAAAAATTATTATTGTTAATCTAAAATAATTTATATTTACTAGCATTTCCACCTAGCATTTCCACCATGTAAGAAGGTGCAATAATTATATTTATATTGATAAGAAAAATATATTTTCACATATTTTTAATATTATATCAACTAACATCTTCTAGACACGGTTGATAATGTTAAGTTCTTGTTTTTATTTTTTAGTTTTTCATGTCTTCTCTTATATGATTTTTTTAATGGTAATGTAAGGTAGTAAGGTGATGGTTTAGTTAATCATTAGTTGATTTTATTTCAATTATTTTAAGTTTATTTTTTAAATTAGTGTGTATCAATTTTTTTATTTAAATTGAAAACTTGACCACCACAATTCTTATATTTTTGAAGTACATATTTTATAAAATGTGATCTTATGTGTTAATATTTATAACATTTAGTTTACTTTTATAAAGAGAAAAATCATATTTATAATATATAAATAATTACAATTTGAAATTATAACAAAAAATAATTTAATTCCATAATTTAACATTTCATTTTACAATATATTCATATTAAAATTATTATTGCTGATCTAAAATAATTTGGATTTACTTGTATTTCCACCATAAGAAGGTGCAATTGATAAGAAAAATATACTTTCACATATTTTTAATATTATATCAACTAACATCTTCTAGACATAGTTGATAATGTTAAGTTCTTGTTCTTTATTTTTGTTTTTTCATCTCTTCTCTTATATGACTTTTTTAATGGTAATTTTAGGTAGTAAGGTGATGGTTTAGTTAATCATTAGTTGATTTTATTTCAATTATTTTAAGTTTATTTTTTAAATTAGTGTGCATTAGTTTTTTTTTTTTTATATCATTTATATAAAATAATAATTTTACTCTCTATAACTTTAAAATGATTCATTTTGATTTTTGTTTCTTTTTTTTTTATTGTCTACTTGCCATTTTAAATGCTTTTATATTTATCAAATAATTGAAAATATAATAATAATCATTTAATATCAAATAATAAAAATAATAAAATACTTAATTCTTAACTATAAACACAAAAATATTATTATTATAAATTTTCTAACTAACATATTTTTTATATAATAATAAATATAAAATACTATAAGATTCTAAGGTTGAATTAATCTCTAAGAAAATAAAATAAATTTATCAACTTAATTAGAACAATCCTAAATTTCTCAAAATACTTATTTAACTCTGTAGCAACTATGAGGACTGGTTAAAATATGTAAATACATACTTTATAAATAATCCTACATACACAATAAGTGTAAAATGAAAAATTCTAGCTACTAGTTGCTACCATATAAGTACTATTTAGAATCAATACATCCATTGTAATGTACACATATAACTAATAAAGTAGTATGTAGAAATGAAACAAAATCAATCTATTTATATAGATTATAAAATGCTCTTATGTATTTTGAATATAATAAGATAACATTAAAAAATGTTTCAAAATTTTTCCAATGTAAAGCTAAACCCAATTCATGAACCATTGAACTCTTCTCCTTCAAAGAAATTTAGAAATTAATATCCAAATTTATATCACTAAATATTTTAGATTTATCATAATAATGTGTTCACAAATTTCATGATCTAAAGAAAATATATAAAAATTAGATTAAAATTTATTCAATATTGATGAGCTTTACATGGTTTTGTGTTTGTATTATTGCAAAGAATTTTTCATGATTATTTAATTAATGGACAATTTAAGAAAAGCTTTATGAAATCTACTAAGGCCTTATAGTTTGGTTGTTTCATAAATACAAAAAAAAAATTCATTTTCTCACTTTTATTCATTTTCTTACTTGGTGTATTTTTTTTATTTTTTTCTTCTTTTATTGCTTAGTCTCTTTTGTATATTTGTATTCTCCTTTTATTTTTACATTTCTTTAGCTTCTCTATCTTTGCTCATTTGGGTTTTTTCATTTCGATACTCTCTTATTCCATCTTTGTGATTGTGTTATCTCATAGTTTTCCTTTTTCCTTTGGCTTTCTCTTTTAAAATGAAATAATTTTTAGCATTGTGGCTTCCTTTGGTATTGTGTCTTTCACTTCCCAACTCTATTCCCCTCTTGGTTTATTTTTATTTTTATTTCATTATTTTTCTTGTGGGTTTGGTGTTATGTCTCATCAACTCTCTCTCCTCCCCCTTCCCCCCTCCCTTCTATTTCTTCAATTGGTTGGATCTGCATTCTACCTTTTCATGTTCTCTTTTCTCTCTAGCATCTTAATGATGGATCATGTAGTATGATCCAAAACATTGATGTAAAAAACTGTACACAATCAAATCCAAAAATTTGTGAGCACATTAGCATGGATTGTGGAAATCTAATAGATCTCATCAATTATATGATTAAACAAATGATAAATTGTATGTGACATTCAAATATTTATCTTTTTAGAATAAATTTATTTTTATTTGATTTTAATTATTAAAGATAGTTAAAATAAAATTCATAAAATATATTTTATATTTTCCACCTTATTCAAATGTTTGAAGATTGCTAGCATAAATTTAATAGTTATTTATTTATTTATTTCAATTTCAATTTTTTAGTTAAGACTATTTATGTTAAGTTTTCTACCAGGATATGCCATTGTCCTTAAAATTAAAAGTCTCAAACAATTATATTATTAATTAGATGATAAATTGTATGTGACATTCAAATATTTATCTTTTTACAATAATTTTATTTTTATTTGATTTTAATTATTAGAAATAGTTAAAATAAAATTCTTTAAATAGATTTTATATTTTCCACCTTATTCAAATGTTATTGATGTAGGATTTGAGCAAAAGCGCACAACAAATCCACGAAGCCCAAGAAAACCTGCATCCAGAAAACCTGTCACGGAGAAGAAAAAGACAAGAAGAGGCAAGGGTTTGATCTGAAAAAACTCAGAAGAAGAAAATATTATTCAACAGATCTTCATTTAATTAAAAATACAGAGAGATCAATCCTTATAAAGGAGATCAAAACCCGAAAAGGGTAACCTAAAGCCTAAAAAAGCTAGGGTTGCACAATATAATTAATAAAATATTAATTATATGCACCTACAAGATAGCTTAAGCAAGCTAGAGTAATAGGCAACTTAATTAATTAAATCAAAGTGATTTAATTAATAAGTTAGAACAAATAATTACTCTAGCACCCCCCCTTAAGCGAAGCTCAGGAGGTAAGCTAACCTAGCACAGCTATGAAAGAGAATTGGGTCCTGGCAACAAGGCCTGATCAGGTACCCAATCACAAAAAAACTCTATAAAGAGGAGAAATAGAGAAAATCACATGGGAAAAACCCTACTTCAAAAAGGGATAGCAAAGAATGTTCCAGAAGATGGAACAAAGAGATCAGAAGAGAATCATTGAAGCATGAAGAACCGCAAAGCTTTGTCAAAATGCTGATCTGTAGAACCTCTATGGAAATAGAAGGCACGAACCATCAACCAAAGGAACCTCCATGGAAATAGAAGGCACAAACCATCAACCAAAGAAGCATAGAATAGAAATATAACCTCCCCTTAAGGTAGGTGAGGTGACAGGCAGCTGAAAAGATGGGCCTAAAATCTCCTACAACATAGGAGCCAAACACATCAAGAGTGAGGTACAAACACCAATAAAGGCACGTGTCATCAACACTGCATGAGAAAATAGAGAAAGAGGGCCTATCAGTGGCAAACAACTATCCCCCCCCCCCCCCCCCATGGCACTTTATAAAATAGTGCGAGTACAACGAATCACAATGATGAAAAGGATCCCAAAATGCAAGAGTGGCACTTTATCTCAGTGTGTTGGATAAAGATGCTTACAATGAATATCAAAAATGATTAGAAAAAACATAAGGCTGAAAAAACATAAGGTAAAGCCCAAAACGAAGCAACTGAAGCAACAAAATTGATCTTCGGACCTTAAACAATCAAGATATCCACTAGAATGCTAAAATGCAAAAGACTAAATAAGATGTGCTTGGAATAGAATATGGAACAACAACCAACATCATTGGAAAGAGCACAGAAAGAGCTTTCCAGCAATATAAAGAAGTCCAAAATCAAAGATTGGAAGCTCAAGATACGCCTCCCAGAGTGCAAAACAGAACATCCAGCTTTGACTGATAAAATAGGAAACCATAATGCATCAAAACCCAAAAACACCTATACCAACATCTCCGTCTTGGAACCAGCTTTCCAAAACATTTTTTGGATTGAAAAAATACGTTCGTATGCTCAAGTTACGGAGAAAAAACCTCCAGGGCCTTCGGTGCAAGAAAAAATTATTTTTTTTAATAAAAAAAATAATTTAAAAAACAAAAAACTCCACCACCCCCGCACCGCCAGTGGAGCGACGGCCGGGGTGGCGGAGGGGTTGACATTGCCGCGAGGTGGAGTCACTATGGTGGAGCCATGGCAGACACTGTCGGCGGGCCACCAGAGGCCGCTACGATCGGCGGGACCGCCAGTGGTTTTCCGCAAGCGGTGACCGCCAACTGCAAGCGGTTGCGGTGACCACCGATGGTTTTCTTAAACTGTGACAGGTTTTTTATTGCCTTTTTATATTTTTTTTCAAATTTTTGCGTTTCGGATTGCGTGCAGAGGCCGTACGGCCCTGTACGGCAAAAAAAATTTGCCTCCCAGATCAACATTGTCCAAATCAGACAAATTTTATATCAAAATGGGGGTTTTGACATCTTTTGAATCCATCTGTGAGGTCTATTTGGCCTCAAACTGCTCTGAACATCAGTGACCCCCTTGTTTTCTCAAAAAAAACTCAAAAAAAACCAAATCTGATCCGCCAAACCCTTGTTCTCCCTTTTTCTTGAAACACCGAACAAGCTATAGCAGATCTAGCTCTGATACCATGTAGGATTTGAGCAAAAGCGCACAACAAATCCATGAAGCCCAAGAAAACCTTCATGCAGAAAACCTATCACGGAGAAGAAAAAGACAAGAAGAGGCAAGGGTTTGATCTGAAAAAACTCAGAAGAAGAAAATATTATTCAACGGATCTTCATTTAATTAAAAATACAGAGAGATCAATCCTTATAAAGGAGATTGAAACTCGAAAAGGGTAACCTAAAGCCTAAAAAAGCTAGGGTTGCACAATATAATTAATAAAATATTAATTATATGCACCTACAAGATAGCTTAAGCAAACTAGAGTAATAGGCAACTTAATTAATTAAATCAAAGTGATTTAATTAATAAGTTAGAAAAAATAATTATTCTAACAATTCACATCCTATTTAACATATCTAGCTCTTCTCTATTTCTCAAAATATATAGGGGCTAAAACCATTTCCTATAGTTCCAAACAGTCTAGACCATGAACTAATGAAAATAAAAAAACAAATAAAAAGTTTCTTATTTCCTTCTTTAATATTTCATTTTTCATAAAAGACTTTAAATTTTTATTACGAAGAATATTTTTAATATAAAAATATTTTTAATTGACAAAATTTTCTACTTTATGAAAAAAATGGTATAAATCTATAGAAAACTATTTTATTTTATTTTTAAAAATATTTTGAATATTTTTTTCAATTATACTAATAAAAAAATAAATAAATTCAATCATCAAATCATAAATAGATTCTATCATTAAAAAAACTTAAATTTTGTTTAATTATTTTTAAAATAAATATTTGTTCATTTATTATAAATCTATTTTTAAAAACATATATCTATTAAAAATCTTTCAAAATTTTGAAGTTTCCTTTTTTTTTTTGTTAGATTTTCTAATTTTATAGATTTTGTTTCTATTATTAAAATATTAAAATATACAAAACATTAATTTATATTAAAGGTCTTTCAAATTTGAAGTTTCCTTCTCATTAGATTTTCAACATTTATAAAATTTATTTCTTTTATTGAAATATGAAAATATATAAAAATTAAATCATTAAATTGATAAAAACCTTTAAAATGTTAAAAGTGGGCATTGTAATTGTAAACTCAAAACTTTCAAACCACCATGTTATTTTCATAATCTTCTATTTTATATATTTTATAATATTTTTTCTACATTCAAAATTATTTTCCAACCCTAAAAATTTGAAGAAATGCTAATTAGAAACATCTTAATAATATATACTTAGGTTTGAATCTATTGCATTTACTCCATTAAAATCACCCCATATATTTTTTGGTATTTATGTAGCAATTTATACATAACTTATTAGATGTAAAAGATGTAATGAAGACCCCACTTTAAATTTCAAGTAGCATTTGGAGCCTAAAAGATATAGACATTGTATATTTCACCAATAGCTATGTATAATATCAAAAATAGTGACCCTTTGAATCTTTATTATGCTCTGATAAGAAAACACAAAATATTTAGATTTCGTAAATTTGTCAACAAACTATCAATCCTATAAAAATGCACAAAATATCAACATTACAAAAAATGATTCAAAGATTCCATAAGCAAACTCACAAAAATTATAAGAGACTTGCCATGAGTTTTTGCATGAATTGTCTGGTGCTGTCAATAACATTGATCAAGGAAATGGATAGAGAAACCCTACCCATTGCACAAACAATTCTAAATAAATATGAAAAAAAAAAATCTACACAAACAATTTTATATTAACATGAAGAAATTTTTTTTTGGGCAAACCCTTCTACAACAAACCCCACCATTCCATTTTGAATAAAAGAGTTTGATTTTATACACAAATATTAAACAAAATCCTTTAAATCAGGAGTAGTAAATATAACTTAGAGATTGAATTAGAAATAATAAAGTTTTTAATTATAAATAAAGGCTAAACAAAATCCCTTAATTAGGTAGAAAATAGAAATTGACAAAAAGAAAAAATCATTACCAAAAAATATAAAAACTAGCAAGGGCTGACAATTTTCTAGTGAAAAAATATAAAAATTGGGAGCAAAGCTCCCACATATAAGCCTATCAGCTTAATTATTAAATTTTAACATTGTTCTAGATAAAGGTGGCAATGGTGAAATTTATAACATGCACACCTTTTTTTTTTGTTTCGATAGACATACATGTTAACATTGTTCTACATAAAGGTTGAGATGGTGCAAATTGAATATGGCATCTTGCTCTACATCTTTTAAATTGTAGTGCCTAACCTCATTCACATCTTTTCTAGACATATTGTTGCTATCATTATCAGACTATGATAGACTAGTTTTATGTTGATAGATTACTGGTATTATTTTGAGACTATCAGACATTATGTTATGGATTCAGTGGCTAGATGATGAGATCATTTAGACTTTACATTTAATGCATACATGATGATCATTACATTGCTTTCAGTTACTGTTGATGATTAGTTAGATGGTTTATTATCTTATGTATTTTATTATAGATACTTACCCCATACTTGCATGTGTATGGTGTGTGTGTTCTCTTATTGTATGTCATTTCTAATATGGTTAAGGAAGGGAGTAGTAGTCACCTGCTTAGTCGGGATCTACACGATGCACTGCTTCCTGCCATTGCCTGTTTAGCTTAGCATTATATATATTGTATGTACATGCATGGTTTTTCTGCAGGTTGCAGGTACTGGGTATCGACTTCCCTGAATTGCCAAGATGAGCATACGCTATTATACTATCTCAATGATAAGAGAAGGGAGATAAATTCTCAAGTCCAAATCCCAAACCCTTAAGCCAATTTTTGTAGTGAGGTAGGACAAGTATCTGGATATTTTACCCACCGAATGTGTCGGATGACATAATTCATGATTTTTAACCCTTTAGACTGATTTTGTGTGAATTACTCTATGATGGGTTTTCATATTTTATCTTGGAGGTCTATGGTGAATTTTCTATTAATTAATTCTTAATAAATAGATTTAATTAATTAATTAATTATTTGAGAAAATTAATATAAAATATCATGGTCTTTGATATTTTGATTATAATTAATTAAATGAGAATTAATTGAGGAAAAAGAATTAAATAAAAGAAAATTAGAAATTAAAATTAATAATAATAATAAAATAATAATAAAGTAATAAATAAATAATAATAATAAAAGTTATAAAAATTTAAAATGAAAGTTATAATTATTTAAATGGAAATTATATAAAAAGTAAATTGGAGTTATAAGCTTGCATGGGAATTAACACACCTTTTCATTTCTCATATGTCAAGAACATGGGGGTTAGTGCATCAATTAAGCACATGGTGTCTACAACCCTATGACTCATCTAGAAGGTTGGAAAAGAACCATGCTTAGTTGGTGACAGCTTCTAGCTATTTCTAGAAGCATTCTAGATGTTTTATGAAAGCTCTTTATATTCAGGCATTCCTAGAAGCTTAGATATAGCGTTTGGAGTGCAATTGGAGCATTGGAGGATTCGAGAACTCTAAAGAAGGGAGCTTGCTCTACGAGTTTTCTGAAGAAGAGCAAATTAGCATTAGAATCCAAGTAGATTCTGGTGATTTTACTTATGCTATTTCCACATCATGCATTCCCTGTCTTTTTCGTATCTTCCATATGTCTTCTGAGAATTTTCCTATTTCTATTGTATGCATTCTCAATATGGGTAGTTAAATTTATTTGAGAATTTTATCTGCATAGATCTGAAAAGAACACGAGGCTAGGGTTTAGATTCATAGTCAAACCCATTAGATTAATTATTGGAAAAATTTTGAGATCAAAGAATTGGAATTTATATTTTGTGTATATAAATGTTCATATTTTTAAATTTGAAAACATATAAGCATGTGTGTGTGTGTGTGTGTGTGTGTGTGTGTGCATGGTGATATTTGATTAAACTATGTATATATATGTATATATACACACACACACACACACACACACATATATATTCATATATACTTTTATATTTATAAACATACATATGTATATATACATATATATTTAATTAAAAGTTGAATGACATATATTTCGCAGCGAGCGAATAAAAATGCATCGCGATTTACATTGGAGGGAAGTGTTTTTAATAAAACGCAATACAAAAAGAATAATAAATTTGGAATGGGCAGGAGGAACATATTTTTCCACCCCCACCGGCAGCAATGCCAAAGCGGACTGCGGTACCACAGAGTACCTACGGTCTACAATGTACCTGCGACCACAGTGTACCCTGTGATCGGCAGGAAACATATATATGTGTTGTTTGTAACCGACAGTTATTAAACTCGTCGTGTGTTGTCAAATGTTTTATTGATTTGATTTTTATATAATTCATTTTGTAAGTTAATAATTATATATGTATATGTATTTATATATATATATATAAATATATATATAAGTATTTATATGTATATACATTATTAATAATAAATAATTAATATATTGATAGATGATTGAAATTTAAAGAGTAATTCTTTAATAAAATATTATTTTATAATGTTGAGCAATATAGGTTCAATTTAGTCTTTTAATTTGGAAAGATGAATATGAAAAGAATTTCTAATATTATTTTGAAAATGATGGGGATGAAAATTGAATCTAATAGTTTTTGGGGAGAAACTTTTATCTATCAATACATTACATGGGTTAGGTAAAACGTGAAATTTCTCCACTTGATATTTAAATTGGAAAATATAAACTGAGACTTTTACATTTAAATTCAAGTTTGTGAACTTAGCAAAACCAAAACATGTGTTTGCATTGTGTATTCTTTATGCTATTGTTTTGGGTTTTGGGTTGACTAGTGTTGACCAATTATAGGATGTCTACCAGAGGCTTGGGGATTATGTGATTGTGATGACATGATGATGTTTTAATCTCAATCTTTATAAACCCAACCATGGTTATGTGATGGAATGCTCTATGTATTGTTGTAATTACTAATTGTTATAGTTGAGATTCTTATGTATGAGACACTTGACTTAACCATTTTTGGTCATCGATCAGTTATCCTTGGTTATTTTCTAGTCGTCATGATGGGACTATAATGTGGATTTATTCTTGATGATGTCATTTTGTGACATGTTTGACTCAACCATTTTTGGAGTCTTCAATCAGTATGATTGAGATATATTTTGGTTATTGAGAACCATTGGATACTTTTGATTATCAGTGAAACTTTAGTTGCCAATAGAGAACTGTTGTGATCATGATTTTCTATGGATGCTTTCTCATGTAGATTTGATGCTTTTATGCATATTTGATGATTTTACTATGGATTAACTTTTATGATTTTGAGATTTATGATTCCATGAGCTTAGGGTAGGATATCTGCATGTAGTGTCAGGAAGTGGCTTGCAATGGGGGCTGGGGCCCTAAGAGGCTACAAGGGTAACTCATTGTAAGTTGGATTAATAAGTGCTAACATTCACACCTAATACTAACTGAATGAACCTAAAAGGATAAGTGTTTTGGTTCTCACCCATGCCTTGAGTGCTTGTATAGGCTAGAATGGGAGTAGTGAGAATGTATGGTTGCGACCTTGCATTCCATAGTATGCCTTGTCAGTATGAGAGGATACTAGTGGCTGCATGAGATCATTATGGACTCGTGGAGCTTAGCTAACTGCCAGGGTAACTTGTACCTAATAAATGTGATGACACTTTCCTGCTTGCATAGTAGGTTCCTACATGTCATTGTGTGCCTCTGGGATTAGATGTCAATTTTGTGTTTGGAATCTTTGAGTTAGTAAACTTTTAGGATTCTTGGACTTATGGAGATTTATGCTATGTGTTTTAGATAGCCTGTTTGGGACTTGAGGTTATCTCCTCAACATGGTGGGAGTGGACCACTTAGGTACCATGCGATCGAGTGGTAGTGTTTTTCCACTCTTATCATTTGAGATCTATTGAGACATCATGGTTGATGCATCCTTCATGATGGTGGAAATGTATCCTTTCATTGATTATTAGCATATGTTAGATGATGTTATCTTATGCTTATATTTGCATGTTAGATTACTTTCTACATATGATATAGTATATGTTAGGAGTGACATTCCTACTATGTTAATACCGATGATCTCTTCGGTGATTTGGAATGTTACGCATGGAGGGATGGCTAGAGCCCATGATGGTCTAATGATGCTATTAAACAGTTGGAAGGAACCGCGCACTTAGTTTATTATGTTTGATCTTTATGATGGATGTTTTCTATGATGATGTATCATGTGTATCATGTGATTATCTTTACTTTGATGTATCATGAATTAGAATAAGATGATGTACCTTATTCTACATATGTATATTCTTTTGATCTTTTCATACCCTGTGACATGTACAGTGGATGATTAAGCATTTGGAAATGTAATGTATAAAAATTGGACTTATCATTATTATTTCATTTGGTTGTTGTACTAGATGGATTCATGTATGTTAGTTGATTTAGATGTAACTCAACATTAAGAGATCTTAAAGAATATAATCTGTTATGTATGTTATGTTTACTTTCAGATGGACATTGCTATTGCTTCCATTATGATGGATAAGTTAAATGTGGTATTTACTTTCATGTTTTATGTTATAAAAAAAAATGCTACCAAACTTAGTGAAATTCTAGGTTAATTCTTTGGATCCCTTGGTGGGGCATTACAATTGGTATCAAAGCCCGAGTTTCTACATTGGGAGCTCTGGGTATTTTGGAACAACTAGAACTTTGAACTATTAAGTGTATCTCTTCAACTTGAAACTAGGTGAACTGAAATAGAACTTGAATTGTTACTTGTATATTTTTCATGCTTCAACACTTAGTTTTCAAAATTGGAAATTTTACTTTAATCTCAACATAGAACTAAACTTAGTCTATTGCAACATGTGATTGTAATAATACTTTGTACTCTTGTAGGATGGTATCTGGGACTAGGTCTTCTGTTAGAGGCTGTGGTGGAGGTGGTGGTAGAGGCCGAGGTCATGGTAGAGCTGTTAGTGTCCATGAGTCTGCCCATGAGGGATCAGCTCATGTAGAGAGCAAGGAAGAGCACTGTAGTAGGCAGCAGGAAGAGAGCCATAGAGAGGACCAAGCTAAGTCTGAAGAGGTTGGTTTGAGATAGATGATGCAGACTATTCTAGAATGTCTACCTCCTATTCAAGTACAGCCCAAGGTACATCAGACAAAACAAGAGCATAGACGCAGATCTAGGAGTCCTCGGAAGGATCGTCAAAGGTCCATTATGTCCACTCAAATGAAGGATCTTTCAAGATCCAATGTTAAGCCTTTCAACAGGCAAGCTTTTGGTTATGTGACCGAGCAGTGGCTTATTTCCCTCGACAGGATTTTTTCCATGCAGGAGTTGGACAACAATGTTAAGACAAGATTTGCGATCACTAATTTAGAGAATTTTGGGGCCACTTGGTGGAAAATTGAGGAGAAGAAGTTGGGAATCGATATGAGTAGTGTCACGTGGGAACTGTTCTTAGAGAGTTTTCATGAAAAATTCCTACCAGAGGAATGGAAATAGCAAAGGGCAGATGAATTTCATAATCTCAGATAGTACACTTTATCAGTGACTGAGTATGAGTGTAAGTTTTATGAGCTCATGTCTTTTTCAGGGTTCAATGAAAATTTAGCTCAGTTGACACAACATTTTATTAGGGGTTTGAACAACCATATTATTAAGGGAGTCAAGGTATTTGAGCCAAAACCCTCAAGGATTCGGTACATCGAGCAATCCTTGTTGAGAAAAGTGTCAACCTTGGTCAAGGAGGTTTTGTAGGAGTGCCAACAGCATCAGGATGTAAAGGCAACTACAATTCAGGTGGTAACAAGAAGTTTTCTTTCTCTAAGGGGAAATAGTATCAGGAGCAGTCTCAGTAGACGCAGCAATAGAAGGGATCAAATTCTCAGGCTCAAGATGGTGGCAAAGGTTCTAACACCAAGAACAACCGCAATGCTCAACACAATAAACAAAATCAGCCCAATCAGCCAACTCAGAGCAGCCAGTCTTTTGTTAGCAAGAACAGTCATCAACAATCAAATGTACCACCTATGGGTAGAGGATCTGGCAAAAATACAGAATGTTTTTCATGTGGTCAGATTGGACATTATGCTGCTCAGTGTCCATAGCGAGCACCTCAGTTTTAAGGATCTAGACCTACAGTTTCAGAGCCTATAGTGGGTGATGCAGGTAGAGCTCATAGAGTTTTTGCAGTAGTTGATTAGCATAAGGCAGATCATCAGGGAATAGTGGTTTAGACCACAGGTGCTACTAGAGGTATATCTCTTTCAGTATTGTTTGATTCAAGAGCTACAGATTCATTTATTTCACCATCTATAGTTTCTAAGTGTAAGCTAGATGCGGTGAAGCATGATCATGGTTGGCAAGTGGAACTAGCCTCAGGCATTAAGGTCTCCAGAGACTTTGTAGTTCATAAGTGTGGGCTTAGCTTAGGAAGCTTTGATTCTAAAGTGGATCTTTGAGTCATACCCATTGGTTCCTATGATGTGGTTTTAGGCATGGACTAGCTTGGATCTCATAGAGCAAGTATAGATTGCAAGAAGAAGACTTTTATGTGCCAAGATGACCAAGGGAATGATGTGAAGATAGTTGGGATACCAAGGCCTATATCTCTATGGATGATTTCTGCTATGCAATTGAAGTGGAGTTTCCGTAAGGGATGTCAGATATTTTCTATTATGGTAAATGATCTTGATGAGGAAGATCCTATAAGGAAGACTTTAGATCACCCGATTTTATAGGAGTATGCATATGTCTTTCCAAGTGAGGTTCCAGGCATGCCTCTGAAGAGGGACATTGACTTTAGTATTGATCTGATTCCTGGAGCGGAGCCTATCTCTAAAGCTCCTTATCACATGACTACACAAGAATTGGGTGAGCTATGTCTTTAGCTAGAGGAACTTCTGGCCAAAGGGAGCATTCGACCTAGTGTATCACCATGGGGAGCTCTAGTTCTCTTTGTGAAGAAGAAAGACGGTTCTTTGCTCCTTTGTATTGATTATAGACAATTGAATAAGGTGACTATTAAGAATAGGTATCCTCTGCCTAGGATTGATGACTTATTTGATCAGATCAAGAGAGCTACAGAATTCTCCAAGATTGACTTTAAGTCAGGATACCACTAGCCTCACATTAAAGAAGGAAATATTCACAAGACTACTTTTCGAACTCGCTATGGGCATTATGAGTTCACAGTGGTACCTTTTGGGTAGACTAATGCTCCATCAGTTTTCATGAGTTTGATGAATGGTGTGTTCTGATCTTATCTGGATAGGTTTGTACTTGTGTTCCTTGATGACACATTGATATATTCTAAGACTCAGAAGGAGCATGAGGAACATCTGCGGTTGGTATTGCAGTGTTTGAGAGACAATCAGCTTTATGCCAATGCAATTAAGTGTGAATTCTTCAAAATGGAGATTCAGTATTTAGGGCATGTTATTTTAGGTGATGGTATTTTAGTTGATCCTGCAAAGATTCAGGCGATAATAGATTGGCTGACACTGACTAATGTGTCAGAGATTCATAGTTTCATGGGCCTAGCTGGTCATTATCGTAGATTTGTCCAGAACTTCTCTAGGATAGCACATCCTATCACTTCTCTTCAGAGGAAACGAAAGAAGTTTGTGTGGACAAAGAAATGTGAGGAAGCTTTTCAGAAGCTCAAGGAGCTTTTGACCAATGCACCAATTTTAGCCATACCTGATCCAGAAGGTGATTTCATGGTGTGTATAGATGCTTATCTTGAAGGGATTGGAGCAGTGTTGATGCAGAATGGACGGGTGATTGCGTATGAATCATGCAAGCTCAAGGATCATGAGCTAAATTATCCTACGCATGATCTTGAGTTAGCAACAGTAGTTCACACTTTGTCAAGGTGGAGACATTTCTTGTTGGGGCATAGATTTGAGCTACACAGCAATCATTGTATTCTTCAGTACATTTTTAAACAGCCTAATTTGAATGCTCACCAGAGGCGATGGATGGAGTTTCTATGCGAGTATAATTTTGAGCTTAACTACATTTAGGGTAAGGAGAATGTGGTGGCAGATGCTTTGAGTCACAAGAGACATGTAGTATCATCGATGACTCTTAGTGTGGACTTGAGGACTCAAATTCTTTAGGCACTTCCTATGGATTCTTGGTATCAGGAAGTGTGGAGAGAGATTGATTCAGGAAGACCTCTAGAAGGTAGGTTTGAAGGTTACATTCGAGAATCAAATGGTCTTTTGAGACATTTGGGGAGGATTTATGTGCCATTTTTGGATGAGCTTTACACCTTGATTCTAGCAGAAGCCCATCGTACACCTTACTTAGCACATCCAGGTGTCAAGAAGATGCATGCTGATTTCAGACATTTGTTCTTTTGGTCTGGGATGAAGCGAGATATTGCTAATTTTGTGGCTAGCTACCTTGAGTGTCAAAGAGTTAAGGTAGAACATCAGCACTCGGCTGGACTTTTGCAGCCAAATCTCATTCCTTCTTGGAAATGGGATATCATCTCCATGGATTTCATAGTAGGATTACCTATGACTATTTGACATCATGATGCTATCATGGTCACCATTGATTGGTTGACTCAGGTGGCGCATTTCTCACCGATCAGGTCTTCCTACATAGCAGATTCTGTAGCTAATGTCTTCATGCGTGACATTGTGAGATTACATGGTATTCCTAGAAAGATTATTTTTGACAGGGATCCTGTATTCACATCTGCATTCTGGACATCGCTGTAGCATGAGCTTGGAGTACAGTTAAAATTCAGTTCATCATATCATCCAGAGACTGATGGTCAGACAGAGAGGATGAATCAAGTTTTGGAGGATATGTTATGGATGTATGTGATGGATAGGTAGACACATTGGGAGGATTATCTCTACCTAGTGGAGTTTTCTTACAACAATGTGTATCATAGTTCTATTGGCATGGCACCATTTCAGGCATTATATGGACGTCCTTGTGTACACCCTTAAGTTGGGACAGCCTTGAGGATCACATCCTATTGGTTTTGGAGATGCTTCGTGATAAGGAGCAATAGGTAGTGCGTATCCGTGAGCACTTGACTATGGCACATGATAGGCAGAAGAACTATGCTAATGCTCATAGGACTAATAAGCAGTTTGTTGTGGGTGATAAGGTTTTCTTGAGAGAGTGTCCATGAAAGAGTCTGATCCAATACGGAAAGGGTTCTAAGCTAGCACCTCGCTTTGTGGAAACATTCGAGATTCTAGAGAGGATTGGCTAGGTTGCTTACTGCCTTGCTCTACTGCCCAACCTAGCTCACATTCATGATGTTTTCCATGTTTCAGTGCTTCGGTAGTATATTCCTGATATTGTACATGTTCTTGATTGGAATGCATTGCAAGTAGAGGATGGGCAGCTGGCTTTGGAGCTAGTTCGTATGCTGGAGCAGTGGGAGCTGACCCTCAGGGGTCGAACCATCCAGCAGGTAAGGGTCCAATGGGACCCTACTAATGATTCCTCAACTACATGGGAGGCTGTAGCTAGATTGCGGGAGTTATATCCCTACTTGTTTGTAGGCTTCCAGGAGTAAGCCTAATCCAAGAGGGGGTGGATGTAGTGCCTACCCTCGTTCACATCTTTCCTAGACATATTATTGCTATCATTATCAGACTATGATAGACTAGTTTTATGTTGATAGATTAGTGGTATTATTTTGAGACTATTAGACATTATGTTATGGATTTAGTGGTTACATGATGAGATCAATTAGACTTTACATTTCATGCATACATGATGATCATTACATTGCTTTCAGTTACTGTTGATGACTAATTAGATGGTTTATTATCTCATGTGTTTTATTATGGATACTTACCCCATACTTGCATGTGTATGGTGTGTGTTCTCTCTTATTGTATGGCATTTCTGATATGGTTAAGGAAGGGAGTCGTAGTCACCTGCTTAGTCGGGATCTACACAATGCACCACTTCCTGCCATTATCTGTTTAGCTTAGCATTATATATATTGTATGTACATGCATGGTTTTTCTATAGGTTGCAGGTACCAGGTATCGACTTCCCTGAATTGCCAGGATGAGCATACCCTATTATATCGTCTCAATGATAAGAGAAGGGAGATAAATTCTCAAGTCCAAATCCCAAACACTTAAGCCAATTTTCCTAGTGAGGTAGAACAAGTATATGGATATTTTACCCACTGAATGTGTGGGATGACATAATTCGTGATTTTTAACCCTTTAGACTAATTTTGTGCGAATTTCTCTATGATGGGTTTTCATATTTTATCTTGGAGGTCTATGGTGAATTTTCTATTAATTAAGTCTTAATAAATAGATTTAATTAATAAATTAATTATTTGAGAAAATTAATATAAAATATCATGGTCTTTGATATTTTGATTATAATTAACTAAATGAGAATTAATTGAGGAAAAAGAATTAAATAAAAGAAAATTAGAAATTAAAATTAATAATAATAATAAAATAATAATAAAGTAATAAATAAATAATAATAATAAAAGTTATAAAAATTAAAAATGAAAGTTATAAATATTTAAATGGAAATTACAAAAAAAGTAAATTGGAGTTATAACCTTGCATGGGAATTAACGCACCTTTTCATTTCTCATATGTCAACAACACGGGGGTTAGTGCATCAATTAAGCACATGGTGTCTACAACCCTATGACTCATCTAGAAGGTTGGAAAAGACCCATGCTTAGTTGGTAACCAATTCTAGCTGTTTCTAGAAGTATTCTAGATGTTTCCTGGAAGCTCTTTATATTCAGGCATTCCTAAAAGCTTAGATATAGCATTTGGAGTGCAATTGGAGCATTGGAGGATTCAAGAACTCTGAAGAAGGGAGCTTGCTCTGTGGCTTTTCTGATGAAGAGCAAACTAGTAGCAGAATCCAGGTAGATTCTTGTGATTTTACTTATGCTATTTTCGCATCATGCATTTGTTGTCTTCTTCGTGTCTTCCATATGTCTTCTGAGGATTTTCCTATTTCTATTGTATGCATTCTCAATATGGGTAGTTAAATTTATTTGAGAATTTTATATGCATAGATCTAAAAAGAACACGAGGCTAGGGTTTAGATTCATAGTCAAACCCATTAGATTAATTATTGGAAAAATTCTGAGATCAAAGAATTGGAATTTATATTTTGTGTATATAAATGTTCATATTTTTAAATCTGAATATATATATATATATATATATATATATATATATATATATATATATATATATATATATATATATATATATATATATATATATATATATATATATATATATATATATATATATGTTGTGATATTTGATTAAACTCTGTATATATACCTACATATGTATATATACATATATATTTAATTAAAAGTTGAACGACATATATTTTACAGCGAGGGAATAAAAATGCATCATGATTTACATTGGAGGGAAGCGTTTTTAATAAAATGCAATACAAAAATAATAATAAATTTGGAATGGGCAGGGGGAACATATTTTCCCACCCTCGCCCGCGGCAGTGCTAAAGCAGACTACGGTACTACAGAGTACTTGCAGTCTACAGCGTACCCTGTGATCCGTAGGACACATATATATGTCTTGATTGTAACCGGCGGTTATTAAACTCACCATGTGTTGTCAAATGTTTTATTGATCTATTTTTTATATAATTCATTTTGTAAGTTAATAATTATCTATGTATATGTATTTATATATATATAAATATATATATATATATATGTATTTATATTTATAAATAAATAAATATATATATATATATACATATATAAGTATTTATATCTATATACATTATTAATAATAAATAATTAATATATTGATAGATGATTGGAATTTAAAGAGTAATTCTTTAATAACAAATTATTTTATAATGTTGAGAAATATAGGTTCAATTTAGTCTTTTAATTTGGAAAGATGAATATGAAAAGAATTTCTAATATTATCCTGAAAATGATGGGGATAAAAATTGAGTCTAACGATTTTTGGGGAGAAACTTTTATCTATCAATACATTACATGGGTTAGGTAAAACGTGAAATTTCTCCACTTGATATTTAAATTGGAAAACGTAAACTGAGACTTTTACATTTAAATTCAAGTTTGTGAACTTAGCAAAACCAAAACATGTGTTTGCATTGTGTATTCTTTATGCTATTGTTTTGGGTTGACTAGTGTTGACCAGTTATAGGACGTCTACTAGAGGCTTGGGGGTTATGTGATTGTGATGACATGATGATGTTTTAATCTTGATATTTATAAACCCAACCATGGTTATGTGATGGAATGCTCTATGTATTGTTGTAATTACTAATTGTTATAGTTGAGATTCTTATGTATGAGACACTTGACTTAACCATTTTTGGTCATCGATCAGTTATCCTTGGTTATTTTTTAGTCGCCATGATGGGACTGAAATGTGGATTTATTCTTGATGATGTCATGTTGTGACATGTTTGACTCAACCATTTTTGGAGTCCTCGATCAGTATGATTGAGATATATTTTGGTTATTGAGAACCATTGGATACTTTTTATTATCAGTGAAACTTCAGTTGCCAATAGAGAACTATTGTGATCATGATTTTCTATGGATGCTTTCTCATGGAGATTTGATGCTTTTATGCATATTTGATGATTTTACTATGGATTATCTTTCGTGATTTTGAGATTTATGATTCCATGAGCTTAGGGTAGCATATCTGCATGTAGTTTCGAGAAGTGGCTTGCAATGGGGGTTGGGGCCCTAAGAGGCTACCAGGGTAACTCATTGTAAGTTGGATTAATAAGTGATAACATTCACACCTAATACTAACTGAAAGAACCTAAAAAGTTAACTATTTTGGTTCTCGCCCATGCCTTGAGTGCTTGTATAGGCTAGGATGGGAGTAGTGAGAACGCATGGTTGCGACCTTTATTCCATAGTATGCCTTGTCAGTATGAGAGGATACTAGTGGCAGCATGAGATCAGTATGGACCTATGGAGTTTATCTAACTGCCAGGGTAACTTGTATGTTATAAATGCGATGACACTTTCTCGCTTGAAAAGTAGGTTCCTACATGTCATTGTGTGCCTCTGGGATTAGATGTCAATTTTTTTTTTGGAACCTTTGAGTTAGTATACTTTGAGGATTCCTGGACTTATAGAGATTTATGCTATGTGTTTTGGATAGCCTATTTGGAACTTGAGGTTATCTCCTTAGCATAGTGAGAGTGGACCACTTAGGTACCACGCGGTCGAATGGTAGTGTTTTTTCACTCTTATCATTTGAGATCTATTGAGACATTGTGGTTGATGCGTCCTTCATGATGGTGGATATGTATTCTTTCATCGATGATTAGCATATGTTAGATGATGTTATCTTATGCTTATATTTGCATGTTAGATTACTTTCTACAAATGATATAGTATATGTTAGGAGTGACATTCCTACTATGTTAATACCGATGATCTCTTTGGTGATTTGAAATGTTACGCACAGAGGGATGGCTAGGGCCCACAATGGTCTAATGATGCTATTAAATAGTT
Source organism: Cupressus sempervirens (assembly GCA_028749045.1). Taxonomy (NCBI): domain Eukaryota; kingdom Viridiplantae; phylum Streptophyta; class Pinopsida; order Cupressales; family Cupressaceae; genus Cupressus; species Cupressus sempervirens. The sequence goes on along the minus strand of CM053792.1, from coordinate 234,619,193 downwards.
GGGAGGAACCGTACAATTAGTTTATTATGTTTGATCTTTATGATGGATTTTTTCTATGATGATGTATCATGTGTATCATGTGATTATCTTTACTTTGATGTATCATGGATTAGAATAGGATGATGTACCTTATTCTACATATGTATATTCTTTTTAGCTTTTCATACCCAATGACATGTATAGTGGATGATTGAGCATTTGGAAATGTAATGTATAAATAGTAGACTTATCATTATTATTTCATGTGGTTGTTGTACTAGATGGATTCATGTATGTTAGTTGATTTAGATGTAACTCAACATTAAGGGATCTTAAAGAATGTAATCTGTTATGTATGTTATGTTTACTTTTAGATGGACATTGCTATTGCTTCCGTTATGATGCATAAGTTAAATGTGTTATTTACTTTCATGTTTTATGTTTAAAATAAAAAATGCTACCAAACTTAGTGAAATTCTAGGTTAATTCTTTGGATCCCTTGGCGGGGCATTACATTTGGTATCAGAGTTCGAGTTTCTACATTGGGAGCTCTAGGTATTTTGGAACAACTAGAACTTTGAACTATTAAGTGTATCTCTTCAACTTGAAACTAGGTGAACTGAAACAAAACTTGAACTGTTACTTGTATATTTTTCATGCTTCAACACTTAGTTTTCAAAATTGGAAATTTTACTTTAACCTCAACATAGAACTAAACTTAGTCTATTGCAACATGTCATTGTAATAGTACTTTGTACTATTGTAGGATGGTATCTAGGACTAGATCTTCTGTTAGAGGCCATGGTAGAGGCCGTAGTAGAGGCCAAGGTTGTGGCAGAGCTATCAGTGTCCATGAGTCTACCCATGAGGGATCAGCTCATGTAGAGAGCAGGGAAGAGCACTCTAGTAGACAACAAGAAGAGAGTCGTAGAGAGGACCAAGCTGAGTCTGAAGAGGTTGGTTTGAGACAGATGATGCAGACTATTCTAGAATGTCTACCTCCTATTCAAGTATAGCCCAAGGTACATCAAACAAAACAAGAGCATAGACCCAGATCTAGGAGTCCTCAGAAGGATCGTCAGAGGTCCATTGTGTCCACTCAAATGAAGGATCTTTCAAGATCCAAGGTTAAGCCTTTTAATGGGCAAGGTTCTAGTTATGTGGTCGAGTAGTGGCTTATTTCCCTCGATATGATTTTTTCCATGCAGGAGGTCGACAGTAATGTTAAGGCAAGATTTGCGATCACTAATTTAGAGAATTTTGGGGCCACTTGGTGGACAATTGAGGAGAAGAAGCTAGGAATTGATATGAGCAGTGTCATGTGGGAACTATTCTTAGAGAATTTTTGTTAATGATTCCTACCAGAGGAATGGAAATAGCAAAGGGTAGATGAATTTCATAATCTTAGACAGTACACTTTGTCAGTGACTGAGTATGAGCATAAGTTTTATGAGCTCATCTCTTTTTCAGGGTTCAGTGAAAATTCAGCTCAGTTGACACAACATTTTATTAGGGGTTTGAACAACCATATTATTTGGGAAGTCAAGGTATTTGAGCCAAAAACTCTCAAGGATGCGGTACATTGAGCAATCCTTGTTGAGAAAAGTGTCAACCTTGGTCAAGGAGGTTTTGTAGGAGTGCCAGCAGCATCAGGATCTAAAGGCAACTACAATTCAGGTGGTAACAAGAAGTTTTCTTTCTCTAAGGGGAAACGGTATCATCAGCAATCTCAGTAGATGCAGCAACAAAAGGGATCAAATTCTCAAGCTCAAGGTGGTGGCAAAGGTTCTAACACCAAGAAAAACTACAATGCTCAACACAATAAAAAAAATCAGCCCAATCAGCCAGCTCAGAGTAGCCAGTATTTTGTTAGAAAGAACAGTTGTCAACAATCAAATGTACCACCTATGGGTAGAGGATCTGGCAGAACTACAAAAAAATTTCATGTGGTCAAATTGGACATTATGCTGCTCAGTGTCCACAGTGAGCACCTCAATTTTTAGGACCTAGAACTACACTTTTCAAGCCTACAGTGTGTGATGCAGGTAGAGCTCATAGAGTTTTTGTAGTAGTTGATTAGCATCAGGAAAATCATTAGGGAAAAGTGGTTGAGACCACAAGTGCTATTAGAGGTATATCTCTTTCAGTATTGTTTGATTCAAGAGCTACAAATTCATTTATTTCACCATCTATAGTTTCTAAGTGTAAGCTGGATGTGGTGAAGCAAGATCATGGTTGGCAAGTGGAACTAGCCTTAGGCATTAAGGTCTCCAGAGACTCTGTAGTTCATAAGTGTGGGCTTAGCGTAGGAAGCTTTGATATTATAGTGGATCTTTGAGTCATACCCCTTGGTTCCTATGATGTGGTTTTAGGCATGGACTAGCTTGGATCTCATAGAGCCAGTATAGATTACAGGAAGAAGACTTTTATGTGCCAAGATGACCAAGGGAATGATGTGAAAATAGTTGGGATGCCAAGGCCTATATCTCTACAGATGATTTCTACTATGCAATTGAAGCAGAGTTTTCGTAAGGGATGTCATATATTTGCTATTATGATAAATGATCTTGATGAGGAAGATAATGTATGGAAGACTTTAGATCACCCAATTTTACAGGAGTACGCAGATGTCTTTCCAAGTGAGGTTCCAAGCATGCCTCCAAAGAGGGACATTGACTTTAATATTGATCTGATTCATGGAGTGGAACCTATCCCTAAAGCTCCTTATCGCATGACTACATAGGAATTGGGTGAGCTATGTATTCAACTAGAGGAACTTCTGGCCAAAGGGAGTATTCGACCTAGTGTATCACCATGGGGAGCTCCAATGCTCTTTGTGAATAAGAAAGACGGTTCTTTGTGCCTTTGTATTGATTACAGATAGTTGAATAAGGTGACTATTAAGAACAGGTATCCTCTGCCTAGGATTGATGACTTATTTGATCAGATCAAGTGAGCTACAGTATTCTCCAAGATTGACCTTAAGTAAGGATACCACCAGCTTCGCATTAAAGAAGTAGATATTCACAAGACTGCTTTTCAAACTCGCTATGGGCATTATGAGTTCATAATGCTACCTTTTGGGTTGACTAATGCTCCATCGATTTTCATGATTTTGATGAATGGTGTGTTTCGATCTTATCTGGATAGGTTTGTACTTGTGTTCCTTGATGACATATTGATATATTCTAAGACTCAGAAAGAGCATGAGGAACACCTGCGGTTGGTATTACAGTGTATGAGAGACAATCAGCTTTATGCCAATGTAGCTAAGTGTGAATTCTTCAAAACGGAGATTCAGTATTTAGGGCATGTTATTTCAAGTGATGGTATTTCAATGGATCCTACAAAGATTCAAGCAATAATAGATTGACCAACACTGACTAATGTGTCAAAGATTCATAGTTTCATGGGCCTAGCTAGTTATTATTGCAGATTTGTCCAAAACTTCTCTAGGATAGCACATCCTATCACTTCTCTTTAGAGGAAAGGAAAGAAGTTTGTGTGGACAGAGAAATGTAAGGAAGCTTTTCAGAAGTTGAATGAGCTTTTGAAAAGTGCACTTATTTTAGCCTTACCTGATCCAGAAGGTGAATTCACGGTGTGTACAGATGCTTCTCTTGAAGGGATTGGAGCAGTGTTGATGCAGAATGGATGGGTGATTGCAAATGAATCACGCAAGCTCAAGGATAATGAGCTGAATTATCCTACGCATGATCTTGAGTTAGCAACAGTAGTTCATGCTTTGACAAGGAGGAGACATTTCTTGTTGGGGCACAGATTTGAGCTACATAGCGATTATCATAGTCTTCAGTACATTTTTACTCAGCCTAATTTGATTGCTCACCAGAGGTGATGGATGGAGTTTCTATGCGAGTATGATTTTGAGGTTAAGTACATTCAGGGTAAGGAGAATGTGGTGGTGGATGCCTTGAGTAATAGGAGACATGTAGTATCATCGATGACTCTTAGTGTGGACTTGAGGAGTCGGATTCTTCAGGCACTTCCTATGGATTCTTGGTATTAGGAAGTGTGCAGAGAGATTGATTCAAGAAGACCTCTGAAAGGTAGGTTTGTAGGTTACGTTTGAGAATCAAATGGCCTTTTGAGACATTTGGGGAGGATTTATGTGCCATTTTTGGATGAGCTTCACACCTTGATTCTAGTAGAAGCCCATCATACACCTTACTCAACACATCCAGTTATCAAGAAGATGCATGTTGATTTGAGACATTTTTTCTTTTGGTCTAGGATGAACTGAGATATTGCTGATTTTGTGGCTAGGTGCCTTGAGTGTCAGAGAGTTAAGGCAGAACATCAACACTCGACTGGACTTTTGTAGCCAAATCTCATTCCTTCTTGGAAATGGGATATCATCTCCATGGATTTCATAGTAGGATTACCTATGACTGTTCAACGTCATGATGCTATCATGGTCACCATTGATCAGTTGACTAAGGTGGTGCATTTCTCACTGATTAGGTCTTCATACATAGCAGCTTCTGTAGCTAATGTCTTCATGCATGACATTGTGAGATTACATGGTATTCCTAGAAAGATTATTTCTGACAGGGATCCTGTATTCACATCTGCATTCTGGACATCACTGCAGCATGAGCTTGGAGTGCAGTTTAACTTTAGTTTGACATATCATCCAGAGAATGATGGTTAGACAGAGAGGATGAATCAAGTTTTGGAGGATATGTTACAGATGTATGTGATGGATAGGTAGACACATTGGGAGGATTATCTCTACCTAGTGGAGTTTTCTTACAAAAATGTGTATCATAGTTCTATTGGCATGGTACCATTTCAAGCATTATATGGATGTCGTTGTCGTGCACCCTTAAGTTGGGACAGCCTTGAGGATCACATCCTGTTGGGTCCAGAGATGCTTCATGATAAGGAGCAATAGGTAGTGTGTATCCGTAAGCACTTGACTATGGCACAGGATAGGGAGAAGAAGTATCCTGATGCTCATAGGACTGATAAGCAGTTTGTTGTGGGTGATAAGGTTTTCTTGAGAGTGCATCCACGAAAGAGTTTGATCTGATATGGAAAGGCTTCTAATCTAGCACCTCACTTTGTGGGACCATTTGAGATTCTAGAGAGGATTGGCCCGGTTGCTTACCACCTTGCTCTACTACCCAACCTAGCTTGCGTTCATGATGTTTTTCATGTTTCAGTGCTTAGGAATTATATTCCTGATATTACATGTTCTTGATTGGAATGCATTGTAGGTAGAGGATGGGTAGCTCGCTTCAGAGCTGGTTTGTATTCTGAAGCAACGGGAGCTGACCCTTAGGGGTCAAACCATTGAGTAGGTAAGGGTCCAATGGGACCCTACTGATGATTCCTTAGCTACATGGGAGGATGCAGCTAGATTGCGGGAGTTATATCCCTACTTGTTTGTAGGCTTCCAGGAGTAAGCCTAATCCAAGGGGGGGTGGATGTAGTGCCTACCCTCGTTCACATCTTTTTTAGACATATTGTTGCTATCATTATCAGACTATGATAGACTAGTTTTATGTTGATAGATTAGTGGTATTATTTTTAGACTATCAAACATTATGTTATGGATTCGGTGGTTACATGATGAGATCATTTAGACTTTACATTCATGCATACATGATGATCATTACATTGCTTTTAGTTACCGTTGATGATTAGTTAGATGGTTTATTAGCTCATGTGTTTTATTATGGATACTTACCCCATACTTGCATGTGTATGGTGTGTGTCTTCTCTTATTGTATGGCATTTTTGATATGGTTAAGGAAGGGAGTCGTAGTCACCTGCTTAGTCGGGATCTACACAATGCACCACTTCCTGCCATTATCTATTTAACTTAGCATTATATATATTGTATGTACATGCATCGTTTTTCTGTAGGTTGCAGGTACCGAGTATCGACTTCCCTGAATTGCCAAGATGAGCATACCCTATTATACTATCTCAATGATAAGAGAAGGGAGATAAATTCTCAAGTCCAAATCCCAAACCCTTAAGCCAATTGTCCAAGTGAGGTAGGACAAGTATCTGGATATTTTACCCACCGAATGTGTCGGATGAAATAATTCATGATTTTTAACCCTTTAGACTGATTTTGTGTGAATTGCTCTATGATGGGTTTTCATATTTTATCTTGGAGGTCTATGGTGAATTTTCTATTAATTAAGTCTTAATAAATAGGTTTAATTAATAAATCAATTATTTGAGAAAATTAATATAAAATATCATGGTCTTTGATATTTTGATTATAATTAATTAAATGAGAATTAATTAAGGAAAAAGAATTAAAATTAATAATAATAATAATAAAATAATAAAGTAATAAATAAATAATAATAATAAAAGTTATACAAAATTAAAAATGAAAGTTATAAATATTTAAACGGAAATTAAATAAAAAGTAAATTGGAGTTATAAGCTTGCATGGGAATTAATGCACCTTTTCATTTCTCATATGTCAACAACACGGGGGTTAGTGCATCAATTAAGCACATGGTGTCTACAACCCTATGACTCATCTAGAAGGTTGGAAAAGACCCATGCTTAGTTGGTGACACCTTCTAGCTATTTTTAGAAGCATTCTAGATGTTTCCTGAAAGCTCTTTATATTCAGGCATTCCTAGAAGCTTATATTTAGCATTTGGAGTGCAATTGGAGCATTGGAGGATTCAAAAACTCTGAAGAAGGGAGCTTGCTCTGCAACTTTTTTGAGGAAGAGCAAATTAGCATCAAAATCCAAGTAGATTCTTGTGATTTTACTTATGCTATTTCCGCATCATGCATTACCTATCTTCTTCGTGTCTTCCATATGTCTTCTGAGGATTTTTCTGTTTCTATTGTATGCATTCTCAATATGGGTAGTTAAATTTACTTGAGAATTGTATATGCATAGATCTGAAAAGAACACGAGGCTAGGGTTTAGATTCATAGTCAAACCCATTAGATTAATTATTGGAAAAATTTTGAGATCAAAGAAATGGAATTTATATTTTGTGCATATAAATGTTAATATTTTTAAATATGAATACATACATACATATATATATATATATATATATATATATATATATATATATATATATATATATATATATATATATATATATATATATATATATATATATATATATATATATATATATATATATATATATATATATATATATATATATATATAACTGTATTTATATATATATATAAATATATAAATACAATTATATATATATATATAACTGTATTTATATATTTATATATATATATATATATATACACATATACTTATATATAGATACATATGTATATATACATATATATTTAATTAAAAATCGAACAACATACTTTTCGCAGTAAGCGAATAAAAATGCATCGCAATTTACATTGGAAGGAAGCATTTTAATAAAACGCAATAGAAAAATAATAATAAATTTGGAATGGGCGGGGGGAACATATTTTCCCACCCCCGCCAGTGGCAATGCCAAAGCGGACTACGGTACCGTAGAGTACCTACGGTCTATAGTGTACCTGCGATCGTAGTGTACCCTGCGATCCGTAGGACACACATATATGTGTTGTTTGTAACCGGAAGTTATTAAACTCGCCGTGTGTTGTCAAATGTTTTATTGATTCGATTTTTATATAATTCATTTTGTAAGTTAATAATTATATCTGTATATGTATTTATATATATATAAAAGTATTTATATGTATATACATTATCAATAATAAATAATTAATATATTGATAGATGATTGGAATTTAAAGAGGAATTCTTTAATAACAAATTATTTTATAATGTTGAGCAATATAGGTTCAATTTAGTCTTTTAGTTTGAAAAGATGAATATGAAAAGAACTTCTAATATTATTTTGAAAATGATGGGGATGAAAATTGAGTCTAATGGTTTTTGGGGAGAAACTTTTATCTATCAATACATTACATGGGTTAGGTAAAACGTGAAATTTCACCACTTGATATTTAAATTGGAAAACGTAAATTGAGACTTTTACATTTAAATTCAAGTTTGTGAACTTAGCAAAACCAAAACATGTGTTTGCATTGTGCATTCTTTATGCTATTATTTTGGGTTTTGGGTTGACTAGTGTTGACCAGTTATAGGATGTCTACTAGAGGCTTGGGGGTTATGTGATTGTGATGACATGATGATGTTTTAATCTTGATCTTTATAAACCCAACCATGGTTATGTGATGTAATGCTCTATGTATTTTTGTAATTACTGATTGTTATAGTTGAGATTCTTATGTATCAGACACTTGACTTAACCATTTTTGGTCATCGATCAGTTATCCTTGGTTATTTTCTAGTCACCATGATGGGACTGTAATGTGGATTTATTCTTGATTATGTCATGTTGTGACATGTTTGACTCAACCATTTTTGGAGTCTTCGATCAGTATGATTGAGATATATTTTGGTTATTAAGAACCATTGGATACTTTTGATTATTAGTGAAACTTTAGTTGCCAATAGAGAACTGTTGTGATCATGATTTTCTATGGATTCTTTCTCATGGAGATTTGATGCTTTTGTGCATATTTGATAAATTTACTATGGATTATCTTTTGTGATTTTGAGATTTATGATTCCAAGAGCTTAGGGTAGGATATCTGCATGTAGTGTAGGGAAGTGGCTTGCAATGGGGGCCGTGGCCCTAAGAGGCTGCCAAGGTAACTCATTGTAAGTTGGATTAATAAGTGATAACATTCACACCTAATTCTAACTGAATGAACCTAAAAAGATGTGTTTTGGTTCTCGCCCATGCCTTGAGTGCTTTTACAAGCTCGGATGGGAGTAGTGAGAACGCATGGTTGTGACCTTGCATTCCATAGTATGCCTTGTCAGTATGAGAGGATACTAGTGGCAGCATGAGATTAGTATGGACCCATGGAGTTTAGCTAACTGCCAAGGTAATTTTTACATGATAAATGCAATGACACTTTCCCGTTTGCATAGTAGGTTCCTACATGTCATTGTGTGCCTCTGGGATTAGATGTTGATTTTGTGTTTCGAAACTTTGAGTTAGTATACTTTTAGGATTCCTAAACTTATAGAGATATATGCTATGTATTTTGGATAGCCTGTTTGGGACTTGAGGTTATCTCCTCAGCACGGTGGGAGTGGACCACTTAGGTACCACACAGTCGGATGGTAGTGTTTTTCCACTCTTATCATTTGAGATCTATTGAGACATCGTGGTTGATGCATCCTTCATGATGGTGGATATGTATCCTTTCATTGATGATTAGCATATGTTAGATGATGTTATCTTATGCTTATATTTGCATGTTAGATTACTTTCTACATATGATATAGTATATGTTAGGAGTGACATTCCTACTATGTTAATACCGATGATCTCTTCAATGATTTGGAATGTAACACACAGAGGGATGGCTAGGGCCCACGATGGTCTAATGATGCTATTAAACGGTTGGGAGGAACTGTGCACTTAGTTTAGTATGTTTGATCTTTATGATGGATGTTTTCTATGATGATGTATCATGTGTATCATGTGATTATCTTTACTTTGATGTATCATGGATTAGAATAGGATGATGTACCTTATTCTACATATGTATATTCTTTTGAGCTTTTCATACCCTGTGACATGTATAGTGGATGATTGAGCATTTGGAAATGTAATGTATAAACATTGGACTTATCATTATTATTTCATGTGGTTTTTATACTAGATGGATTCATGAATGTTAGTTGATTTAGATGTAACTCAACGTTAAGGGATCTTAAAGAATGTAATCTGTTATGTATGTTATGTTTACTTTCAGATGGACATTGATATTGCTTCTGTTATGATGCATAAGTTAAATGTGGTATTTACTTTCATGTTTTATGTTTAAAAAAAAATAATGCTACCAAACTTAGTGAAATTCTAAGTTAATTCTTTGGATCCCTTGGTGGGGCATTACATAAATTATAATATAAGTATTATTTAGATTTAAATTTAAATTTTTAAGTTGCAAAAATAATTTAGATTAGAAAAATTTAATCAATATGTGATAATTGAAAGAAGATTCAAATGTAATATTTAAAGTTTATTTTATTTTATTAAAATTTATATGGAAGGGAAAATTTTAATTCATGTATAATATCTAAATTTTCAAAAGTCAATCTAGTATAAAAAGTTCTATTGTTCAAAGTATTATCATTCTCTTTAATATCCACATCACATCTAACATATAAATTCACTAATTATGATCAAGAATATTTCTTTGTACAAATTATAACATAATACTAATAATTGATTTAACTATATATAATGTGTATTGAACCTATTAAAAATAAAATAAAATTAAGAGACAAGTTTCAACATATGCATATCGTTATTGTCAACTTATGACATTACAAAGAAAAGTAAAGAGTTCTTACTGTTCATTTTGGAATCTATATGTCTCTATGTAAGTACTTGCAACATGGGGAAGAAACTTTCACTCGGGCGTTTACTTATGCAACCACATATCTAACAAGTCTTAGTTATTCATGTAGCCTATAGCTTCTACTAACTTAGTATAAAACTTGAATAGGGTTGCATATGAAGTCTTATGAATTGACTAATGCTAGCACATGCTATTTTACACCTTTGAAAGAATTAATATCACATATTTATCATGCAATTAAAATCTTCACCCTATTTGACTCAGTACAAATCTCCTATATGCTAAGATAGACTAGTTTAGATATTAACTAGGATTGAGGTTTATTAGTATTGTCATTTTAGAACATGAACATAGTTGGCTAAAGACTTCTTTAATTTAGTACTTAACTCTTGACATGGTAGTCATTAAGGTCCACATGAACTAGCCATCATTCCTATGTATAAGACTAAATTATTTTTTTGCTTAATTTTATAAATTGCATTTAACTTCTTCTAATGATTGTAGATTTGCTCAAAATTTCCCTTATTCTTATTAACTTGCAAAGATTCTAAACGCATTCATGATGCAAGAGTATCCAATGGCATAAAGGAAAACTCATATCACCCAAAAATGTGCTTAGTCCAATTTGGGCCAACTAGAGATTCTAATTCTCATAGTTCTATTATTGGTCTTTTGGGTTAGTATTCTTGAGAACCTCAGGATATGGGCCAGTATAAAAAAAAGGTTATTTTTTAAATGATCCATAATTATGATGAGTTATAAGGTTTAAGTTGGAGGGATGATTTTACTTTTAATTTGAAGCATTCTCAAAAAAGAATAAGGTCAAAACACTTTACGATTTGAAAGTTATTGCAGTTTTAAGTTTCCTGGGGACCCCCTAAGAATGCTTCAAAGTCATATTTGAGGCACTAAATAGCCTCACATCAGCCCAAAAAATGTGGGATGAACATAGATATTCAATTGGGCTATAAAGAACTTGAAGAGCTTTCCAAAAATGTAAACAATTCGTCAATTGAAGTCTTAGATCAAAAGTTATGCCTCCCAAAAGTTGGACTACCATTTCTAGATTCTTCTAATTTTGCACCCACTTCTGACATATCTTCTAGAACCTTCTTCTTTAGTGGTGTTTTCCAATTGGCATATTCTAAAATGTATTCCTAACCCTAAACCTAATTCAATTTACTTAAGGTACTGCAAGAAGGGCTTTTCTCCAAATTTTGAAAACATTGTAAGCCCATAGGGCATGTAGTTGAATTTATTTTTTCTATACTGAATGTAATAACATATCATATATGATAATAGGATTTTCCTTTTCTTGTTGTCTTCATTTGGTCTTGGGTTGTGCCCTCATCAATTTGTTAAAAACATAAATTCATGAAGTTGTTGTGTTATATCAACTATTTCAATTTACAAAAAGAATTTCATTGTACAATTCTTTAATCAGCCTTGTTAGACTTAATATTATTAACTCCTTCAAATAATTATAACTTAAGAGACTTTTTTATGTCTCTTTTAATAATAAATACTAAAATGAATTTTTAATGTGTGATTTTTTTGAAAGTAAAACCTAGTCAAATCTTGGACAAATTTCTTTTTGAAGGATGGGTTGAAATTTTCCATTAGGTAAGATTCATTCTTGGTCTTCCAAGACCGATATGGTAAGACTAACCTAGAGCACTTGGGATTTTAATATGATTTATCTTTTCCTTTTCTATTATTTTGACTAGTATTGATGTTTATAGTCATTAAAGAATGACTGATATTGGTTCACTCTTCAAAATCCTCAAATAATATTAATTTATTGTTCCTTTACTCACTAGAAATTATTATGAAATTTCCAAGAAATTCATTACGCTACTCAAAATTAAGAAGAAGCATTTATTTCTTTTAGAATGGACAAAATATTAATATGTAGAAGGATTCAACACCTTTGATCATCTATATCTATTATTTTTCCAATTTACTAAGCTTGAATATTCTTTATATAGCTTGTATATAGCTATAGACTAAATCAGTTGCATAAAAAGGTTTTTAAGTCAATAATCCTTTCATGCATAACAATAAGAGTTGATAACATTTATTTTTGAAATCAGATTTGCAAGCTCTGAGTGGGAAAATGAACCCACGGATGGTAGTAGAGGTGAGTCTTTTAATGGTGGAGATTCAGAAGCTTTGAAAGATTTTTTGTAGAATGTGCTCAAGGATGGTAGGAGAGGTGAACCTTTCAATGTATCAATTAAATTTAACTCCACTTTTTTATTTCTAGAAATTATTGGACCTTTTTTCAATCCTTCTCAACCCACCATGGGAGGTCCTTGTTATTTTGTGGCTAGGTTGTTAGGTTTTGTAGCCTATGAATGGAAAGATCTATTTTGGGAGAAGATACTTTTAGGAAATGGTGGTGTCTCTATAGTAAAGTTTGAGGAAGGTATGTGTGTTCATATCCTCAATCATTCACTTAATAGAACCCTAGATAAGATGGCTTCCTCCCTAGTTGGAAAGTTCAAAGGGGGAAGGATCAACATTATTTTTATCTAAAAATGAGTTCTTACTTAGTGGTCCCTCAAAGGATCAATGGCTTTTGATTAAGGTTAGAATAAGTATTTTTATAGTTGTGTTGGCTCTACCTAAAGTTTTTAATTATTTTTCTTCACTTGTAAGGGATACTTTTTTAATAATATGTCTTACAACCATTTGTTCTTGGTTAAGCATCCCCTCCATTTATACAAGTAGATTGGGATTTGATCTAGTATCCCATCTTTCTAGATTTGTTTCCACTTAGGTCTACCTTTAAAGATTTCCTTTGGAAATATAGGATAAGGAAGCCTTGTAAGGTGTAGCTAACACTTGAAAAGAGTTTCTTAGAGTGATTGTATCACTTAAAATTACACTTAGGTTTTTATGCCTTGTTTTGTGTCTTAGTTATCCCTAGCTTCATTCTCCCGTCTTACTAGGCCTTAAATTGAGGTTGGTTTTAGTGGTTTATTTTATGGAGTATAAGCATTGAATGGCTTTTTGTCATAATTATTCTTCTGCTAATCACTTGATTCTAGATTTCCCTAAAGAAATCAAGCCTTCTCTTTCTAGTCCTATCCCTCTTGTTGTAAAAGGTGTGTTGGGGTTGAGCCCTAAATTTGTCCCTATTTCTTCTATTATTGTGATTTCCTCTAAGGTTGGTCTAGAGTTGGCCCTACTTGTGGAAATACTAGCCTCCTACTCTTGTGCCATGTTAGGGACACCCTCATTGTCTTTGTGGCCTACCATCCTCCTAATATTTTTCACCCATTGTCTCCCTTTCTTATCTCTCCTCCCCCTACCTCTATTCCTCATTCTCATATTCCTATATTTTCCTCCTTTGCTTATTCCTCCTCTTCCCCTCTTGGTAGCCTTTTAGTTGTTGCCTATCTAGTCCCCCGCCCCCCCCCCCCCCCTCTTCCCATCCTTAGGCCCCACCCTTCTCTTCTTAAAATCTGAAAGTTTGTGGATGTTGGTATTCTTCCATAGCATGAAAGGAATTTAATTCAAGACTAAAGATAGAAATGTCACATTTAGCTATTGATAATGGGAACTAGAGTACTCTCAAAAAGTTCTTCTCAAAATTCTCTTTCTAATGGTTATTTCCTCTTGAAATATCAAGGGTATTAATAACCCTCATAAATAGATTTTTGTGAAGGATATAATAAAATATTTGAATACTAATATTTTGTTTCAACAAAAGACTAAGATATTGAGTGAATCTTACTCTGTTGCTAGTAAGTTTATTTGGCTTTTGCACAAGTCATTGTCATGCATGATGATGGTTCCTCTAGAAGGTTTACAATTTTTTGGAAACCTAACTTCATTTTTGGTACCTATATCAGCAAAGATAACCACTCTCAAAATGTTTCTTTCCCCCATTACTAGTCTAAGTTGAAGTTGATTTTAATTAATGTTTACTCTCCTAATTCTATTGTCTTAGGAAAAACCTTTTGGTTTGATGTGATAGATGTTGGGACCTTATTTCTAGTTATCATTTTGATGGTCATTGGGGATTCTAATATGCCTCTATATTCATCTAAGAAACAAGGCGGTAATAGGGATTTATTGGACTTCATACAAAACTCTCATGGTTTTTTAATGTATCATAACCTTATTGATGTGAAATTACAGGCTAGTTTCTACACTTGGTGTAATATGCGCTCTAGAGATCAACTTATCTAGGCGAAGCTAGACATATATTTACTTTCCAATAATTGGGATATTTTTAATGATTTCACTGTCTCCTTTATTTTTATATTTGGTTTTGACCGCCACTCTTTTCACTTTAGATGGAATCCTAAGACTATTTTAGACATTTGAAGTTATGTTAAACCAAAATACTGACTTCTTTTCTTTTCTTTTAACAAGATTTGGAGTGTTAAATTAAAGGGTACTAATATGTTAAAAATGGTTTGTAAATTAAAAAAATTTAGAAGCAATCTTAGATATTGTAACAAGTGTACACTTTTGACAATATCTTTGAACAAAAAGTAAAATTTAAGTTTAAACAATAGATGAAGTAGAAGGATGCAAAACTTTTTGGCTAGGATATGAGTAAAAATAAAGAGGACGAGTTCCTTTTGGATGATTTGAGTTCATATCATTAATAAAAGATCTAAACCTTTTGTATGACCATAACACAAGAGTCCTTCATCACTCTACTTTGAAACACAAAAAATTTAATCTTATCAAGGAACTTATTTCTACTATTACAAGCCTTACCTCCTTGTCTAATAATAAAAATGGATTTTTTGGCTACTTTAAGGATATTTTGAACTAACATCCTCCTTGTGACCTAACTTGAGAGGCTTATGCAACTTCATTCTAGACTATACTCTTGCATGCATCCTACTTGAGGATAATGTACTTATGGAGAGACTTTTCACATTGGAGGAAGTGAAGGTTGTTATATTTTCATAGGTTTCGATGGGGTCCCTCCCTTTTTCTTCCAAAAATAGTGATACGTGGTTGGGAAATAGTTATTTTCTCAACTCAATATCTCTTTTCCTTAGGTGACCTATCCTTAAGGAATTGAATAATAGATTCATCATTCTCATTCCTAAAGTGGCAAGAGATATTAAAAAAATGAGGGGTTTTTGATTGATAGGATTTTGTAATACTATTTATAAAAGACGTTTTAAATTATAGGTTTCAACTCTAAATTTTTTTTTCAAATAAACTTATTCACTCTATTCCTCAAACAAAAATTATGGATTTCATTTTCACTATACATGAAGTTCTTCACTCTATGGAGAAAGGAAAGAAAGGAAGTATGATCTAAAAACTAGACATTTCGAAAGTCTATGACATAGTATCATACTTAGCAATGTTGGAAAGCTTCAAATTCTTATAGCTGCTATTAAAAGTACTTCACAATAAATTATGGGTATTTCATATGCAAATTTCATAGGCTAATAAAATGGATGCTATTAAGAGAAATTAATTTATATGAGTTTTTATTGTGGAGAAAAAGTGTGTTTCCCTATTCAATTGGGATACCGTCTAGACTCTTCCAAGGAATAAGGAGACCCTAATGTTAGAGATATGAATTTTCTTAATATTTTTCTATTAACTAAGGTCAACTAGAATATTATAACTTTAGGAATAGATTGGACTCGTAAAATATGAGGTTCAAGTATTTAAACAATAATAAGGGGTCCATTCTTCTTAAAGATACTCTCTTGGTTGGTTCCAACATATAGAATAATATGCAATAAATTATCCAAAAATACCTCTTTACTAAAGGTTGTTTCAAATAGATTGGTAATATTCATGATGTGGATTTATGTTTGGAGAGATGGAGTGGGACAAGACCAAGACAGAATCTAGGCCAACCAACTTCCTTTGTACTTTCAATTGATGTTCCTCTCTATAAAAAATGTGTTGGTTATCCATCTAGGAAAAAATGTTAGTGATTACTAATATGTATTGGTTCCCCAAAAGTGGATAATTAACAATATTTCATTTGAGAGTGGACTTAAAAGGAATTCTTTATAGTTAATAAGTTCTCTATCCTCTCTTAGGTTCTAGGAAATTGACCATATTATTATCTAGAAGAATTCAATTCTAGATTATGTCCAATAAAATCACCATTTGATCTCTTGTCCCCCTATTATCCTTAGGATTTTTACTAGACTAAGATTTGGAAGATGAAAATACTCCCTAAATCATGCTTTTCTAGTGGTCTATTTTCCACAAAAAGATCATCATTGTACATAATCTGTAGAAAAAGAGGAATTCAATAAGTTAATATATGTATCTTATATGTACATGAAGAATAAATTATGTCTTGTTTTATTTTTTCTTATTTTTTTTACATAGGAAATAAAATAGTGCATTTTAGTCCTATTTGAGTTACAATTGTACTGAATTAATACTTATGGGGAGATTCAAAGGATACCCTTTTTTGTAGAATTCTCAACTAGACCTTACCTCCTAGATCTCTTCTAGGACACTTTTGGAGTCCTTACGGGTCACTATAGTTACCCTCCTTGTTAAAAAATACAATAGGCTTCTAATATCCAAACTATAAGAAGCTCACCATCAAGGTTGATCTTTTTGACAAATACTATAGGCTTCTAAGCTCAAAACCACTCCAACTCTTCAAAAATCCAAATTTAGCATTCCCATGGATGAATGGGTCTTAGAAATTTAGATTTCAATCCTCTTGGGGATTTTCTCCTAACTCTTTCCATTTCTTCCTACTCAATCTCTCCAAATCCCTAAAAAGTAGGGCTAGTAGGCTAGGTAGCCCTAAGGCCTCAAATGCAGTTTTATAAAATTTATCAAAAATTCTATTAAGGAACCTTGGAAAAAATCACCATATAAAATACCCTTTTGGAAAGCCTACAATATTTTTTTGGTCTTAGGTGCCTGATGTGTCCCTAAACCACTAACCCTAGACTAGCCTAAATGGTTAAGGTTAATAATACATTAAGTTTTTTTCTCTTGTTCTTGATTGAGACAGGTTCAAATTCATTAACTTTTCTAGGGTTTAAAACATCCATTAGAAAATTCTAAATAAAAATTCCACACTCCTTAATACATGCACCCATTTTTCACTCTATTATTTAGCCTCTTGCTCCTATCTAGATGCTTGTTGACTCACCTAGGGAAAGGTGTTAAAAATAGCAAACCATGCTTTTAGGCCTCCAACTTAAACCATACTTTTAGGTCTCCAACTTCAGTATTTATACTATATAATGAGGTCCCTTCTATGTCCCAATAGGTTATAATAGTTCTACAGTGGGATTTTATGGAAGAGGCATTTTTGTCTTCATCATTGTAGATGAACCATTGAACTGGCCAAAGAAGAAGTATATTTTAAAAACACTACAAATGGAAAAAAAAGAACCTAAGAATGCACACTGAGAAAGTAATTACATAATTTTAACTAACTAACATGTACAAAGATGGTGATTAATCCATTAAATCAAAGTTGCTCAACTTGAAAGCAGAAATGTGACAATTAATGTGCAAAAGAGATTTTATATATTCCTCAAAAATATAAATTATGTTCACTAAATTAATGAACACCAACTATTCAAATATTTCCATAACTACCAGGAGCCATTGTGCAAATTTTCAAGAAATGTTGTCAATGACAACTTTGACAATTTTTTGCATCATTTCTTCAAACTTGCCTTAGACCTTCCAAATTTGTGTTTTCGGACCAAAATAGTCTCCTTATTATCTCCATACATGTTTCATGGTTGATCTAGCCATTTTGGAGGCACAATGCCCTAATTTTCTCACCTAGTTGCAACATAAAAACTTTTGGCAATGTGAGCAAATTTGTGTCAACACTTAACAACTAACTCTCAACTTCTATACTAGACATCTTAAATGCCTTAAAAAAATATTAGGAATATTGATGCCTTATTAACCATTGGTGGTCTTCATAAACCATGATGAGCCAAACTGACCTAGGAGAGCTGGGTTTCAAATGGCCTACCCTAGGTGCTCTTGCACAATTCTCCCCTACAAACAAGAAGTTGAGTTACTCCTAAAGAAACAAGATCTTTATTGATGCCTAATTTCTTAAACTTACTCTCAGCTACCAAAGTAGCCTTTGATTTAGGTAGGGCTTCCCATTTTATAAGGTACTCCATGAAGACTCCATGTCTTGTTTTCTTCTTCATTGTAGAATCCAGTATCTTCTATGCCTTAGGTTGTTCCTTATGTGATATAGAGACTTCAATTAGGTCCATACCTATATTTGTATCATATTTCTTCTTTGCAACATCTAGACCTTTATACTTTATTATGCCTTGTACATTGAAGACTGGGGAAGAGCTAACTCTACCAATAACTCCACCTTGTAATCATTTTGTCCATACTTCTCCAAAACCTTATAATGGTACTATTATTCACATTTGAATCTTGCTTTGGATTCCATTCTGCAACATATTTGTGGTTAGATATATCATTACCAAATACCCTACTTCAAATTGTAACTCTTTATTTTTCTCATCCACTTTGGCTTTTAGTTTTTGATTAGCTGAGCTATTACTATTTTCTTAACGTTGTTGAAGACCTCGTTCATTGATTAAGAAAAGTCCTCAACATGTCCACTTTTTGATGTTATTTTCCACATTCCCTAAGTTCACACATGCCTCTTCAATCTATCCCATTTAAACTTTCTCAAACAAACTTTTTTTGGTAACCTTGTTTACACTATTGTTATAAGAAAAATCAGCTTGGGATAAGACTTGATCCCACATTTGACCATATTCTTTAGTTCAGTCTCAATACATTTCCTAATGCCCTACTAATGACCTATGTTTGGCCATCTATTTTTGGATGGTATGTTGACCCAAAAGACAAGTTAGTACCTAGCTTCTTCCACAAGGTTTTCCAAAAGTGACCCATGAATGTCACATCTCTATCTGACACAATGCTCAAAGGAAATCCATGTATTCTCACTACCTCCTTAAAGAAAAGATGATCTATGTGATTGGCATCATGATTTTTATTGTAAGGTATCAAATAGCTCATTTTGCTAAACGTATCTACACCTAGAAACACATCACCAAAGACAAGGTTAGTTCTAGGTAACCCAACAAAAATCCCATGCTAATTCATTCCCATGACCTATTTGGTATTGGAAGTGGCTAATACAGTCCCACATTAGTAGCACTACCCTTTACTCTTTGACAAATTCCACATTCCTCCACATACTTCCATAGATCTTTCTACATCCTATGCTAGTACTAGAACCCATGAACCAATTCTACTACCTTGTTGAGTCTAAAATGTCCACTAAGGCTCCCATTATGCTTATCTTATATCAAATTCTCCCTCATGGACCCTCTAGGTATACAAGTAAAAGTAAAAAGTTGTGTCACCTTTTACGCTGACTTATTAGAATGACTGAATTTGAGTATTTCTATCTAAAAATCAAATTTGTTAAAAAATATGATTTAGATAGACGTATTCTAGCTAATTTGTATATGGTCTAACACTTTTCCAATTGGAAATGGTTATTAGATGCATGCTTTATACTATTTTGTATCCAATTACTAAAGAAATAAAATTATTTCAGAAAGGTGGGGTTCCAATAACTCTTACTATTTTTTATGATTTTTTTTAATAACATATAAACACCATTTTATAGAGCTTAGAGTCAATAATATTCTCATATAGAGTTTATAGTGTTTTAATTAGATATAGTATATTGTAATTAAAAAATTCTACAAGCACAAATTTTAACACTCAAAAAGATGTTAGTTTTAAGAAAGAAAAAATATTAAATCATATCACAAAAATATTAAAATTATATGATTTTCTAGAGGAGAGAGTCCTTTTCTAGAATGTATAATTTTTCTCTTGGTTAGAATAGATTTGTTTTTGAAAATGTGGTGGGAGATGAAAACTATCAATTTTAGGTGAGTTGAAATTTGAATCATTATAAAAGAGAAAATCTAGGTCTAAAGCTGATTTTTATTTTTGATTGTTTTACCTATATATGTTATCTATAACATGGTCTAAGATCAAATGAAAATAAATTGATTTCCCTATAGTTGTGTGGTGGTAACTAGACCCCCAATTTTTAGCATTTTTCAGTAGCTAAAAAAATGTCTTTAAAAAAAAGGAAAATCTATCAATTCTTATTCTAAATAATCATTAAAAATTATAATCCTAAACTTCATCCATTTCTAGACATTTCAATCATTTACTTCATTTTCAAATTCAAAATAATAATACCTATTTTATATCATTAAAGATAAACAATTATACTTTTTTTAGCCTTTTCCTTTACAAAAGGGTGACACAGGTTTATGCTTTCACCCACACACAATTGATTACTGTTGAAGAGAAATCCATTTTGTAAAGTGTAGTCAACATATTGACTATGGAAATGATTGTTAAAAACTCTACACTTACCTTTTAGGTTTCTACAAATTCCTCATCATCCTTATAGAGTTCCTTGAATCTTTCCAATCGAATGCTCCACAACTAAACTTCACTAACAATGAGAAATTTCCTACTAAGTACATTAGCTACCTTATTAGCTTGTCACTTCTTGTGCTTGATAATGAACATGTAGGCTTGAAGAACCATCACCCACTTGATATACCTATGACTGATTTTGTCTCATGTATTGATGAAACTAGGGTCTAGTTATCTACGAATAACTCCTTAGGAATTAGATAATGCCTCCACTTCTTTAGGGCTTGCATCAATGTATATAAATCCAAATCTTAGGAAGATTGTTTCTTCTTGGCCTCATTTAACTTTTCACTAAAAAAAATTCATTGATCTACCTTATTGGCTAAGTGCTTCCCCTAGTAAAATAATACTTACATCACACTCTATAGTGAATAGTTTATCAAACATTAGGAGAACTAAGATAAGTTGGGTTTCAAATTTTTTCTTCAATGCTCCAAACCCGTTATTGGCCTCATTAGTCCACTTAAACTTGATTTTCAACCCTTCTTTTTATGGTAACTGGGACTAGTGTACAAACCTTACTGGACCCCCTTATAAACTTCCTATAGGATTGAGCTAGCCCATAGAAATTCCTTACCTTTGTCCCTGACTTTGGAGTAGGCCAACTCAAAATAGCTTCTATCTTACTTTGATCCATTTTTAGTCTTCCTTGTGCAACCACAAACCCCAAGTATACCAACTCTTCATAAATTTACATTTCTCTAGATTTATGCATATTTTTTCTCTGTGTAGCATTTTCAACACAACCTCTAGGTTTGTCAAGTGTCATTCCTTGCGTTTACTAAATATGAGTATATCATCTAGATATACCACTATAAATCTACCTATATAGTCTATGAGCACTTCATTCATCAACCTCATGAATGTGCTAGATGCATTACTAAGCCCAAGGGCATTATTAACCATTGATATAGACACTCTATGGTTTTGAATGTTGTTTTACATTCATGTCCATCCTTAACTTTGATTTGGTGGTAACCACTTTTCAAGTCTATCTTAGTAAAATATCTTGCTTCTCATTAATAATCCATGAGATATTCTATTCTAAGAATAGGAAACATATACCTAATGGTTATCCTATTTATTTCTCTTGAATTATTACATATTCTCTACTCACCTCCCTTTTAGGGGCTAGCACCATAAGTACTACACATGGAATTGTCCTCTTTCTTATCAAACCTTGGTCAAGTAGCTCCTACACTTGCCTTGGAATCTCCTTGTTCTAATATGGAGTCATCTTATAGGCTATTATTTTAGATAAGGATTCCCCTAGTATGAAGTCAATCTGATGGGTAATGGCTCTTTTTGGTGGAATGTAGTAAGACTCCCATCATGAACTATTCGAGCAATTTCTCTATCTTTTCAAGTAATGATTATGTGATTGGATTTTTTTCCTCCTTGGGTTTCATCATAATGGAAACCTTGTCTCATTTTTTTCCTTCTTTAGAATACTCAAAATCTCCTTTCCACTGACTAACAACATATTAGGGGTTATTATTTTTGCATCATTATCTTCAACTATTGACTTCAACTATGGACTTCATGTCATACTATCATGGTCTTCCCAATAGAAACTGGAAAGTAACCATGGGAAATATGTCACACAATATCTTGTCCTTATAACCTCCTATAGAAAACTCTACCTAGATTTTCTCATTTACCAGAACATTCTGACCCTTATTCAATCAAGTGACCTTATAAGGATGAGTACACAAGATCCTTACCAATCCCAACTTATTCACTACCTCTTCAAAGATGATGTTATTAGTTGACCCTTAATCTATAATCATTTTGAATACTTTATCAAGCATTTTGCACTTCACTATGAATAGTGCCTTTCTCTTCTCAGGTTCCTCTTTAGTTGGTTCTTTGATCAAAATCCTTATAAATGTTAGGTTTTCCCCACTCTCTAAGTCTATATTTACCTATGGATACTTTACACTTCTATTCTCCTCTTCTACATTGTTGACTCTTTTCTATGCTTGAGAAGTAGAACCATAGTTTACTCTTTTCTCTACTTGAGGAGTGGAACCTCTCTCAAGGCACCTATAAGCAGTGTGTCCTAACTAGCCACAATTTTAATATTTCATATTTGTGAAAGAATATCTTATGCCTCTTTTTCCTCTATTACCTCCAAATCCTTTACCTCTATTTGAACCTCCTCTTGAACTAGAGTCTTCACTCTAACCAGAGAATTTAGAGTCACCTTGTATCCTTTTGTGATTGCATTTTCCACCATAACTCTCTTTGTTTCCTATAGGATCTCTTCCTCTACCCCTACCCTTGGATTGGGTATCTTGTTTCCTCTTAGCCTTTTCTTCCACCTTAAGGGATCGCCAATAGTATATTTGGGTAGTAGTTAGCCTCAATAGTCTAATATCTTCTTGTATGCTCCATTGAGGTCCATTAAGGTATCTAGCTACCTTAATTCTTTCATCCTCTAGCACCCTTAATCTTAAATACAACTTATAGAACTCCTCTATTTAAGTGGCCACATCCAAGTCCTTCAGTCTAAGACTTTTTTTTCATAGTCCTCGAGTAAGTAATTCTCCCTCACCTAAGCCTCCATGGCTTTCCAAGAATTTATGGGCTTCTCTCATTCCTTCTCCCTTTCTATCTACAAGAACTTCCACTTGCTCAAAGTTGGCTCCCCTCATTCTAGATGTATCTACCTTAACCATTTATGCTTCTGAGATTACTTCAGACTCAAATTGGTTCTCCGTTCCCTTTATCTACTCTATTACCAATTCTCACTCCATCTTGTTAGTAAACAATGAAAATCCCTCCAATGCCTTTCCTCCTAAGGCCTTGATTTTCTTCAAAAAAGTTTCTTCCTACAATGGTGGATTAGATTCAAGTAATTCATCAACAATGTCTATTGAATTGACCTTGTCATCTTCACTTTGCAATTTTTTATTGACTATGTTAGTCTTTTTTGCCACCTCCTAGTTTGCTCTCCATAGTTTTGAGAGTGTCCTTGAGGAGCATATTCTACTATTTTTGTTACTTCATCTCCTTAGTCAATTTGTATTGCCCCACCAAGGGATCCAAAAGAATTAACCTAAAGTTTCACTTATTTTAGTAGCATTTTTTTTTTTTTTTGAAACATGAAAGTAAAACCATGCACAACATACACAAAGAAGTGGAAGCAATAACAACATTCCATTGAAAATATACAGGTTACATTCCTGAAGGATCCCTTAATGTTGAATCACCATTAAATTAACTAATATTAATTCCATCTAATACCACATCCACATGAAATAATAATGAAAATTCCAACGTTTTTAAAAACTAAAATTTGTTTCCAAATGTCCCTAAGTAAATTACATTTTAGAATGCTAAATCATCCATTGTACATGTCACAAGGTATGAAAGACATAAAAGAATATACATCTATGAAATCATCCTATTCTAATCCATGATGCAATAAAGTAAATGAAACCACATTTTATACATGATACATCATCATAGAAGTTACAAACATCCATCATAAGAGTTAACCATATATCATCAAACATAATTGACTAAGTGCACAGTTCCTCCCAACTGTAAATAACATC
Organism: Cupressus sempervirens; assembly: GCA_028749045.1. Classification (NCBI taxonomy): domain Eukaryota; kingdom Viridiplantae; phylum Streptophyta; class Pinopsida; order Cupressales; family Cupressaceae; genus Cupressus; species Cupressus sempervirens. The sequence continues at coordinate 234,594,756 of CM053792.1, read as the reverse complement.
ATTAGACCATCATGGCCCCTAGCCATCCCTACATGGGTAACATCCAAAATCACCAAAGAGATCATCAGTATTAACATAGTAAGAATGTCACCCTAAAACATACTACATCATATGTAGAAGGAAATCTAACATGCTACAACATGTGTATAAGAAATCTAAGCATGCAAAGTAAAGCATAAGATAAGTAAATAGAATCATCTAACATATACTAATCATCAATATAAGGATACATGTTTCATCATCATAGTCCATGACCAAAATGAAGATAGATTCCAACAAAGAATGCATCAGCCATGGTGTCTCAAACAGATCTCAAATGGTAAGAGTGAAAAAGCACTACCATCCAACTGTGTTGAACCTAAATGGCCCACTCCCATAGCACTGAGGAGATAATCTCAAGTCCCAAATAGGCTATCAATCACATAGCACAAATACTCTCTAAGTCCAGAAGTCCTAAAAGTATACTAACTCAAGGGTTCCAACACAAATCGACATCTAATCCCAGATGGACAACAAAGACATGTAGGACACCTACTATTCAAGTGGGAAAGTGTCATCACATGAATCATGCTAGAGTTACCTTGGTAGTCTCTCAATAGACCACGGCCCCCTAGTGATCTCTATGTGGCCACTAGTATCCTCTCATACTGACGAAGCATACTATGGAATGCAAGGTCACAACCAAGCATTCTCTCTAATCCCATCCTAGTCTGTACTAGCACTTGAGGCATGGGCAAGAACAAACAATGATCTTATTAGCTTCATTTAAGTCACTATTAGGTGTAATTTTTTCACTTATTAAACAACTTACAATGAGTTACCTTGGTAGCCACTTAGGGCCCTGGCCCCCATTTCAAGCCACTTCTTGACACTACAAGTAGATAACCTACCCTAGGCTCATGGGATCATAAATCACAAAATCACCATAGTCCTATACAAGCGACTAGAAAAATACCAAAAGATAATCCACAATAAGAGCATCAAATATCCATGAGCAACTGAAAAGCATCCTTTAATAATCATGACCACAACAATTCTCTATTGGCAACTAAAGGCATCAATGATAATCACGATATCCATTGGTTGTCAACAAGCAACCAAAAAGGCATATCAAGAAAATAATACTAATCAAAGACTCCAAAATGATCAAGTCCAAAACATGTCACAACATGACATCATCAAGATCAAAAAAACACTTCAGTCCCATTAAGGTGACTGCAAAGTAATCCAAACACATCTGATCGATAACTCATAAATGGTTACATAAATGACAGCTTACACAAGAAGACTGGAAACATATCAATCAGTAAACCACACACACCATAGAGCATGCCACATCATAACCATGGTTGGGTTTAAAAAGATCGAGATCAAGAAACATCATTATGACATCACAATCATAACCCTCGAGCCTCTGGTAGACGTCCTATAACTAGTCAACAATCTAGTCAACCCAAATCCCCAAAATAGATAGCATAGAGAAAACACAAGATGCATGCACATGTTTTGGTTCGTTAAAATATCATAGATGAGCTAAGTAGGAAGTTTCAATTTTGTTTCAAGTATATTTCAAGTGTATAAAATTATTTGTTTAATCCCAAGTCAACCCATTTATCTCTTCAAATTAAGCATAGAATTATCCCTCCATTATTTTAAAACAATTTTCTAAAATAATCAAAAGATAATTATTTACTTATTTAAAACATTGAACTCATTTTCTTTGACTTTCAATAAAATCACTCGCAATAGTTTACAATAACAAATATTACTAACAATTAAGTAAAAACCTTGTTGATTCCAAGGAACAACTTTCACTTTTTAGATAAGACTTATCAACTCTCAAATAAGTAATTTATGACTACTTAAAATACTCCCCGAGTAAACATTTAAAAT
>CM053792.1:234417863-234587863 GCA_028749045.1 Cupressus sempervirens | reverse complement strand
AAATGCAAGAAACTAAGAATGTGCACAAATAAAGTAATTACATAATTCTAACTAACTAACTTGTACACAAATGGTAATCAACCCATTAACTCAAAGTTTATCCACTTGCAACAAAAAATGTGATGATAAATGCACAAAAACTATTTTCTATATTCCTCCCAAACACAAATTATATTCACCAACCCCTTGATCAAGGTATGGCCTTATATTCACCAAATTCATGAACCCCAATTGTTCAAATAGTTCCATAACTACTAGGAGTCATTGTGCAACTTTTCAAGAAATTCTTGTCATGACAATTTTGATAAGTTTTTGCATCATTTCTTTAACCTTGCCTTGGACCTTGCAAATTTGTGTCCTAGGACTGAAATAGGATACCTATTATCTCCCTACATGTCCCATTATTCATCTAACCATTTTGGAGGCTCCAAGACCCAAGTTTCTCACCTAGTTGCAACTTAGCAACTTTTGGCAATGTGAGCAATCTAACCTATTTTTCATGAGTGGTTTGGATAAAACCACTACAAGCCAAAATGGAGCTAGGAGAGCTAGGGCTTCAAATGGCCTACCCTAGGTTCTCTTGTACCAAATACCCCTAAGGTGGTTGTAGATTATTCCCCCCCTCTAATCACCCTTTTACAAGACAAATTTTGTGGTAGGTGCTTCTATATGAGATTTGGTCCTTATGGATGGAGTGGAATAATTGTATTCTTAGAGATAAAAGTTGTATCAATATAAATGAGAAACACTTTAATTTAGTTTTGGTCTAGTACCTATTTAATATAAATTCTTGATAAATTTGTATTTAGCATGCATTTTCATATCTCTTCTTAACTCGCCTAGATGGAATTGGCATAGGACATAATCAATCCTCCTTGTTATTCCTATTCTATAATATATAAATTTAGGTAGGACTTATTCACATGGTGTCCTCCTTTTTCATCTTCCAATCACAAAAATCCCCTTTTTATATTGAAATAGAGCTTTCCTCAAAATATGCACTAAATCTCTCAAAATTAGAACATTTTTTAGGATTCTTGGGGAATCCTAAAGTTTTTTTTATCCTATTTTTGGGACATACTATATCCCTATCCCAAGACTACAATGTAGTGTATAACTATCCCAAGATTGGGATGTAAGGTGACCCAATCCTAAGACCTATTTTGAGTCCTCTTCTTTGCCTTTGTGTTAGGGTTGATTTGAGGCATCATTTCTTTACCCAATCATTCATTAATAATTTTTTTAATGTGAATCCTTTATAATCATACTCAATTACTTTATTTGGAAAAGGAAAATATCAAGAAAATAATCGATCTAGCAAGCCCAAACATGCAAATTTCATGGGGATGAGCTATTGGAGAAATTCTAATCTGACATAGTGTAATTGCAAGGTAGCAGCAAAGAAGCTTGGAAACATCATGCGAACCAACATATTTCTTCAGTTTTTGATTCAATTTATCATTCAAGAATTCAAGATTCAACTATAGAGCAGAAAATACATATTATGAGTATGGGTTAGATTACTTTATCCTTAGGGGTTTTGTATGCTTCCTTGATTATCTTAAACTGCATGTATTATCAATTCATCCTTAACCTAAAACTCAATATACATTTTAGGGTTTGGATCTAAGGATTTAGATCTTAGAATTGCGCATTTTCAAAGCTCATACATGAGAAACACATGTGCACATTTACTTTGATTTAGTAAATATTTGTAGAGGTGGAAATCAAAAAAATGGGGGTTTGATTAAGACAAACTCCTATATAGCCACCCCAAACACCAATTTTTTAGATATTGGGAGATCTCAGAAGAAAGAATAAAATATAGATCTCAATACCCATTCCATAGAATATCATAGATTAGAAAATAATTTTGTGATCAGACACAAAAGAATGGGGACACATTTCTCCTCTATTGTAGTAAGTTGACTCTTTCCAAGACTAGGATGCATTTCTTTCCCATCCTAAAAATTTTACTCTATCCTTGAGCCAAATAATTTATGGCTGTTGTAGATTGTAAAGTTTAGATCTAGAACCAAGTCTATTTACTATCACCGAGAGCACTACAAAGAGTGGAAATTTAGATCCAAACATCCTTCATTCTTTTTGTAACACCCCGCCAAGGGATCCAAAGAATTAACCTAGAATTTCACTAAGTTTGGTAACATTTTTTTTTTTTTACATGAAAGTAAATATCATACATAACTTATTCACAATAATGGAAGCAATAGCAATGTCCATTTGAAAAGTAAACATAACATACATAACAGATTACATTCATTAAGATCCCCTAACATTGAATTATATACATGAATCCATCTAGTACAACATCCACATGAAATAATAATGATAAGTCCAATGTTTAAACATTACATTTCCAAATGCTCAATCATCCTCTGTACATGTCATAGGGTATGACAAGCTCAAAGAATATACATATGTAGAATAAGGTACATCATCCCATTCCAATCCATGATACATCAAAGTAGAGATAATCACATGATACATCATCATAGAAGACATATACATCTATCATAAAGATCAAACAAAATAAACTAAGTGCACGGTTCCTCCCAACCGTTAATAGCATCATTAGACCATCATGGGCCCTAGCCATCCCTTCGTGCGTAACATCCCAAATCACCAAAGAGATCATCGATATTAACATAGTAGGAATGTCACTCCTAACATATACAACATCATATGTAGAAAGTAATCTAACATGCAAGTATAAGCATAAGATAACATCATCTAACATATGCTAACCATCAATGAAAGGATACATATCCACCATCACGAAGGACACATCAGCCACAATGTCTCAATGAATCTCAAAATGATAAGAGTGAAAAATACACTACCACCCGACCGCGTGGTACCTAATTGGTCCACTCCCACCATGCTGAGGAGATAATCTCAAGTCCCAAACAGGCTATCCATAACACATAGCACAAATCTCTATAGTCCAGGAATCTTAAAAGTATACTAACTCAAAGGTTCCAATCACAAAACTGACATCTACTTCCCAGAGGCAAACAATGACATGTAGGAACCTACTATGCAAGCGGGAAAGTGTCATCGCATTTATCACGTACAAGTTATCCTGGTAGTTAGCTAAACTCCACGGGTCCATACTGATCTCATGTGGCCACTAGTATCCTCTCATACTGACAAGGCATACTATGGAATGCAAGGTCGCAACCATGTGTTCTCACTACTCCCATCCTAGCCTATACAAGCACTCAAGGCATGGGCGAGAACCAAAACTCTTATCTTTTTAGGTTCATTCAGTTAGTATTAGGTGTGAATGTTATCACTTATTAATCCAACTTACAATGAGTTACCCTAGCAGCCTCTTAGGGCCCCGGCCCCCATTGCAAGCCACTTCCCGTCACTACATGAAGATATCCTACCCTAATGCTCATGGACTCATAAATCTCAAAATTACAAAAGATAATCCATAAAATCATCAAATATGCATAAAAGCATCAAATCTCCATGAGCAAACATCCATAGAAAATCATGACCACAACAGCTCTCTATTGGCAACTGAAGCATCACTGATAATCAAAAGTATCCAATGGTTCTCAATTAGCAACAATATATAGAAAACACACTAATCGAAGACTCCAAAAATGGTTGAGTCAAACATGTCACAACATGACATCATCAAGAATAAATCCACATTTCAGTCTCATCATGGCGACTAAAAAATACCCAAGGATAACTGATTGATGACAAAAAATAATGGTTAAGTAAAGTGTCTCATAAATAAGAATCTCAACTATAACAATCAGTATTCACATCCAATACATAGAGCATTCCATCACATAACCATGGTTGGGTTATAAAGATCAAGATTAAAACATCATCATGACATCACAATCACAAAACCCCCAAGCCTTTGGTAAATGTCCTATACTGGTCAACACTAGTCAACCCAAAACCCAAAACAATAGCATAAAGAATACACAATGTAAACACATGTTTTGGTTTTGCTAAGTTTTCAAATTTGAATTCAAAAGTCTCAGTTTACGTATGAATTAACATCAAGCGGAGAAATTTCACATTTTACCTAACCCATGTATTTGTTTGATAGCTAAAAAGTTTCTCCGTTAGACTCAATTTTCTAATTAATAATATTTTATTTATGTAAACTTTGTTTGAAGATTGACATTTCCTATGAACAAAACTTTGATTATTTATTCTAATAATTAATCTTAATTAAAACTAAGTTTAATTAAATTAATTATTAATATCTCTTCATAATTGACAAGCTTAATAACAATATTTTAATCATTAAAAGAGTGATCCATTAATTGAGAACTTTATAATAATCATTTATAATTAATAATATATACATATATACTTATATACATTATACTTATATACATTATACTTATATACATATATATATATATATATATATATATATATATATATATATATATATATATATATATATATATATATATATATATGTATACATACATAAATATATATATATATATAATAACATTTAATAATTAATAACATTGCAACTTATAAAAATGAAATTGAAATTCATATCCAAATCGTATATGAAATAATCGTTGCAAATATAATTTAAAACCAACACATATAACACAATGCGATTTAAAATCGCACGGCCATCAAAGTGTCACACCGCAGGTACATTGTGGATCGCAGGTACACTGCGGTCGTAGGTACCCTGCAATCACGCAGGCCTGCGGTGGGTGGGGTACGAAGTACCCGCCCGCCCAACATTTTATATATATATATATATATATATATATATATATATATATATATATATATATATATATATATATATATATATATATATATATATATTTAACAATCACTTACGCAATTTCCATACATACTTTGCGATTTGGTTTTAATGTTTCTTAAAATGTTTTCGCCCACGGTATGTAATCGGTTTTTTTTAACAAATATATATATTGTATATACATATGTATATATATATATGTATATATATATAAATATATACATAATTAAAAATATCACAATATATGAACATATATACACACACACACACATATATATATATAATTGCATATATATATATGTATGTATGTATGTATGTATGTATGTATGTATGTATGTATGTATGTATAAGAAAATTGACAATTTATGATTACAATTTCAATTTTTTCAGAATTCCTCCATAGATTTTTGATCTCCAAAATTTTCAATAATTAATCTAATGGGTTTGGCTATGAATCTCAACCCTAGCCTCATTTTTATTTTTTTTTAAAATCCATGCATATAAAATTCTCAAATAAATTTAATTGCCTAAATTGAAAATGCATACAATAAAAATATGAAATTCCTCAGAAGACATATGGAAGACACGAAGAAGACAAGAATGCATGATGTGGAAATAGCATAAGAAAAATCACAAGAATCTACCCGAATTCTGATGCTAATTCGCTCTTCCTCAGAAAACCCGCAGAGCAAGCTCCCTTCTTCAGAGTTCTTGAGTCCTCCAATGCTCCAATTGCTCTCCACCCTCTCTCTAACCTTCTATGAATGCCTGAATATAAAGAGCTCTCAAGAAACCTTTGGATTGCTTCTTGAAACCATTGAAAGGTGTCACCAACTAAGCATGGGTCTTTTCCAACCTTTTTTTGATGAGTCATAGAGTTGTAGACACCTTGTGCTTAATTGATGCACTAACCCCCGTGTTGTTGACACATGTTAATTCCCATGCAAGCTTATAACTCCAATTTACTTTTTAAATAATTTCTATTTAAATTTAATAACTTTCATTTTAATTTTTATAACTTTTATTATTATTATTTTATTTATTACTTTTTTATTATTTTATAATTATTATTAATTTTAATTTCTAGTTTTCTTTTATTTAATTCCTTACCTCAATAATTCACATTTAATTAATCACAATCAAAATATCAAAGATCATGATATTTTATTAATTTTCTCAAATAAATAGTTTATTAATTAAATCTATTTATTAAGACTTAATTAATGGAAAATTCACCATAGACCTCCAAGATAAAATATGAAAACCCATCATAGAACAAATCATACAAAATAAATCTAAAGGGTTAAAAATCATGAAATATGTCATATGACACATTTGGTGGGTATTCAACTCTGATACTTGTCCTAACTCACTAGGACAAATGGTTTTAGGGTTTGGGATTTGGACTTGAGAATTTATCTCCCTTCTCTTATCATTGAGATAGTATAATAGGGTATGCTCATCCTAGAAATTCAGAGAAGTCGATACCCGGTATCTACAACCTACAGAAAAACCATGCATGTACATACAATATATAATTCTAAGCTAAACAGACAATGGCAGGAAGTGGTGCATCTTGTAGATCCCGACTAAGCAGGTGACTATGACTCCCTTCCTTAACCACATAAAAAATACCATACAATAAGAAAACATACACACCATACACATGCAAGTATGGGGTAAGTAACCATAATAAAACACATGAGATAATAAACCATCTAACTAATCATCATTAACAACTGAAAAATAATGTAATCATCATCATACATACATGAAATGTAAAGTCTAAATGATCTCATCATATATCAACTGAATCCCTATCATAATATCTGATAGTGTCAAAACAACACCACTAAACCATCAACATAAAACTAGTCTACATAGTCTGATAATAATAGCAACAATAAGTCTAGAAAAGATGTGAACGAGGGTAGGAACTACACTTTTAGGTAAGTGCTTTATTTTCTTTATTCAATTATAATTTTTTCATATTCATATATTATATTTAGATTCAATTTACTTCCATACTTGTCAAGAATTTCAAGAGATTCAATATTCTTTCATCTAGCTCCATATCCATTAGATCTTGGCTTATGTTAGCACTCCTATATCACTTGGGTTACATTAACCTACTATAATCTAATAACCTTAGGGTTAGTTTAGACAAGATCTTTCTCCTAATACTCTCTCCTCCATCTCAACTCTAGTGTTATAGATACAAAGATGTTGACATGTCTTATGAGACTACCTTATTCTCTAACCTATTGTTAGTGGGTAGATGATATCATTTCTGTTATAGTCAAGTACTTAAGGACATCACCCATAAATCTTTTCTACTCTCCAATAATCACTACAACAAAGAAATTTCCTTTCTTATTTTAGCTTTCTTATAAAATTTCAAATTTTTATCTTTAAATCAATAACAATTTTATACCTAGATCTCAATCTTTATAGTCTACATCTCTCCATGATGATGAGGGTGGGGCTATGGAATGACTACTCTCTCATGAACTCTCTTCCTCAATTTTGGAGGTGGTTTCTTAGTATTAGGATGTGGCCACTATGCCCAAAGTGGTCTAGGTAGTACAATAAATACTAGCTCCACATCCATAACATGGTTTATCAACGCCACCTATTTTGTTCTCTCATTTACTCTCTCCTCTACTACGTCCTCTATTGGGAACTCACATCTATCCTATCTTCTATCCTCTATCTTAGGGATATTTTCATCCATAAGACCATCTTGTGGTTGGTTCTTCTCTCCTATCTCCTTGTAATCTCCCACCCACTTATCCTCCTATTTTACTCTTCTCTAAGCTCTATAGGTGGACCTAGATTTCTAGAGGTGTGATACTCTAGGAATATGGATCTAACTCCCTCAATATTCCAATATTGGATGCACACTTATGTGACACTGACATACCCTCCTAGTGGAGCTAGAATAACATCTCCCTCTTCTATATCACTAGTGATGATATTGCTTGTTGTAGGCCTACATATAGCCCCTATTCTCTAGATGAGTCTAATAGGATAAATGTATCATGGTACCTCACTATAGATACTTATGATAGGCTAAACTAACTCACTACCTTATCATAGTAATTTTTGCATGATAACATGGCTCTATTGTCCCTCTATATAGATATCCTCCTTTGCTTGAGACTATCTCATTTTCTATGTTGTGTCTAGTACAATCACTCTGTCATATGGAGATATGGCCTCCATATTATATCCTCCCCTTGTATTCAATCAAATACCAATCTCTAGTACAATGTATCTATAGGCTATCACATCTCTACTAGTGGGTAGGATTATACTCTTGGTTACAAGCTCTACTCTAGTGTAACAAGAACACTTGTGGGTCTAATGCATGAGAAGTTCTTGTATATTCAAACCCATAAGAGTATACTCATTGTCCATCTATCTCTCTAATATCTATTGAGTCTTCTCAACTTGTCCCTTTATAATTTGTGATCATGACACATGCAAATAGATAGTGCATCACTCATGGAAATAATGGGGTTAGATCTACTACTATGTGGAAAATATCAATATCATCTTCTTCAGACTTCACCTAGGATAAGTGACCTAGGAAAAACTCCTAATCTCTATGTATCACCTTTACATCTATCTCTGAATTTCAATGGGTGAAGTGTGAGACTAGTAGAAAGGATTTCATCTTCTCATACCAAACTTGAGATGGCATTTTTAGACCATATAATGAATTCAAAATTCTACAAACTAGATATACATCTTGCATGAAGCCTTTAGGCTGATCCATATAGAACTCCTCATGTAGGTCTCCACCCAAAAAGGAACTCTTCACATTGATTTGAAACACTCACATCCTTGAGAAGTTTTGAGGGAGATTACAAGGTGAATAGAGTTCTTCTTGGTAACAAGAGAAAAGATGTTAGAGTAATCAATACTATCCACTTGTGAGAACCCCTTTTCAACAAGATGCACCTTATATCTTTTAATAGAAACATCTACAACATACTTTGTAAAGTACACCCACTTGCACTGAACCAAATTTATTCCTTTCAAAAGACATAAAGATCTCAAGTGCCATTCTTCATCAAAGAAGTATACTCCTCACCCATGGCCCTATCTCACTCAAGGTGTCTTCTCACCTCTAAAATTTTTGAGGATAAATTAAAATGGCTTGACTCAAAGGATCATTACTAGATGTCTAAGTATGAGTACAATGAGTATCTAAAGGATTACCTACAAAAGTACTAGCTCCCTCAATATTAACATGTGCCCACTTGGGAAGATATAGATTATTTAGTGGTGGTGGTAAAGGAGGGTCATCATTTGTATCATCCTCAAAAGATATGGAATCATTAAGAGGTGAAGAAGAAGTAGAAAGAAATGAGGAAGAAATAAATATTGGAGAATCTATTAGAGGAAAGAAAGTTCATCAAACTAGACATCTTGTCTAAACAAGACATCTATGGAACCAAACAACTTGTACACCTTCCTATCCTCATAGTAGAAAACAAATATCAGTAGTTGACTCTTTATGACCATGGATTTCCTCTAAGAATAAGGAATAAATGCCCAAGACTCATTTCCAAAAGAATAGAATGTAGAAAAAATAGGTTTGACATGGAACCAAGATTCCTCAAGGGTCATATTTCATAATGCCTTACAAGACATTTTATTCTAAATATATTTGGCACAACTCACTACCTCATCCTAGAAATAATATTTCATATCTAGATACTACATCATATAATTAGAAATCTCCCATAAGGTTTTATTCTTTCTCTCAACAACACCATTATGTTGAGGAGTTTGGGGTACTTATAACTATTCCAACAAACCATTATTAGTGCAAAAATCTCTAAATCTTAATTTTCATATCCCCCCCCCCAAACAGTTATCTATGAATATCTTTCCAATAGAAAAGTCTAGACTTATTATCAACAAATGTCTTAAAGATTCAAAAGGAATCAAAGATGTTAGAGTTAAGAAAGTACACCCATATACATTTGAAGAAGCCATTAATGAATATGACTAAATGGTATGCCCTTGAAAATGAAGAAGTCAAAAAGGACATGAGATTGCTATGGACCAACTCTGAGGATGCCTTAGCATGAGTGACTCTACCTATATGAAAGGGGTCCTAATGATGTTTGGCAAAACCACATCTACTCCAAACCCCATTTGTACAAAAAACTTTGTGACCTAACCTTATAAAAAGTGTATATGTAATCATTTATTGTAAATATGTGTAGTTCACACCACCAAAATGCTCATGTCAAAGTCTAATCATTCAATCTTCATGTGAAACTAGAGAAACACTTGAACTGTATAAACTCTCAAACCCATCAAATTTGTATAGGTGAGACTCAAAATCAACACTCCTAGTGGAAACAACCATATCAAGATCTTGGAGATCTCAAATAACCACATCATCCAATGAAAGCTCAACTATTTTACTTTAGATAGAATGAAAACTTTGATACACTAAAAGGAGGCTCTAGAAATATCTAGAACTAAAATAAAATTCCTAAACATAACTACCATCCAATGAAAGAGAACTAAACCAATAACTAAAACTTGTACAGAGTCACAAACTATAATTTATAAATTATCATTATGGACAAGTGACGTGACCAAGTCATGTGAGTGTCTCATATAATGTGAAGCACCAGAATCAATGATCCATGAAGAAGTAGAAGAAAGGTCACATCCGAAAAAATCATGTTCCTTTCATGTGGAAGAAGGAGGTGGCTTTGGATAAGTAATGTGATGTTTTTTCATGGCCTTCTCTAAAACCTCTAGATTTTTCCAACACCTAGAATTGGTATGTCTTTCCTTTCCACAAAAATTAAAAGAATCACCTATATTTACTTCTTAGTCTTGGAGGAAGACTCGTCAAACATAGAATTTTTTCATTTTCAAGTGGGTTTCCTTGAATCTAATTTTGGAGGTAGCTTGGAGGAACTCTCACTCCAAACTAAATCTATTTTGGGATTTTATTTTTGTCTCTACTTCCCTTTGATGTCTATGAAACCAATACTTGGTTCTTTGATCTAGTTAGAGAGTGCAACTATGTAAGAATGGTTTTCTTTCTAGTCGGTTGATCATAAAATCCTCAAATGTAGGCATGGTAAATGTAGGAATTAATGTATCAATAGTGGAATGAAAGGTAGATGAGAACATTTGAAAGTTCCCGTGAAGCTTTGAAAAAAACAATAAAATGTACTATTTAATAGTCTTAGTCCTTCCACAAACATTTAGCAATGATATTATTGTTTAGAATTCATCAAAAATTCCTAAATAAAAGGAAAATAATCATATACAAGTGAAATTTAGCCTCAATCTGAAGTGCCCTTATGGTACCAAATAAAGTATGAAAATTTATCCACATATCAAGAGGATTGTTGCACCCACCAAGATGATATAAAAAGTTATCTGAAACATGTAAGGAAATTAAACCCATAGTATCCATCTTATTTCTATGTTTCATAATCTCAAACGGTCATGTCAATACTACTTGAATGAAATCTAAGCATGATGATAACCCCTTGGATCTAATAAGTTGAATGATGGAGGATTTTCACATGTGGTAGCTGTGTTCTACAATAAGGTTGGTATCAATTGCTTTGGATTGTTTTGAATGTGAGAAATTTCTAGATTTTTTATGTAAATGGTAGATAGAAAGAAGAAAACTCATCCTACAAATAACTAAACCAAACCTTAGTGGCGATTTATATACTAGAAACTAGAAGAAAACACAAAATATCTTCAAACAAAATGTTGTGTACCTAATAAACCTTTTATGAGAAATTATAAAATATCTAAATAGAGCATGAGAAGAACTTTTTGACTCCAATTTGACTTCAAAAATTGGAGTATAAATGTACAAGATATGGTCCCTAGAGTACAAAAAAATCATCTACTTTGACTATGTAAAAGGGTAACCAAATGGGAAACAAAAAGTCATAAATACCTACACCACTATGATGAGCTTAGAACCATCTTTATAATGATACCTTTTTTTGTCAAAAATGAAGTTTGTATTAGCAAGATGTAGTCAAAAAATAAAGAGGTACTTTATAAGGGCCTAGAAGGGGATCTAAAGCTATTGATCCAATGCTAACATTAGCAAGTCATAGGCCCAAATCTGATGGATGTATGACCATCATAGGAAAAAAAAGAATGTGCCTAAATCATTGCTAGAAAAAGAATGAGATTGCTAGAAAATGAATCCTGTGTAAAAAAAAATTGGGCTACAAAAAAGGTTAGGAGTGCCAGAATATTGGTTGGGCAAAACCCTAGTAGTAGACATGTCGCACTTGGGTAGCCTAGTTGAGCTTCACTAGTTTTGTAGTAGTGACCTTGATGAGCTTCATCTAGCCACAAGTGGCATATATGTTTCCACTCTACTAGTCATAGAGCATTAATGACAACATGCATCAGGGTAAGGCAAGCTGCTTTGCACAACATTGATGGACTGTGGTGTTGTCACACCTATAGAAACATGAAGGATAATATTTTTTTAGAGGGCCAACAAGCCTATGTCATCAGCGTCCAATGGGATCCAAAAAAATTAAAACTTCTTGCTCCTTTTCAATAAAAAATATGCACTTTATTTTATAAATCCATGCATTGTAATACAACATTTTTTTAGTTTAATTTTTAATATATTTTTAATTTTTGTGATTTTTTTAACAAATCACATCTTAAATTCGTACAAAAGGTCATATAGGCTCAAGGCGAAAAAAAAAAAAAAAATCTACCTCATAGGTCAACATTGTCCAAATTGGACAATTTTTATATGAAAACATGTGTTTTAGGCACTGTGAACCCAATGGTGAGGTTTCTTTTGCACACAAAGTGCAAAAAATAATAGGTGACCCCCTATTTCATAAAAAATAATGAAGAAGTTGTGGTCTTCTTGATAAAACCCCCATTTCTAAAAAATTATTCAAAAACAAGAACAAGCTATAGCTTAGGTTAATGCTCTGATACCATATAAAAGTTGTCAATCCAACTTCATGAAGCCAAGATCACTTGTATGAAAAGAAAACTTATCACAAGAAATAATAGACTAATAAAGCAAGACTTTGAGCTCTAAAAATGTGACATATTATTTGATTTTATCAAACAATTAAATAAAAGATGCAATGGTATATCCTTATAAAGGAGATTGAGTAACCTAAAATAAGAACTCTAAAAAATGGAAGACATTTAATAATTAATACAATTCAATTAAATATTAAAAATAAATATAGCCATATCTTATGAGACAAGTCAAGGAAAATTAATGATCAAATTAAGATAACTTAATAATTAGGTTACTAATTTATTCTAACAATTGCCATGTGTAACCTTCCACTATCCCACTTTACAGTCATCTACTAGATAATGACATGTGGCAACATCTTCTAATCACATGTAAAATAAATATTTATCACTTTGGATTTTGAGATAAAGAGAGTTGGCTATTCTTTCAAAGTTTTAATCATTTGTCAATGTTGAAATGAAGTAACCACTAAGAAACACTTTTGACATATTAAAAAATATCCATTCATTTTCACTATGTGTAGAAAAGTTAAGACTTTAGTAAATTGATCATTGACCAATTAGGGCACAAGATATAAAATAAGATTGTAAAAAATAACACCAATCAAAAGGGAGAAAAATATGGAAGGCCCTTGTGATCTTGGGAACATAATAGGCCCAAAGCTATCATCAACTCTAGATAGTGAGAACATGATATGTAGCCTCTAGCTAAGAAAGGAAATGCAGCTCCACTTAAAACATATAAAACTAGACTACAACTTAGGGAGAAAAAACTAAAAATTTCCTAACATAAAGTGATTAATCATTGGGCTTTAAAACAAAGAGGTCTCTCATGATTAAATGACCCATGACTTAGAAGTGTCAAAAGTAATGAATAAATTTAACTGACTCGGCAAAAGGAAGGGTCTTGAAAAGATTTTACAAGAATCTTGACCAAAACCTTGGTGACTTAAGAACACAAAAACCTAGGTCATGAAAATGTCAAAGGAATCTAACTAAAAACTTTAACTCCCAAAACCCAACTAATAGAATCATTCTTTATAAAAAGTATCACTATACTTGCATATATATTGGACTAAGAAAATTATAATGTAATTTTCCATAAAAGAAAACTTATGTGTAATAAATACCACAAATGTCTTGTATTCTATGATTATCAGTAGCTTCTAGATAATTTTTTTATCCTTTAACTTTTTTAAGCCTTACGAAATATAGAAATATATGCATTTCCTTTTCTATAGGCAATAAGCCTACATTTAGGTTCTTTGAACTCTCTCTAACTTAGTTATATTTTTTCTTCTCGTTGAGATTATGTGTCATTCTATAATACTCCTTTATAGTACTATATTTTGGAATCATGTTCTTGTTCTTCAATATCCATATGTGTGTGTGGTGGTGCATATGTTAAGTTGTGTCATTTAATTATGTGTTGGTTTATCACAATGATATTAGTTATAGGTTATGATGGTAGGAATTTACTAAACTATATAAGTACTACTTCAAATATTATTTATATAGATATATTTGTATGTGAATAAATCTATGTGATGTTTAAATTCTACAATTATAGATTCAATAGATATTGTTATCAATTATTTGACTATTTTGAATGGTGCATAGTTAAGGATCACACATGTTAGTTGAGAAAGTTAACAAATGCACTTTATAATGATTAATGTTAAATTAATGACTACTTTAATGTAAATTAATCATTGATGAAAGTACCTAGAAGATGTAGCAATATTAATTAATTTTAAAGTATTATACAAGACATTAAATTTATGATTTAAATGTGTAGTTATTAAGATGTACCTAAACCATTTTTATTAAGAGGCTCCTTCCTCTAAATAGAAGGTAAATGCATGAGATCATTCACAATCTTGATGGGGCAATCCTGAAAACTTATGATATGGGATGCATGTTCTCTCTTCTTCTACTTTCCAACCTTTACCTTTAGGCATATTTATATCATTTGAATGACTACTTAAATGGATGATAATTGAAAGTAGTAACAACAATAAGGATGTTATAGATCATTATTGTTGTTGTATCTACTACCATTCATATAGACATTGATCTAACTATAAATTTCCTAAAAAAGGATATCTTGATACTTATGCCATTTTTTATTATCTCTTTTGGGTTTTTCATGTGTCATGTTTCTGCATAACACCTCCTCCATTTTGACTGATGTTTTCATAAAGTAGCTCCATTCATATATGTCATAGCATCATCAATTTCTTGGGCATATCCTTTGTCTATTCTGAGACCACTACATGAAATCTATCTTAAATGTATTATACTTTTTTCTTTTAACTTTTTCTACTCCCATGACATAGTTATGAATTATTACTTTCTAACAATATATGTGACACATATTTCAATGTGTGTCAATTCTTTGTTTTACGAACATTTTCTCTAAGTTTTAACACCATTTGTGCATGCCCCATACTAATTTAATAACCATAGCCATACCTTCTAGCATGAATATGTCAGGTAGTTATAATAATGTTTTATTAAACAATTTTCTTTTTATATCAACCTTGTGTATATACTATTGAGGCCACCTCCACATTCAGTTCTTTATTTTAACAAAATTTTCTTTGAATTATGTGTATTTTGATATGTGTCAGTGCTTTATTTTAACAAAATTTTCTTTAAGTTATATGTATTTTAATGTGTTTTAGTGCTTTGTTTTAACAAAATTTTCTTTAAGTTGTAACGTTATTTGTAAAAGCACCTCTGTGTGCTCCATACTAATTTAATAACCATAGTGGTGCAAGAGCACCTAAGGGCTACTTAATCAATTCAAGGTTTTTTTAATTGTGTATGTTTTCCTTTAGGTCACTTTGAAATTATTATTTATTAAGGTCATGTGGAAAATGGTAGGAGTGCAATAGGGTTTTGTTTGAAGAGTCTTAGGACACTTTTAGCTGCGATTAGGGATTAGCAAGTTGTAAAGCCTCTTATTTTGGACAAAGTTGATGATGATGTCAACATGAGGTCAATAGGGTCTATGATGGGTTAGAACCATGTTTCGATCATGGTTAAGGACTTTTGTAAGGTTTAATGAGCATTGGAACACATTTAGTTAGTTTTGCAAGAAATTATCAAAAGTATGTGAAAATTGCATTTTGCATTTTTACAACATTGAAATGTTGCTTAGACAACATTGTCTAGATGTTGCAACTCATTAAAAATGTCTTGAAGGGGTAAGTAACTACTTAACCATAAAACTATATGGAAATAAACTTATTTCCCTTCGATATTAGACTATGTTATAGATAACATATATATCTAGAACAATAAAAAAAAAATTGATTTTAGACCTATATTTTCTCTTTTATAATGATTGAAATTTTAATTCACTTGAAATCGATAGTTTTGATGTAGGGAGCTCCCCTTAATACCATAAACTCATAACAAAAAACATAGAAACAACATAAAATGTGAGAACAAAATATGGACCTCTTATTTGCACCGCAAATGCAGAATTACAGACTTCATAAGTACAATATGCTAACCCACATGTTCACTTTTAGTACAATAATTTGCAAGACAAGCTATGAACTATCACCCAGAGTTGTCCTAGACAATGTTCAGGTGTTTCTTAAGTAGGAAGTTTTATGCCACTTGGGAAGGTTCTAGATGCTCACACTTAATACCTAAGGCTGACAGACCCTAACAATACACATACAATTGGCCAAATACATCTTTGACAAATTATTTTAGAAATTTTGGTAGCCCAACTTCTAAAGGCCATAATTCACGAACTCTTGCTCTAATTGGCTATTATAACCACTTTTCAAAAATGCTAGTTCCTAATCCATAGCTCAAAACCATGCTAACGCCCTTCTGACTAGTTTTTGGACCTCATCCAGGCACTCTAAGGCCTCCAACAGTGAGCCTAAAGATTTTTCTACAAAATTTTCCACCAAAATTCCACAATAAATTTTCTAATACTAATGCTTAAGGAATGATATTTTTATGGTAGGCTTACAACTCTAAAATGAACCATCTTGTAGAAAATGAGAACATTCTAAGCTTGTATGACAAACTTATTAAAAAATAGTAAGTTCCCATAAATAGTAACCACCCTATCTGCTAGTCCTTATTAAAATTGAAAAGATTGAAAATAAAATATTTTTGGGTGATGCAAGATTGTCTTTGCACCCAGGATGCTCTTGCATCAAGATTTCATCTCCCACCACATTTTTAAAAATAAATCTATTCTAACTAGGAGAATAATTATACATTCTAGAAGAGGACTCTCTCCTTTAGAATGTTATATAATTTTTAGATTTTTTGATATGATTTAATATTTTTTCAATCTGAAAACCAACATCTTTTCGAGTGTTAAAGTATGTTCTTGTAGAATTTTTTAATTACAATATACTATATCTAATTGAAACACTATAAACTCTATATGAGAATATTCTTGACTCTAAGCTCTATAAAATGGTATTTATATGTTATTAAAAAATTATCATAAAAAAATAGTAAGAGTAATTGAAACACCACATTTCCAATATAATTTTATTTCTTTAGTAATTGGATACAAACTAGCATAAAACATGCATTTAATAGACATTTCCAATTGGAAAAGTGTGATACAATATATAACTTAGCTACAATCATATGTTTTTAAAAAAAATAGTTTTTTATATAGAAATACTCAAATTTAGTCATTCTAATAAGTCAACCTGAAAGGTGACATAACTTTGTACTTTTATCCTCTAACACTCTCCCTTCAAACCAAGTCCAGTAAAAAAAGTAAATATAGAGGGGGAGACTAATGTTATTGGGGAAGAGAAAATAATGATCGATGACTATCCTTTCTATGAAAACCTAGTTAAACTTGTCTCCTCTCTAGAAGAGCAAGTGGGAGGAACCTAATGAATGTCTTGAATATGGAGAAATCCACAAAGATAGGGTTGACTGAGTGGAAAAGAATCCCTTACAGAATTATGGGACCCAAGCTCCTCTAATGAATAAATCTATAAGGATAAAAGATGTAGAAGTGGTTCTCTAGGGGGTGAGATATAGGCCTAACTTGTGGGGAATGACTCCAATGAAGACTTTAAGAGATACAAAGGATGGTTTGGAAGATTTTGTTGAATTTGGCTAGTGGGAAAGGTGTTGAAGGAATGATGTGGGGAGAGTTTTCTTCACCTATAATCTCTCTGATAGTGTCCCTTTCTATTTGTTAGGAACTTATTTCCCCGTTTATTCAGATATTGGAGTATCTATCATTCTCCACCCAATCCTTGGCTAGTCCAAATGAGGGATGGAATACAATGAAATGAAAGACCAAGGGATCAATTAGGTCAAATGTGTGCTCTAATTATAAGGTTGGAAGATCTTGAGATAAGTTTGTCAGGTTAAAGGCAACTATGAGGAATATTGCTCAAGGTACTTAACTACTAGTGAAAGATAATTGGAGACAAAGGAAATGAAGATCATCTCTTGGAATGTTAGCATGCTCAATAGCCCTAGAAAGTAGTGTGTAATTAAGAAGAACATTATATAACACAAAGTAGATATAATTCTTATTTGGAAAGTAATAATGATAGTTCAAAACTTTGAAAACTTGGTGGCTTATATATGGCCTAGTGCAATTTTTTCTTATTGTGAGATGGTTGGTACATCCAGGGGCATTTCTTCAATATGGGACCCCAACAAGACTTTAGGTACAACTAGGTATTTTTCCAAATCCTCATTTCCTATTGGTTGAACTCATGGAGAAGGAACTTAGTTGGCTTCTTTTTAAATTTTATTCTTTTAACAAATGGGCAGGCAACTTGCAAGTTTGGGAGGAGACCTCTAGTCTTATAGATTTGCTTCAAGATACTAATGAGATCTATGCTAAAGATTTCAACATGCCCCTTTATCCCTCTAAAAAAATGGAGGATTGGAGGATTACTCACAAAGCATGTATGATTTGAATGACTTTCTTATATGCAATGACCTCCTAGATATTGACATTCAAGGCTCCACCTTCACATGGTCAAAGAATACAATGGGTAAAAACCTCATCCAAGTGAGGTTGGATAGGTTACTAATTTATTCTAGTTGGGATATCCTCCCTCCTTCCCTATAGGATTTTCCTAGGATTCTTTTTTATCACTCCATGATCTTGTTTAGCTAGGATAAATGCAACCCTCAAGGTTACAAACCTTTTAGATATTATGTGGCACTCACACCCACAATTTTGAGAATGTATCAAGGAGTGGTAGGATACTAGAGTAGAAGGAATGACCATGTTTAGGGTTGTAAAGAACTTATAAATCATTAAATGTGAAGTTTGCAAATGGAAAAAATCAACATTATTTGATATCTTCAAGTAGAAAAAGGACATTGCAAATAAGTTCAAAGATTGCTAAAATGTGCTTTCTATTGGGGGAGGTCTTTGAGGATTCTATAAATGAGGAAAGGGAGTTGAGAGATAAATGTGAGGAGGTAGTAAGAAAGAAGGAGATCTTCTAGAAGAAGAGATCTCATATCCACTAGCCGATGGAAGGAGATAGGAACTCTACCTTCTTCTATAAGTCTTCCTCTAAAAATAAGAAAAGGAACACTATAATTAAACTATTGGATGACCATAATTGGGAACTTACTAAGGAGAATGACATGGGAAATTGGGGTTCCAATTACTTCCACAAAATCTGCAATTATTCTATGCTTCCTCAGGATCACAATAAAAGTGAAGAATTATTTAGAATAATCATCACAATGGTGGATATGGAAATGAATGATGACCTACTAAGAAAGGTGAGATTTGAGTAGATCAAGGTAGTTTTTTTTATAATGGGAGCCTATAAAGCACTAGGCTTGGATGGCTTCTAACCTACTTTCTTCCAAGATTTTTGGGAAACTATCAAATATGACCTCACCTATGCTAGGAGGGATTTGATAAATAAAGGGAGATTCCTTAAGGAGATTAATGAGACTTACATAATCTTTTTCGCAAAAGTTTGTGAACTCAATAGGATGGAGGATTTTAGGCCCATCATCTTTTGCAATACAGTGTACAAAATCTTATCCAATATCCTAGTGAACCAGCTAAAATATTCAGTGGATAAATTTATCAGCCCATCTCAAAAATGGCTTTGTCTCAAGCTAGAAGATCTTGGATGTAACTATCACCTCCCATGAAGTTATGAATTATATTGAGAAGATAAAAAATCCAAGTATAGCTATAAAACTTGACATATCCAAAGCCTATGAAAAAGTTAGATGTGCTTTCCTTTTTGATATCTTGACTAGGGTGGGTTTTAAGGAGAAATTTATTTTGAAGATAAAGGAGGTTGTCAATTCTATTCAATTTCTTATTCTCTTTAATGGAACCCCATATAAATTCTTTAAGTCTACTAGGGGATTGAACCAAGGAGAACCCCTCACCCTCATATTTATTCATCATTATGACAAAGGTGCTTGGAAGAAACTTCCTATCCATAATGGAATGGGGTTAGTTAAAAGGTATTAAGTTGGCCACCATTATTCTCCTAGAGGTGATTTGACTATTTTTGGATGACACCTTCCTCTTTGGGATCACTTCTATAAGAGAAGCTAGATGCTAGAAGGAACTCTTGTATGACTATGCTAAAGTTTTAGGTTAGAATATAAATTATGATAAGAGAAAAATCTATTTTTTCAATATTGATAGATGCCTACAAGATAGGATTACAAGGGAATTGTAGCGTCAACATGCTATCCTCCCAAACACTTAACTTTGATTACACCTTACCATTAAAGAGGTCACTTGTTGATTTTGGAACAATATTGTGGAGTCTATACAACATAAGTTGGTTGGTTGGAAGGGGAAAGTTCTAAGTAGTGTTGGTAAGTTGTAACTCCTTGTGTCATGCTTGTATGGTATCCCAATTTATTTCTTTTCTCTATTCAAAATCTCTAGAAATGTTAGGGATGCTATTGTTAAAATCTAGGGAAATTTTATGCGGTCCAAAATTGAAGAGAAGTCCAAAATGAGTCTTTTAACCTGGGAGAAGGTTTATGAACCCAAATCATAGGGTGTTCTAAATCTTAGGAGAATAGATGAACTCAATAGAGAACTTATCGGGACATTGGTTGGAGATTAATTAGGTATGAGGCTGGATAGGGAAAAATTATGAAGGCCAAATATTTGAGGGGAGATGTGTTTCAGTCCTATCTTGGTAATGTTGAACTCTCATTAGGCTCAATAATTTGCAATAATATTTGTCAGTTAGAAAATTTTGACGAAGGGTATCAGATGGGTGATTAGGGATGGAAATAAGATTAGATTTTGGGAGGATAATTGGACTAGGTACAAACTTTTCTAGTTACAATTTAGTTTTCTAAGGAATACCTTCATGAAGCATCTTGGGATATGGTTGAGTAATTACATCAAGATAACAATAGTAAGTAGATAAATCTTGGCCAGTTCATCCTACACCATATTTTATCCCGTGATCTTTAGAAAATGATAGGAAAAGATAAAGTTATGGCCTTTCCTTCTAAAGATATGGTTATGTGGAATTTTAATGCCTAAGGGGAGTTCAGTATTAAATCTTCTTATAATATCATTATTGTTCATGAGCAGTGTAGTGATTACAAGTATGTCTAGAATCTAGAAATAATCTTGAAGGTAAATATCTTCTACTGGGAGGCTCTGCATCAAATTATACTTATAATTTATAACCTTAAGAGAAGAGGGTTTAAATTTGTTAGCATGTGTTGTGTCAAATGGAGGAGGAGACCATCACCCATCTCTTGATCCATTGCACCTATGCAAGGAAAGTCTCGCTGGGCATTATACATAGATTCAGAGTCCAATGGTTTTTCAATGGTGATCTTCAACAATTTATTATGGGTTGGGAACCTCCTACCTTCCACCCCCTCATTAGAATGTTATGGAAGGTTCTACCCCCATATGTGTTTTGGAAGATATTGAAGGAGACAAACAATCACATTTTTAGGGATATATCATCTCCCCCCTCGTCACCATCCAACTAATTGTTAACCTATTATGTTAATACATCCCCAATAGAGGTGGAACCCCACCCCTAATCACCACAAGAATGTATTATTGCAGATGACTGGGGATTAATGGATTTGACATCCAAATTTGAAAATTCCAAACTCTTGGCTAGATGATAGGTGAGATGGAAACTGCCCCCTCCCCTAGTTGCGGATGTAGGTGGCATTATTAGGAAGTATCATTTTAATATAGTGATGGCCTATACTAGTAGCTATGGTAAACAGAATAGAAACTTCTTTGAAGCTATGGGTCTACATAGGGTGGTCAAACATATTAATTTAATTGGTATTCAAAACTTGGATGCGGAGGGTGATTCACAACTTATTATCGAAGAAATCAAAGGGAAAATTAAAGTTAGCTAACTATATATATCCCACATCATTAAGGATGTCCATACCCTCACCTCAAGATTTTGGGTAGTTATTCAGCACATATATTATGAATGCAATAAGGTTCCATATGCCCTAAAATTGATTGGGTACACAATAGATGACATGTATAGCTGGGAGAACTTGTATGGGCTACCACCTCATATCTAGGGTTTAATTTAAAAAGATATTAAATATTTTTATGGAGTTGAATAATTTTTTGAGCAAAATTACTTTTTGTTTGGTAATCATTATTTTGACTATATTTCCAAAAGGTGGTCATAATATCATTTATGATGTGAGGATTTTGACTAGTCCACTAAGTGGTGTTCAATTTGGGAGAGATTTTTTCCTAAGTTAGAACATTGGTTATTACAAGATTTGGTGTGATTTTATCAAGAGAAAAAGGACTTGTGATGTATTTAATGAAGGTACTCATATCAATGACAAAAGAAGTTGTAGCTAGCAGCGAAATGAAAGTACTAAGGGTCATTATGATTCATGGTGGAGTGTTCCCATATTGGGTAATTATTACTTGGAGAATTTTTATTTGGGTATTCACCATTTCAATTTCTTCATTCTCAAGGTTTTTAGTGTTGGGCATACTAGTTTTATTAATCTACATTTTGAGATAGCTAGGTAATATTGGATATTTCTAAGGATTTGGGGGAGAGAGGACAAAGTGTTGGCAACCATGTTCACATCGAGCCAAGCTCTATTGAGAAATATAATGATTCTTCCTAGACATGTCTCAGGGGGTGGGTTGGTGTCATTTATGTAGTGCATTGAGGGTTATGATGAGTCCATCTCCATGTAGTTTGTTAATATCTAGAACAAGAGGCAAGTGGTAGTGAATGGGATCTCATTTGATATCAATGAGGAAGTCATTTTTCAAGTTGGTGGTTTCTCCTGTAATAGCCTAAAATGGGGAAAAAATAAACCCAAAGTTGTCGACAAAGCTAGCCTTAATGATTTCTTTTGAGTAGGTAAAATTCTGATTCATGAGTGTGGTGATTTTTTCAAAATGGCTTTTTTGAATCCTTGGACAAAGGTATGCTAGCTATCATGTTCCATCTTAGCAAAGAGGGTAGATTCCATATTTTTTACTACTATCATTTTCACATTCTAAACCATTTCTAGAATGATGACCTAATCTAATTTCCCTACCCCATACTTCACTCCATGGAAGACGATATTCTAACATTTAGGGAGAACATAAAATAAGGTAAGCCTTATAACATCCTCCACTAGGATTTCATGTTCAAACTATTGAATTTCCACAAAAAGTCTTTTCCCTACCTAGCCTATCAAAGTCTAGGTTATCCTCTAAAACCTAATTATTTCTACCTCAAACCCCCAAATCTCAGCTAAGGTGATATTGACTATTAATACCAAAAGTTCCAACTCCTCTCTAAACTACATCCTTAAAAAAAATAGGATAGAGAAGAATATATAGATTGTGGACTCAGACGTGGAAATGGAAGGTGGAAGGAGGAGATTGCTTAGAAATAAGAAAAAATGTGTGAATGTAGAACCCGAACCTAAACCTGAGATCTCTCCTATCTCAAACTCCAATAGTCGTGAAAAACACAAGCATCACCCCACCCCCCACCTGCTCCCCCCCCCCCCCCCGTACCCCCCAAAAAAAAGAAAGAAAGTAAAGCTTCTCAAAAGAAATACATCATGGATGAGGACATAGCTACTGAGGAAAAAGTTAAATAAAGAAATTATTTAATCCCTATTCCTTTCTATATTTTTCACCTGCAGAGGTCCCTCGAGGGTCCTTATCAAGTCTCTATTTTTCTTTCGCATGCTTCCACATGGGGGGGGGGGGGGGGGGGGGGGTGGTTGTGAGACATGAACATGAGCTTCAAGAAGCTAGAGGAGAGGAAGAAGATTATGGAGTAGATATTTGATAATGTTATCAAGTTTTTGGTCAAGTGATGCACTTAGTTGTGTTGACCCTTCACCTCCAACATGTAGAGAAGAAAGGCCTAATTTTTGTGGCAAGGTGGACACCATGGGCTCCATGTACATTCCTAGCAAATGATTTTCTCTAGCTCTTGTTTGATAAGACAGAAGGGAAAGATAAGAACAAGGAGATTTAGGTCTCCTCTTGGTTTTAGTGTATTAGTTTTTTATTTCGTTTATGATGGTTATCTTGGCGCTTGGCCCTTATGGGATCTATTCATAGTGCTTCCTCAAAATCTCTTTCGTTATGGCTTATGTATATACTATGGTTCAAAATACTCATAGCTTTTTAATGATGGTTACATTTTGGGACAATTTGATGTGGAGGTTTTTAAAGTTAAGAAGAGGGTAAGGTCTAAATGTGTTAATTTTAACTTGCAGTTGTTCTGCAACATTTTTTTTTTGGGTAAGCCCCTAGTTTTTATTGTTTTTAATTTCAAAAATATTTATCGTATCCATCATATTTTATATACTATTCATTTTTATCTTTAATCAAAACAAAAAAAATTAATAAAAATATGTATAATATGTAATTTATTTTTTTATTTTTTTTAATATAGTATTGTCCATATATTATCATTCTAAATACACAAATTTTAACTTTAAAAACTTTCATAAAATATAAGAAATTTACTAAATCATTTATGTAAATAATTATTTTAATTGAGATTATCAATTTGTAAATTTGTTATTATATTTTTCTTAGTTTACTTTGTATTTATTTAAATTATATTAAGTATAGTACTATAGGCAATAATGGGTGTTTAAGTTTTTTTTGTTAAATCTCTTCTTTTTCAAATTGTTGAAATAGATTTTATTGTCTTTTATCAATGTACTTATGTGTAATAATAATTTTCTCTTTTGTTTAGTTATGAAAATATTTTTTTATTACATTTTCAAATTTTATTTTATATTTAATTCAATTATATTAAATATAGAACTATAGGCAAATACTCATCACTATGTGGCACTTGTTAGATATTACTTCATAGTATTTGTTAGTCTTACAAACCTTAGTTGGCTATGTATATACTCTTATGAATAGATTCTCTTGGAGAAATATTTTTTTGTTTTTGATGGGTGATTATCTTGACTATAAAAAAATAGCATTAACATGTTGCTTTTGTTGGTTTTTAATAGTACAAATTATTTTGGAGATTTTAATTGCAATGGTTTGAAGCTGGGTCTAGTAATATTTTGTATTGTTTACTATTATTTAAAATCAAGATTTATTTCCTAACTTATTAGAAATTTAAAAGTATGTTTAATTTAGATTGAAATGCACGAAAGTTTAATAAAAATTTTGATTGTATCCTATGTAAGTTGGGCAAGTTCACAAGAGAAAATTAGATATTTTTTTCTAAATTTACACAATATATATCATTTTGAACCAACCTTTACCTATACACTACTAGCGATTAAGATGTCACAATATATTTTAGTGTGTCTCATGATGAAATACTACAAATGGAGGTACTTCATACAAAAGAAATGGAAAATTCATGTGGAGAGGCCTTTGAATTGGTTGACAAAACAAAAATGTGGAAGCTAATTCTCTTGTAACTCCAACATTTAAGTTATCTCTTGAGTATATATTTAGTTTCTTTATTGTAGTAGTATAATAAAGTCTTACAAAACATTTCATACTACATAGCATATCAAGTTGGAATGTTTTTTTATTAATGATCATAAATGAATTTATATATTTTTTAATTTTATGGATGAGTTTGATGATCAATTATTTTATTTGAAATCTAGGATGGTTTGTCAATAAGATAGTGCATCTCAGGAGGATGTAATTTCTAAAAGAGTGGTTCTTTTTAAAATAGATATGTGATAGCAACTTTTCTATTAGGTCCAAAAATATGATATAATAGAAGAAATTTAAAAAATTTGTTATATTTTATTCATTTTGATTCATTAGATAAATAAAGAATCCATATAATAGTTCAAATGCTATTAAATAACTACTAAAAACATAAATATAAACCTAACTCTTTAACCCTAATGATTAATACATTCATATCCCCCTTTTAATCGAAATGGGGTAGGATTTACAATTTGTTTGAGCCTATTTCCCATTAGTGGGCCTTAAATTTTATGATGAGCCTATTGCTTTGTTAGGCTTCATTTTAGGCATTATTTTTTCCATTTTGAATTACCACACTTTGGGTATAATCACTCAAAAAAAACACACATTGGGTGTTGTGAACCGCTCAAAAATATCACACACTGGATGCAGTAAAATAATACACATTGGCTATTGTAAACTTGTTATGTCCATATAAAAACTTGATAATATCACTAATGTAGGAGTTAATGAGGCTAAATATTGCCTTTATTTCATGATTTTTTAAAACACTTTGTTGATACTCTATTTTATCTTTGTCAAAACATTTGTGGACTTATGTTTACCAAAACCTATGATAAACCTATAGGTAGATACTATGCCATCTTTTGCTAGTATTATATATATTATGTAGTATTTCAAATAGTTATCAAAATGTGGGTTCTTATATTTGAATTTAATTTGATAAATGTTTATTTGCAAACATGTCTCTATATTATAATTAACTTATTAGCAATGAAGCTAAAAGATGATTGGAAGAATTCAAAGATGAGTGCCAACAACATTCAAGGAGAAGAGAATGCTAAGGAGTACCCATGGTGGAGGAAAGTTGTAACGGTTCCAAAGGACATGATAAAAAGTATGGAGGAGCTATGCAGACTTATTTCCTTCTCTGCATTTATTCCTATGGCCAGTAGATGTTCAGACTTTATTAAACTATTATTTCTTCTTCGCACCTTGAGTTGTTATTTTCTTTCTTTCTCTCCTACAAATTTAAAGCTAGGTCATTTACTTTTTTTGTTATGGAATAATTTTTGATCTCCTATATATAGGAATCAACCCAAGTGTGTTAGTTTAGTTAGTTAGAAGAAAGAGTTTATGAGAATAGACTATTAACTTTTACAGTGAGTCATGTTTTTATAGTTCTGTGCTATGTAATGAATTTTTGAAATGTAATGAAATAGTTTTTGGCTTCTATCCTATGTTAGTAGTTTAGTTGAAGCCAACCAAGGGGGCCCACTCAGAAGGTGGATTAGATTAGGATAGAATAGATTTATTTCCAAGCATTCTTAGTATCATAAGTAGAAGTTGCAAGTTCCTTCCTGTAGCATTACACTTCATGAATGTTCTTGCAACATATGTGAGAATAGTTGTAGTGGATGAACCGAGTTGGAATATTTGTTAGCCTTTCATTGTATTTCCAGCATTTTTAGAGTTAAATGTGTTAGTTTCCTAGAACAATAGCGTAAGTTCTTTTTCTTGCATTTTACTTTCCTTCAGCATAAGCTTAGTGACTCATTAAGAGACCTAGTGCACATACTATGCTGACCATTTCAATTATACGTCCCTGGGTTGATAAGATTAAATGCACCTCATAGTGGAAAAAATAGTCCTTATTTTGAATATATTATTCCTAAGCATGGCCCAAAGCGGGACTATGATACACCTATTGTGAGGTAGACCAAAAGCATCTTGCATCAAAAAATAAAAAGGGGCATGATATATTTATTTAAAAAAATAGGACGAGAGAGAAAGTGAAAAAAATTGGAAAAAATAATAATAATAAATGTAACCTGTGGCTTGAGGATTTATTTAATGTAACTTTCTAGGCCGAATTGTGGCTTGGTTTGGTATAAGTAGAGAGTCTTTTCTTCTAATTATTCATTATTCAACATGAAGGAAGTCAACTAGAGAGAGGAGTGGTTGAGCGGAGCTAAGTTTTTGAGTAGAGCTAATAGTTGTAGCTTGGGAAACAAGAAGGTTTCTTGGTGTCTTATGAGCACAAGTTTAGATTTTCTTGGGGTTTTCAAACAAAATGTGGATCTAGGCTAGTTAGGATTTGGATCATGCGAGATCTTGCAAAATAATTATTGTATCTACTTGTTTATTTGGTCGTAACCTAGAAGGCCTTATACTGAAGCATATTAAATGTAAACTTAATAGTTCTATTATGAGAATTGGAATTATTTGGATCTAAAGCTTTGTGTTATTTTTATACTTACATTGTGTGGTCATTTCTTGGGGATAGGACATCTCCTTTGGGGAATCTCCTTCCTTGCACTACATCAAGAGGTATTAGAGAAGAGTTTGATCTTGTGGTGGATTTTTCTTTTAGAGTCTTAGATATATTTTTTGTGAGGGGGAAGATAGTGGTTTTGATTTTCAATTTGAGAGTATTCGCAAAATGATCTTGATATGGAGAGATGGTTACAAAGATGACATGTTGATCTCGTTGAGTAAAGGTTGAACCTAGTTTGAGATTTGTTGAAAAGGGTTTGAAAATATCTTGGAAGATGTCTCCAAGAAGATTGGAACCTATTCCAAGGGTAAAAGACAAAGTCGTGTCACCCTTTTGTAAACGAAAAGGCTAAAAGAAGTATAATTGTTCACCTTCAATGACATAAAACTAGTATTAATATTTAGAATTTGATAATAAAGTAAGCTAAAGAAATGTGTAGAAATGGATGATGTTTAG
This sequence comes from Cupressus sempervirens, assembly GCA_028749045.1. Lineage (NCBI taxonomy): Eukaryota > Viridiplantae > Streptophyta > Pinopsida > Cupressales > Cupressaceae > Cupressus > Cupressus sempervirens. The sequence goes on along the minus strand of CM053792.1, from coordinate 234,559,129 downwards.
GATTATAATTTTTAATAATTATTTGGAATAATAGTTTATATATTTTCTTAATTTTTAAAGATAATTTTTTAGTTGCTAAAAAATGTCAAAAATTAGGGATCTAGTTCCCACCACAAAACTATATGCAGGTAAACTTATTTTCCTTTGATTTTAGACTATGTTATATATAACATATATAGCTAAAATAATAAAAAATAAAAATAAGCTTTGGACCTATATTTTCTATTTTATAATGATTCAAATTTAAACTCACCTAAAATTGATAATTTTCATCTCCCATCACATTTTTCAAAACAAATTCATTCTAACTAGAAGAAAAATTATACATTCTGGAAGAGGACTCTCTCCTCTAGAACGTCATCTATAATTTTAATTTTTTTCATATGATTCAATATTTTTTCTTTCTCATAATCAACATATTTTCAAGTGTTAAAATACGTGCTTTTAGATTTTTTTAATTACAATATATTGTATCTAATTAAAACACTATAAACTCTATATGAGAATATTCGAGTGATTTTGAGCTCTATAAAATGGTGCTTATATGTTATTAAAACTATATCATAAAAAGTAGTAGGAGTTATTGAAACATTAGTTCTTTAAAATAATTTTATTTCTTTAGTAATTGGATACAAATTAGTATAAAACATGCATTTAATAGACATTTCCAATTGGAAAAGTATGAGACCATATATAACTTAGTTAGAATAAATTTATCTAGATCATATGTTTGAACAAAATTGATTTTTTAGATAGAAATACTCAAATTCAATCAAGTTGATAAGTCAACTTGAAAGGTGACAAGCTTTATAGTTTTATCGTGGATGATTGCAAATATTTGTAATGTAGTGGAGAAGAAGATTTTAGAGAAATGTTCTTGCTTGGAAGCTAATTTGACTAATTGAGTTAAGTAAGGAATAGCTAAATTTTATAGATATTTTTGGAGTTGGAGTCTACCAATCTAGAAGTGAATTGTCTAGCCAGTTAGAATACTTGTTTGAGAGAAAACACGGCATGCCAAGGTTAAGGTGGAAGTTGGTTTTGTTGATCAGTTTGAGGAGTCTGATGTGAATCCTACAAAGCAACTTGTGCTTATTATTGAAGAGGTCCCTAACCTTTCTGATGTTGGACAAGATGTCTTTTTTCATGAGTAGTTAGATGGATCTTGCATGAAAATTTTAAAGCATCTTATTGTGGATGATGAGGTTTCTAATTATGAGAATTTAAATGTGGATGTTTCTACTCATATGAATTTGGATGTTGTTGGTGTGTATTCACTAGTTTCTAAGGTGGTTGAGGATCTACATGATACTATGGATCTGTATGTTCCTAATTTTCTTGTAGTTGACATGGCTAATGATTTATATGTTTCTCTTATTATGGATTTGGGCTTACATGTTGTTGACTAAGCTTTGAAGATACATGGTGTTGTTGTCATGGAGTTCATGTTTAAGGATATTGCTATTGTTGGTTTTGATCAGTTGTAGAGACTCTTGGTGAAGCATTATGTTCATTTGTCTCCTAGAAGTGAGAATATTGATTGGGTTACTGACATTCATTCGATTTGGATATTTGAGTAGATAAAGCATAGATGGTTGATGTTTAGATTTGTTCTTTTGTATGGGATAGATTGGAAACCTTCGGAAAGATGAAGTTGAGTGCACATATTTCTTTTGGCATCAAAGTATGGGACATGCTTTTCTATCTAAATCTTTGTGTTATTTTTATACTTCCACAGTGTAGTCATTTGTTGTGAGCTAGGACATCTCCTTTGGGGATTCTCCAGCCTTGCATTACATCAAGCACACATTGGATGCATAAAATAACACACATTAGGTGTTGTGAACTTGTTCTAATTTGATAATATCACACATTACAAATGTAGTGGACTTTTTTTTTTCCATTTGTTTAAAAATGGTATACATTGAATTCTTGTAATTGCCTCTCACTTGAACTTGAATCTAAATATATTTTTATAATTGTTGTTCACTTGATCTTGAATCTAAAATTTTCACTCGCTTAACTTGAATCTAGCATATACATAATATTCCTTCACTTGATAGATGAGAGATAATAATATTAACAACATGACTTCAATGTCGAGTTATTTGGATAAGAGACCAGATGTTTATCTTCATAGCTTCAAATAGATAGAATGCATTATCGTTGCAAATTTTATCTCCAAAATTATTTTCACCATTAAAATTTCACTAGCATGATTATTTTCATCAATAGTGACAACAATTAAAATAATTTAAAGAAAGAAATCTATTGAATTGGGAATATAATGACCACATGTTATTGAGAACATTGTCCTAAAAGCATGATCTTCACCAAATATAGTCTCAATCATTCCATTTTCATTGTCATAAACAAATGACTATCATGCATTATTCATTTTTAAAATACATTTTTCTATATTGATACTTTTGAATCTCTGCTTTTCTATATCAATTACTTTCATAGTTACTAATCAGAGACAAACTACTAACGTTCTTTAAGCTTTCTACAACTCATTACTATACATATTGACCATAGAAATTCCTTGATAATAATGACATTACCCCTTTCATTATAAATAAAAGAGAGGCAAATATATATTCTTATCAAATTAAAGAGAGGCAAACATGTATTCTTATCAAATGAAGCTCATATTCCATAAAATTTTCAATCATTTTCATGCAAAAAGCTTCTTCTAGCATTACCATTCCAAAGCTAAATCAAAACCTTGCCACATTCAAAGAATATTTAACCTTGAACCACTTAAAATCTGCCCATAAAAATCAGATTATTCTATCTCAAAATGCTTTTACCCAAATCATATTCAACCATGGTGAAATCTGAAAATTGTATTCCATGCAGTGGGAATAAGGTATTGATTCCATAAGCAAATATAAGTCACTTAAAAATCAGATTTTTGCAGACCCAAATCTGCACTAAGGACACCGATTCAATGTTTTAATCAAAGATAGATTAAAATCTGATTTTGCCCCCCAAGAAAAATCTGCTCCAAGAAAGGGTTGATTACATTATTCAATGAAAAACCGATGCCCGTTCAACTTGTATTTTCTCAAGATTTGGGCAAAACAATATTTATTGATTGCTTTTCACATTTGAGCCGATAACATTGGATTCTTCATTTTATATGTACTAAATGACTTCTAAACCAAATTGATTGAAACTTCATTCCCAAACTGATTTAATTCTTTCAAATGCCCAAACTAGAATAATTAAATCATTCTTATAAGTTTCAAATCTAAAATCGTTTATGGATTCAGGAAACCAATAAGGGAAATTAAAAAACATTAGTATGAACAAAGGGTGACTCATCATTAGATGGCTTTAGCTGAGATAGCCCGTAGACATGAAGAAAATTAATTTTTATTTTATTTTATTAATTAACCCTAATCCTAATTGTATCCTACCTCAAATTTATTTCAAACTTAACTAACTTAAAAATTAATCATAATTCAATTCTAATCAAAGATGATCTCCTACAAATATAATTGAACCCTAACCCTTATAATAAGTAAACTCTATTCATAAGCACAAATATTTTATTTTAATTTTGAGATATTAGTACTTGCTAGTAGGAAAATACTATTGTAATAAATAAATAAATTAATTAACTTCTTATTCAAGATTTAACTATGTCATTTTGAGTCAAACTCATTGACCCATGTTTCATGAGCAGTGATTCAACATCAATCCATCTCTCATGAGAATAAATGGAACACTAAAGCACTCATTGGATCAAAGTGATGCTCACAAGGGTGAAGCACCAAGACTTCCCAAGAGGTCACCTATCCTAGTACTAATCCATCCTAAGCGCACTTAACTACAAAGTTTCCTCCATGGTTAAACCCAAAGCTTGCAACCTCATTTTTAAAGCCTTCACCAAGTGTTGTGCCTTATGAACCAATCATTAGAAAGCTCTTTAAGCTCATCAATTGATAAGTAGGAGATAATTTTCACAGCAAGTCAAATTTTGATATAGCTATTAGGATTTAACTATGTCATTTTCAATCAAACTCATTGACCCATGTTTCATGAGTAGTGATTCAACATGAATCCATCTCTTATGAAAATAAATGGAACACTTAGCACTCATTGGATCTAGGTGATGCTCACACCAATGAAGCACCAAGACTTCTTATTACTTGACTTTTATTTGACCAATCCAAGACAACTAAATTTTATATTTGTAAGTTATTTCTTATCATATTAAAGTCTACATACACATTTTGAATTTTTTTTTAATTTTGAAGTAATTTTCTTCCCATTGATTAGATAGTACATTGGGGTCTTATACACTTCAAAATCCAAGGGTATTAAATTTTATTTGCTAGATTTATTATGTTAGTAGGAGTTGAGGATTAATAGTATGTTCAAATTTGAGTATATTAAATTATTTCATATGTAAGATCTATTTAGTTTTAATGTTTTTAGATTGTGGTCTATTTCTAGAAATTATTTGACTAAATTTTTAAGATGTTGTGTCCATTTATTATGTATGTACAATTTTAAGATAATATATTTATTATGTATTTCCAATCATACACTTATTTGTCAATTTATATATTATTAATTTAAAAATGTATGTATTTAGTTCTTTCTTTCTTTAAAGAAATATTATTACATATTCTTTCTTTCTTTTATCCCCATATTTATAATTCTATTTATAATACTCTTACCTTTTTTCTTTTTTCTTTTCCATTTTTTTAATCTCATGTTTATTTCTAATCACTTAGATGTGCTGCTATATTGAAATATGATATAATATTATTATGTCATTCCACATCAATAAACTATTCTCTTCTATAATCAGCTTCCCACTAAAACAAGAAGTTGAAATAAATAAATTAGTATATGTAAATTTGAATATGAAAGTTTTAGAGTTTTAAAGTAAACTCTTACAATCACAAAATGGACTATTTTCTTCCTAATTAGTACTTGGTAGTAGGAAAATACTATTGTAATCAAATTTATTTAACTTTGTATTACTTCAATATTTGACCAATGATAGATAACTAAATATTATATTTGTAAGTTATTTCTTATCATATTAAAGTCTACATACAAATTTTAAAACTTGAAGTGATTTTCTTCCCATTGAGAAGTTGAAATGAAAATTTCAATATCAAAGTTTTGAAGTTTTAAAATAAACTCTTACAATCAAAGAATAGATTGTTTTCTCCCTAAATTTTTTATATTACTCATTTAATACTTTCTATTCATACTTGCTTATACATGTTCTTACATTGATATATTCTATAATTATGCATGCTCTAACATTATATATTTTATAATTTTATTGTATCATCTTTTCTTTCCTCCTTCACTCCCTCCCACCCAAAATACAAAAACAACAAACAAACTTGTAAATTCTCACAATGTGAATTTTTTTTTTTTAAATTAATTTTCTAATTAATAAAACTATTGGTAAATAGATTTGTCACTGTAAAAATTGCCCAACAGAGTGTATGTGAAAAATTGTTCACAATAGTTGGATAGGCCCTTGGCATGCCACCTTCCACTATGTTTAGAGGGGTAGCTCCCTCATATGATATAATTTTAAAAGATTTTCAAATAAAGAATCTAAAATTTTAAAGATCGAGAGAAAGCCATTTAGGATGAATACACCACACAACCTCACAACTTTCTTCAGTCAACATAGAATGATAACAAAGGAAATCAAGAACTATGCTTCAAAATGACCATTATTACCATGTTGATTCATGATTCATAAATATTCGCATAATACCGTGAGAACACTTACTACAAAAGAATCAGTAGTTTATACTATAGCAATCTTGATTTTAGAACAAGAACCCAAAAGCATATCTCATTTCATTTTCTTGCACCAAGAATATAATAGAGATTTTCAATTTCAAAGACAAAAGCTTGACATACTTTCCAAAATTTGTCTCCTGATCAAAATTTCAGCATAGTGTTCCCTTATTCTAAAGTCCAAAAAAGTTCCCTTTACAAAGCGAAAAAAGAGTCCTTATATAGACATAGAGGTTAATAACTACCTCTTTGTGGTTAATAACCACCTCCAAAATACATAATTTTGGAGGGGTTAATTAACCTCAATGAAATTAACCTATATAAGGAAAACTTTCAAAAACAAAACTTTAGCCAGAATTTCTAAGGATGTATACATATCCAATCACTAGTCTTCTAGCTATGACCTCTATCTATTTGGACATCACTAACTTATCATGAAAAGCCCTATAAGCATCAAGGATGATCATCACTGAATCATAATTTGGAATGAACGCGTTCTCCATCCTCAGTTTGGTTGGGAATTATTTATCCTAAATCTCTTATGACTCTTGTTGATAGGCTGAAATGTTGCAATCCTCCAGAGTAACTATAGCCAAATTGAGCTTCATCATAGTTTCGGCATCCAATACTTGATTCTCTATTTCTAAATGAATTTGGATACTGAAAGAATCAAGAGGAAATTGGCAATCAATATGTTGAAGATCACCTACTACCACCCCACCTATGATAGTAGAGACTAATTCATTCGTAACTTTCATTTTCAACTACTCCCAAGAAGCTATTAGTTTTTCAAACTCAGTGATTCCTTTGCTGATATTTATCATTTTCCAACTAACACTTTTACTCCATATATGTGTTTGATTCTCACTTGGATCAGCAATAATTTTATCAAGAACTAAGGTGCTTGTATCTAACTTGGTCATTTCTTGTAATTCATCAGCTACTTTTTGCCAGGTGACTTTATGTTCCATGCTTCTTTCTAGCTCTTTAGAAATTTCTTCTATCTTTTTAATGGCTTTTCAATATATTTCCTTCACTCTAGTTATGATCTTTGAAGCATCTTCTATCATTTTGCTTATCAAAGCTTCGATCATCATACTCTATGACTTGTGCTTTTTTACTCTTTCAACAATAGCACGATAAGAATACCATCAGGGCCTACTAAAACTGGTGAAGTAACTACTACCTTTGCATTAGAGGAATCACTAATCAAATTGATGTAAGACACTAGCATCTAAAATTGCTCCTTGAGTTGCTCCTTGGTTCTTTTCTCTTTCTATGCTCTTTGTAACATTTGGGTAGCAGTCACTTCAAAATTTTGAAAGTCTCTTTCAACAATAGATGGACAAAGCTCAACCTTATCCAGAATGGAATCCAACTTAGATGCTTCATCAACATTCTTTTCAATTATGGGCTTGGCTATTTCTATGCATAGATTGCCTAAAGTTTTAACAATGGCTAACCTAGACATCACTTTAGTCTTTTTCACTTTAGGAAGTTTCTAAAGAAAACTAGAGATTACATCAAATAGAGGCGGGATCATTTGAACAAATTTCTTCTTCTTCTAAAGACTAGTCTAGAACCATGAATGCGTAGTATTTGAAACTTGCACATCACTTGTTATATTTTCAAAAATCATCATCAAATCTTCTGAATTAGATAATTGATTATCTAAATGTAAGATGTCTATAAATGATATCTCAAGAGGAGAGAGGCTCAAATGAGGAATTACTACATCATGAGAGGATGTAATGGGGATGTGTGGTTCAAAAATTTGAGTTCTTTGAGCCTTCTCATTAGATCCATTTCTTTCTTGATTCACTCTAGTAACTTTACATTTCATTTTTGTCCTTCTCTTGACTGTAAATGTAGCCGGCTGATTTATATCTTCATCTCGATCTAGAGAACTCATATCCAGTTGTTGTATTTTCTCACCAAAAGTTTCCTCCAATGCAGTTCAAGATGATTGTCCTTGATTACCTCTCCTCTTTTTACTTTGAAACTCACTAGTCACTTTTTCTGCTCTAATTTTACTGACCCAATCTCTTGTTGTTTTAAGGACATGGGAAATTCTTTCTTTTAGGCTTTTTAACACCTAAACTGACCAATCAATAGGAGGAAGACTTAGTAATTCAATTTTCTCATAGTAGAAGGGATCAACCAAGGAAACTTCATCATCATCTACACCTATCACATCAATATCCACCTGGAAGTCTATTACCTACCTTATTGTAAGCCACATCCAATCTCTCTTCCTAACTTCAAAATCATTTTCACAATCCTCCCAAAAGTCCTCTAGAGCCAGAAAGTGATCGAGGTTGGGGTTTAGCTTTAACTCATTAACTACATATCCTTTACTATCATATGGGAAACACATAGTATAAGGATGCAAATTTATTGTGGCAATGGATCTCTCTATATTCCTCACATCTGATGCAATGTCACAACTATAATATCCAATGCTAATGGGAAAGGAAGTTTCATCTATCCTCATGTTCTTTCAAAGTTTACTAATTTGACTAATCTACCTACACATTTCAATCAGGACTAATTTATCATCAATGAATCTAGGTAGCATTAGGGGATTTCCATCATAGGTAGCTAACCTAATATAAGTAAACTTTGGGAACTGTATGAAGACACTTCCATAGTTTTGTACTTCCATTGCTGCTTCTAGTGAAATTTTGAGTCCCATGTTTCCCTGAATTTCTCTTATAGTCAACATTGTGAATGCAGCATTCACTCTTCTAAAATGGTGCAGGTTATTGTCATACTATATCTAAGGAAGATGATTGTAAATAATAGTTGTATCATCATATATACCTTTTCGGTTCAGCCCTGGCCAACTTTTGGTACTTGCAATAGCATAGAAAACATAAAAACTTATGTAGAAGCAATCATTTTCCTGAAGTTCCATGAGTTGTCTATATAGTGAGTCACTAATAATTTCAGCCCAATCAATGTGTTGCTTCCCTTCATAGACCATGTTAATAAACAAGAATACCCAACCTTCGAACTCATGTGAATCCCAAAGTCCTATTATCCTACTTAATAGAGTTACCATGTTTGCTACATCTTCCTTTAACAATGATCTATGGATGGATTTGGCTAGTTGAGATTTCACTTTCCTTGGTTACAAGATCCATGACCTAGCAACAATGTTTAAACACTGAGTTTGATTCGTCATATAGTACTCCTTGGCAGTTCTTAAATTGATGTTGGCATATTGCACTCTGGTAGGTAGTCAGAAGAAAATGGCAATAGAAATAGGATCCAGATAGACAATCAATTTATTATTTGATGAAATGACTTCCCTAGTATTCAGATGATAAGCTTTCATGCATTTCAATACTAGATTAGGGCACTATAGGGTGAACCCACAATAATGGGTTCCACTTTAGTGGGATGAACAAACTTAGAAAAGTTGGAAAATTTTCAGAATTCAATACACCATATGTTCGTGCGAACTTCATAGACGTGTTCGCGTGAACATATGACATTCATATGTTCACGCGAACATGTTAGCAGCTTTGAAGGTATGTTCGCGTGAACATGTGTATGTCATGTATTCGTGTGAACATGTATTGCATCGATTTCCAGCGGTTTAAAATGCTTTTTTCACTTTTCCTAATTCATTTTCACGGCGAGTGCTATTCATTTCGAGCATTGGGGTGAACGTGTGATTTGTGCTACCTCCGTCAACGTCATCCTGTCACTTTCATTCTTAATTTAATATTATTAATTTAATATTTTGAACATTTTTAAAGTATTTTTTAATGTTATCAAAGTAGATTTTAATGTTTTTCAATCCATTTTTTTAATGTTTTTAAAGCATATTTGAATGTTATTTACATTTTTAATCATTTTGAAAGTAAATCTAAATGTTAATTTAATATTTTTATTGTTTATTTATATTAATTTAGAAAATAGAAAAATATTATATAGAAAACATTAGAAAATAATTTTAGAAAACATTAGAAAAAATAGTAGAAAATTTATAATATAAAATTTAGGAAAAACATTAGAAAACAAATTTAGAAAAAATATTAGAGAATTTATAATTTAATATAGAATTTAGAAAAAAAATTTTGAAAAAAAAAAGTAAAAAAACATTAAATAAATATTAGAAAATTTATTTTAAAAAATTACAACGACATTAGAAAATCTATAATTTAATATAAAATTTAGAAAACAAATTTTAAAAAAAAAATTAAAAATTAGAAAATTTAGGAAAAACATTTTTAAAAAATTAGAAAATTTAGAAAAAAAATTTAAAAAACATTAGAAAATTTAGAAAACAAATTTAGGAAAAACATTACAGTAATATTAGAGAATTTATAATTTAATATAAAATTTAGAAAAAATATTTTTAAAAACATTAGAAAATAAATTTATAAAAACATTAGAAAAAATATTAGAAAATTTATAATTTAGTATAAAATTTAAAAAACTTTTTTTTAAAAAAAATTACAAAAACATTAGAAAATTTATAATTTAATATAAATTTTAGAAAAAAAATTTAGAGAAAACATTAGAAAAATGTTAGAAAATTTATAATAATATAAATTTTAGAAAACAAATTTTAAAAAAATTAGAAATATATTAGAAAATTTATAATAATATAAAATTTTGAAAAACAATAGAAAAAATATTTTTAAAAAGCATTAGAAAAACATTACAAAATTTATAATAATATAAATTTTAGAAAACAAATTTTAAAAAACATGTGTGTGTGTGTGTGTGTGTGTGTGTGTGTGTGTGTGTGTGTGTGTGTGTGTGTGTGTGTGTGTGTGTGTGTGTGTGTGTGTGTGTGTGTGTGTGTGTGTGTGTGCGCGTGCGCGTGCGCGTGTGTGTGTGCGTGTGCGTGTGCGTGTGTTAATGTTAAATATAGACATGTATGTTTTCGATATTAATGTTTATGTATACATGTATGTTTTCGATATTAATGTTTATGTATATATGTCAAATTCACCTTAATGTCTTAATCTTAGAAGTTTAATTAAATAACATATCTTAAGGGTCTAGATCCTAAATTGTACATGTAAAAATATAGATTAGAATGTATAAATTTTTATTTTGAACATAGATGTACATGTATATTTGTTCATGGTTAAAAGCAGATGTATGTACTTGTTTTTAATAAATTTACATTTTTATATGTATAATTTGTGTATATGTTAACTATTGATCTTAATTTATGTTATAACTAAGTGTAATTAACTATATTTAATAACACGTCTTAAGGGGAGATCCTAAATTATACATAAGAATGTAGATTTAAATGTATATTTTATTTCATAAATGTACATGTAAATATGTTCATGTGTTAGATATAGACGTGCATACATATGTTTTCAATATTCATGCTTAAATGTATATATGTTATTATTTTTAATGTCTTAATAATTAGAAGTATATAATTAACTATATAATTCAATGACATGTCTTAAGGGGAGATCCTAAATTATACATATATAAGAATATAGATTAATTTACATATCTAGGTATGAATATAACATACATTTACATCCAAACCCTAACCCTAACCCTAACCATTATCCAAACCCTAACCCTAACCTTGATCTTAAAATTAAATTTCTAAACCCAAGATTATAAATGATAATAAATACCCTAAATCATAATCTTGAACCAAATCATAAACTTCATATGCTAAGTTCCCTTATCCTAAATTCTTAACCATGGACCTTAATATTAATCCCTAAATTTAATGCTAGAAATTATTTAAGTTCATGTAAACCCTAACAATGTCATAAGGTATTAAATCTTACCCTAAAATTGAGCCTAATTACACTAAAACTCTATTTCAAAACCTAATTGAGGCCTAACTTACATAAAATTGAAACAAGTTGACCCTAATCCTAAATTGTTAAAAATTACATTTGAGATACATGCACATACATTCAAACACGTACATACATGAAGTATGACCCTTGTTTTAAATGATATATATGTAACCCAACTTGAAACCTAAACCTCAAAACATTATCATTTAAGAGTAATATAAATAATTTATTACCCTTTAATTGAATTCTCTAATAATACCCCCCAAAGTATAATAAAATCCTAGAACAATAAATTAACTCTAACCATAACCAAACTCTCAACTTTAAAGTTATCTTATACTTGTATGCAAATTAATCTAGGTCTAGATGTGTTACAGATTATCTAGGTCCATGATGTGTGATGTATGTTCAATTACATGTGTATAATTTTTAATTTTAAAAATAAAAAAATGTTTGTATAGTAGGAAATTTAGTTCTTCATACATTTCTACAGATATGGCTTCACACGATCAGCTTGATGCAGCTCCTACTGCGGTACCTGATGTAGTTCCTGTTGCAGCTCCTATTGCAGCACAGGTTGATGTGGTTCCTATTACAACACTTGCTATAATTTTTGATCTAGCTCCTTGTGCAGCTCATGGTGGGGCTTGTGCTATAGCTTTTGGTGGGGCTCATCGTGTACCTCAATGTAGGGCTCGTCGTGTAGCTCATGTTCCAACTCCTGGTGTGGCTCCTGGTGGTGTAGGTCCTGTCATGGCTCTTGGTGTAGCTCCTATTCTAGGTTAGGCTACACTTGCAACTCCTACTAGAGGTCCTTCTACACCACCTCCATGCATTGATATCCATGCTTTATTTGCATTTTTAGAGCAGGAGGTTTCTCGACTACATCACTCTATATTGACCTCTGATGATGGTCTTTATAGAGACATATGTACTACGATATGTAGGAGTTTACAAGATTTGATAGCTATGTTTAGAGCTCACCATTCATTTTCTCCTACCATAATAGCTTCCATATCTAAGGAGCTTAGGCCTGAGGTTTCAGGAAATGTATCGTTCGATGACGTCAAGAGGGTAGTCCCCAAAGATGCCATCTAGAGAGAGCTCTTTCCAATGTATGAGGGAACACAGGGTAGGGTGAGAGGCTATAGAGTCACATGATGCAAAGACCCTATTATTGCTAGCATGATCTATCCATTATTTTTAGCTGCACATGGTCGTTATCCTAATAATGACTAGATACCCCTTTATTTTACACAATAGTTGTATGCTGAGTTCTGTATAGAGCTCAAGGTCAATTGCTTGGATATTCTTGATTATTGCAGATAGGGGTGTGGTCGGATCACAGATCATGACCAATACTGCAGTGTAGATTGTCTACCACCTATAGATCTTAAATAGTTTGTTGGACCAAGGATGTCTCTTGTGACTCCTGCACATGCGCCTATTGCAGATAGAGTCATCATTGCTTCCCAGAGGGGACCAATTGACACTATTAGGTACATTGCATCTGCAGTAGCTAGTATCACATCAGATTCTATTGGTCATTATCTTCATAGTTGACATCCTCATCCACTTGGTCGACCATCTTCACAGGCATCTAGTAGCACTTCATGTGCCCCCTCTGATGATGCATATAGAGCTTTTGGGCTACCACTACCAGGCGATATTCATGGTCTTTTAGGATAGTAGACACATATGGATATGGCACTGTATTTTTTGGAGGATATGTTGCACTTTATTAGCTATATTTCCAATACACAGAGGATTCCAGTACACTCAGTGATGGATGTTGTTAGACAGCATAAGAGCCTTGGCATAGTTCCATAGACACAAGCCACCACACCAATAACAGATGATACACCTGTGTGTAGCTCACAACATTTGGCACCAGGCTCACAACACTCTACAGATGACTCGAGCATACGAGTTGGAGATGTCCATGTCACAACTGAGGGTCTTGATGATTTTGGTGAGCAGTTGCGAGGCCTATCTGAGATTGATACTAGTTCGAGCCTAGGTATTTCATCATACATGGACCTGTTGTTCGGACCTGGTAGCATTGATTCTACACCATTGCCCAGCCAGTCACATAGTCCACTTCACTCAAATTTACTAACAGTTGGACATGGAGTTTTAGGGTCATGTGCATTAATAGATGATATGATGGAGTCTACTGATCATCCTCCACCTCCAGAGAGCCAGGTACATATATAATTTATTTTTATTTTTAAATATATATGAAATTAAAAAATATGTTCATTTATTGAAAAATTTAGTTCAAATATATATATGTAGATATTTAATTTAATCTTTAACTCATAATAAATCATGTAGGCACAGGTCGCTGAGCACATGGTTACACATATTGTTGGTTCAGGGCATCATGTACATGAGAAAGATGATTCTATTGAGGCACCTAGTAGTGCTCAAGTACATGAGTTTTAAATAGTTTCTTTAAAGTTATTTAAATATTTTGAAAACTAGATATATATCTATATATATGCAAGTTTGTATTTAATTTGAATGTACATGTACATGATGCACGTATGTATATATATGTTTTAAAGATAGAACTTTAACACATGTATGTATATATGTATATATATTTGTAGGGCTTGGTTGATGCATCTTGATGAGAGGATGTACAGGAGACTTGATCAAAGGGTCGTTCTGTTCGTATGCATCTTGAGGGGTCCCTCTAGTAGTAGATCAAATTTATATATTTTTGATGCATTTATATATTGGACGTCCAGTTTACATGTACACATGTGTATTTTAGTTAGTTGATGACATACATGTACTTTCACTATTTATTTGATTATTGAGTATTTCAGTAGTTAGATACCATCACATGTACGTATATATAACTTTTTATATTTCGTTACATATTTGTATTTATTCAAGATTTAGAGTTTGCATTTCAGATACATAGAGATATATTAGATATGTAGATGTTTATTCTTGAGACGTGTATATGTGTACATATGTGTATTTTTTTTGTGTTATAGCTATAGAACATAATCTTGAGACATGTGTACATGTATATCAATTATCAATTAGTAGGAAGTTAGAAAGATACATATTTCTTAAATTATCAATTACTAATCCGCTAAAGATAAATATTAGTTTTATGTGGATAAAAATATGTTAATTAGGTAAGCCAATACATTATTTTAGAAAACTTTTACAAAATATAATATTAAAAAAACATATTAATTTAAACTAATTTAAACTTTAAGAGTACATGACCGTAGATGTAATAAAGTAACATTAAAATATATAGTTTTTAAATAAACTAACCTAAATGATAACTATGAACTTATAATCTTACAATTTTAAAAACACATGTTTAATTTTCACTTATGAAATTCAATCTAGTTTGAAAAAAAGTTGATAAATGAATTTAAATTATTAAATTCATCTATGGTACAATTAATTTAAATTATTAAATTATATAGTTTTTTAATAAACTAAATTTGATAATTAAGAACTTGTGATTGTACAATTAAAAACACATTTAATTCAAGATGAAATTCAATAGTTTGAAAAGAAGTTGATATTTAAGAATTGTAAGATATTAAATTAATTTTTGATATAAATTTATAGATAATGATTGTGTAAGTTTGAACTAACTTAAAGCCTATTTATATCAAGTTGTTAAATTATTAAATTCATCCATGTGGTAAAATTAATTTAAATTATTAAATTATATAGTTTATTAAAAAACTAATGATAATTAAGAACTTATGATCGTACAATTCAAAACACATTTAATTCAAGATGAAATTCAATAGTTTGAAAAGAAGTTGATATTTAAGAATTGTAACATATTAAATTATTTTTGATACATATCTATAGATAATGAAATTTTGTAAGTCTGAACTAACTTCTAGCATATTTAAATATCACTTGTTATTAAATTATTAAATTCAACCATAGTACAATTAATATTATAGTTTTTAAATAAACTAATGATAACTAAGACTATGATCATATAATTAAAAACAAATTTCATCAAAGTTGATATTCAGATTATTATAAAATAAATCTCAAAAGTCTAATCAACCATGATGTACACTTGTAACATGTAATATCTTTTTATGATCTTCACTATCTAGTCTCCACTCATGACGTACATTCTTAAGTTTGACTGGATGTAGACAAAGCCCGGTAGCAATGACTAGCTGGTTGTATTGTAAAACCTTGTTGTCAGGTTGATAATCAACAAAGTGTATTCCATGTTGGACTATTTTGTCTTGCTTCAAATATGTTCCCTCTATCACAATAGAACTTGCACCGCAAATTTAAGTATTTTAAAATTTGATGGATATAAAGTTACCTAGATATATATTTATTTATTTAAATATGTATGTGCATACATGTATATGTATAATTTACCTATGGGAAACAACATTCCATCACTTTCTTTAGGGTCATATAACTTTGTCCTCTCTATAGTACATCACAATAAATAATAACTGACACCTTCATGATTTCTAGGCTTAGCAATCACTGCAAAGACATCTCCTGCATAACAAGTATACATGAATATATGTGTACAATATATAAAACACAGTTGAAATCAATTGATAATTAATTAACAAGTTGAAATTAATTTTTATGATACTCACCCACTTTTACCAATCCAGAGATATGATTATAATCATCAGAAATCAATGGAATATCATCAAAATTTTCATCATCTTTATCAAATCTATCGGTAACATCAAGTGGTATTGAAATCCATGCACCTGTATATCCACATGTTTGATTGATGCATTCTTCATAGTCTTCATCAATGCAACTGTCACAAAAACATGAGTATTCTCTTGTCTTCAATGTCCAATTGCAATTATCTGTACTCATGACTAAATGTAATGAACATGTCTTTTTTATCCTCTTGCAACCATGCATTTTTTTTCTATTAACACCTGAAAGTTTAAATTAAATTGAAAATATAGAAAAATTGAATTTAAACTTCAACGAATTGAAAAATAAAACTTAACAATAAAATTTTATAACTTAATTGCTTAAAAGTTAAACAGGCGTACACATCCATACCTATTATCTCCCAGAAGACTCTATATAGTGCCTGTCGACTCGTCGTTGATGATGTCCCGACCTCATCTAATGTAAAATGAGTCTTACACCATTCAACAATATCATGTGCACCATTTACATGAATGCCCTGATAATTCATTTGATACTTTCACAAAGCACGTTTGATGCAATCTCCAGCACCATCATGTTCACCTTTTCCATGGCCACTCTCAAAGAAATTCCATATGTGTTTTATATTCTCATTGCGATGATATCTACACAATGCATAAAATGGTCTAGATGATTTAAACTATGTGGCACATCCATCAAACCAAACATACTATTCATCAACATTTATGTTTCTTTCTTTCAAATAAGAAAAGAACATATTGAAGCAATGTTCTCCATAGTGAATGTCATGTTCTTTATCATCACTTACATAAAAATGGTATTCCTTAATAATTACTCGTTCTTGAACTGTACTTTGAACACCATCCAAATCTAACTGTGCATGTCTATAACAAACATGTACCATAATAGTGACCTTCTTATTAAAGTAATAATCTAATTGAATTTTTTTCTGATGAACAAAGGAATAGTTCTCTACAAAATCAACAACTGATACAATTGTTCCAAGTGGGAAATTATCTCTCAGAGTTTGAAATTTTTGTGCTTGCCACTTTACAAAAAATGCATGACGAATATAAGTTTGAATCAACTTCTTAAATCTGTCCATAAATGTTAGAACATGCAACTCCTCTTCAACATATTCCAACCTTTTTGTTTCTTTCCCCAACTTTGTTTCATTCCTGACATACTTGTAACTTTTACAATTCAATATTTTTGTTACATCAATATTTTCAGTTTTCAAAGGAAATAGAGCCAATTCACCACATGTTTCACATAATCCTTTGATGCAATTTATTTGACAAACTTGATTATCTATGTTGTCACACAAAATGGATGATATAAACTCACTTCTCCTACTAGGAGGAGCAACATGAAAACCATATGTGCCTTCTAAAAAATTTTTGAAATACTTGATAGTGGAGATCAAACTCAATATGATGACGACAACAACACATTTCAAACACTTTATTTGACCTCATAAAGTATGGCTTCAATTTTTCAAATAATGTTTGCCCAACTTTTACATTAGGATGTTCACTGCAAAGTGACACATATAACTCATGTTGTGTTGTGTCCAACCAATGGTTTGTATGATGTTCATATTGACCAGGTGCAATCCTATGCCTAATAACATCTCTACTATTTGATGAAGGATGAGTGTTATCAATCCAAAATGATATGACTAAATTTTTGAATAACTCTTCAATCCTATCAGAACGAGGTGCTCTACACATGATTGCCCAATTACCCTCCATAGTACTGTCATCCACAATTAATCTTCTCTTAACATATTCTCTCATTGTTTTCCTACTAAAACCCATTTCAAATGAAATTGAAGATATTTATTTATTTTGGGTCATATTCATACTTACAAAAAACATCAACATCACTTTTCTTGCCGCAGACTTATCTTTAGTTCAAGAGTGTTTTCCTATGTTTCTCAAACCTTGTTTAACATTTTCAATCAGATCAATTTGCATGTTAGAAAATCTTCTCTTTTTTTATGTTGTGTCTACACCTAACAATTTCAATGCCTCTTGCAACTTCTTTTGTGTAAGAAAATGTGAAAGCAACTGAGCTTGTTCGAGTGTTTCAGTGTTATCAAATTGAGTCATAATTTCTCTTATCTTCTTATTCATTGACCTTTTCTTAGACAAACTGAATGATTGAACACTAGTTGCAAGTTTTCTCAATTTATCCAAATCCATTTTAAGTAAATGATCTAAATTCTTATGAGAAATACTATTCTTTACAGATTGGGCAATATTTAAGAGTTCATCCATACCAATTCTTGCACCTGATCCTGACCCTTCTTTGAAATCTGTAACTGGAATTTCTACAGGGACCAATCTTGAGCCTTCTCCAACATCCATTGTTTGAGATTCTGCAAGGAAAGATTCTGACCATTCTCTAACTTCTATTATTTGAACCTCTATAGGGAGTGATCTTGAGCCTTCTTCAACATTCATTGTTTGAGATTCTATAGGGAGTGTTCCTGACCTCTCTCCCATATGCATTGCTTCTACTTCTGTTGAGCCTTCTTCAACATTTCCTTCACCTTGTTTAATTTGATGATAATGTGTCATAGTCTTCTAAATATTTCTTTGTTCTGCTTCATTAGATCTTTTCCTTGCATATTTGTTTTTCCTTCCTTTCTTGTTTCCCATTATAAAATCAAAAAAAAAAAAAAATTATCCCTTACCTCAAGATAAATTTCATGCAATAACCAGATAAAAAAATTACTGTATGAATTTGTTTGTCCCTGTCAGTACTTTTAAATTGTTTGACAGAAATCAATAGAATGTAGTCATCTACAATAAGGCATAAATATTCTTCATTATATGACTAAAATCTGTGAGTCACATTCTTTACAAGTGGCAAAGCACCAAATCCTTCTTAAGCCATCATTGAATCACAAACAAATAACATGGTATGAATACTAGAATGTTTCTCCTAAAAAATAAATTTTTCTTTCTTATAAAATATATAATTGCTTTGTCTCTTTAATTTTTTCATTCTTATTGTAGGACTAGAAAAATAGGTTAAATGCATAACATACTATGAGAAATCACAAAAATCAATCAACAGTAACATTAGCACCCACTAGTCTACATGAAAGACAAACTAATCAAAAGAAGAAAACACAAGATTAGAAACCTCCTCTTTTTTTTTGTAGCTCCCATCTCCTTCTTTCTTCTCCAAATGATGTAGCTCCAGAGTTGCCTAAAATGCAAATTTTGAGTGTTTTGAGTGATTTAGAGTGTTTTCTAAGGTCTTGGGATGCAATGCAAGGTGTGGAAGTATAGATTAGGGTTTTGGAACCTAGAATGAAACATCTAATTACCAAGTGCACCCTAAAACTAACAAGTGTTCCCTAAAACTACCAACTATGTCCATGAAGTGTGCAGTTCGTAAAACAAGGTTGTAGTTGGTAAAAGAGGTCAAAACTTGATAATTGAGATGTGGGTATGCAAGATATGAGTGTTTTTTGGATTTTTAAGTGTTTAGGGATGTTATGAAATGTGAGGAAATGTTAAATGACCTAGGGTTTTGATGTGCAAAGTGCAAATGTCCTAGGGATGTTATGCAAGTGCAAATGCAAGGGATATTTTAAAGGTATGCAAGATGAAGATTATGATATGCAAAATGAACGTTAGGGTTATGTTTTGGACTTGGTAAGGATGCTAAAGTTAGGTGTACACAAAGTGGACTATGCAAGGGATGGTTTACTAGGGTTGATAATGACATTTAGGCTATGAAAAATGAGGATAGGTGATCAAGAAGACAAGTTGGTTGATGGACAATTTGATAGGGTTTGATAGTGAAAATGATGCTAGGGTTTGAACAATGCAATATGAGGGGGATATACCACTAGGGTAAGTCAAAAATGACATTTAGGAATATGATTATACTAATTATAGTTAGGTATATGTAAGGTTTTTTGAACTTAGGTGAAATCTTTACAAGGTATTAACCTAAGAGTTTAACGTTATGACAATAGACTTTGGATCTTGACCAAAAAAATGAAAAAAAAAAGATAAGATCAAAATGAAAAAGCCAAATATACCTTGAAATAGGTAGAATTTGACCAAATAAAATGATAAGATGACCATGATCAAGATCCATCATCCGTTGACACAATGTAATACTCTAGAGTTCATACTTTTGTTTAGTTTTTTGACTAAGTTCAAAGGTTTTGGGGTTCAAAATGATGTTTAGGTGACTCAAAATCATGATGATGCTGAGTGGATATGTGACATGCAAAGGTCCTAAGGTGAAAAATGAGATTTTGGGTGCAAGATGCAGTTTTGGGTCAAGTGTAGAATGAGGAGGTGCAGAGGCTTCTAGATGTAGTTTTGGGGTCCTAAAGTGCAGTTTGGAGGCCCAAAATGGTCATGTAGGTGCCTAAATGTATTTTGTAAGTACCAAGTGTGCTATAATAGTAATAACTACACCCATGGTGTAGTTGGGGCTTAGAAGGGCACAGTTGGTAGTTTCTAGGCATAGTTGGGAAGCTAGGATGAACATATGCTGATTCAGAATGGTATGGTTGCCAAGTTTATATGCCAGGAAGCTAAGATGTTGGGTTTGATGTTATGATGGTTTGGGAGATGCATAATAGAGTTTATGACCTAAGGAATGATGTCCTAAGTGAAGAAAATGAAGACTAGGAGGTGGAGAATGCAGATCAAGGCATGTTGATGCAAGGGGACCTATCTAGGCACCTAAGGACACTTTTGAAGCCTCAAAATGCTATCTGGAAGGCCAAACTGGGTTCTCAAACTACCAAGTACACTCAAATAGTACCAACTCCACCCATGGTGTAGTTGGGGCTTAGAAGGGCACAGTTGGTAGTTTCAGAGCACAGTTGGGAAGCTAGGCTGAAACTAAGGCAATTCGAAGAGCTATATTTTCTAGATTGATGCCACAGTGAGGTAAATAGTAGAGGACAATGTTGAGTCCAAAGTGAATGCTCAAAATGATGTGTAGGACATTCTAAATGATGGTTAAAGTGGTCAAGATGAGGGTTTGGTATGCAAAGATGCAAGATGGAAGATGCAAAGTGATGATTTTGGAGGTGAAATGCAAACGATGCAAGCTTAAATGCTAATGACTGCAATGTGAATATGAGGGATACTCAAAAGGTGCAATATGAATTCTATACGATGCAAGTATGAGGCTCAATCTATGGAGAATGCAAGTGGATGCTATGCAAGACTGAAATCTATGTTTTTCCAAGCACGTTTAGGAGCACAAGTTGCCATGTTTTCCAAGGTTTGAATGTATTGAACCAAATTTTGTGATGTTTTGACAATGTTTGATGTTCTGACAAGGTTTTGCAAGTTTCCAAGCTATAAATTTCAATGTTGGCTTTTATCTTGATTATTTTTTTCACACACGCAAGACACATTAAGACAAGAATAGCTATTGTTAAAAGTGAATAGTCACACCACAAACTAGGCTTTAGGACTGTATCCACTGAATTCCTATTTGAACCAAAGTTTAGCCTAGAGTAGACAACTTAGGACCTTGGCACCATAGGCTCCCCCTTATAGTACACTCACTTCTCGGGGCTACCAAGATCCACTTCCCAAGGGGCATGACTTCCCAAGGGACTGTTGTCTCTACTAAGGACTGTGAGAATGTAGGATGTCTTCACGCGCATGGGTGACCCCTTGAGCCAGTGGATAGAAAGGATTTTGGCCACCAAAATATGGTTTTTAGTAAGGGCATTTCGTTCAGCAAGTGAGTGATAAACTTCCTCAGAAGGTCTCCCAGCCCTGAGAACCAGGGTTTGATGCACCACAAGGTACTAGAGGAGAGCTATCACTTAGCAATACTACCAACACACCTTTCACCATAATCAAGTTTTATATAGTGGCTGGAACATTGACCTGGCTTTTGACCCATTACCACTCTAAGGTTGTCCCCTGGCATACCCAATACCGAGTATCTTGGTCCAAGGTAGGCCTCCTATAGAAGTTACATGGATTTCTCTTACACCCAAGATCCACGAATGGTGAGGGGAGAGGATACATCCAATGCAACTCTTAGGGATTTAAACACTGTAGACATGCCAGGCAAAAACTGAAAAGTTCATTTTAAGCACCAAACAAAGTGTTATTTAATCTAATAAATCCACACACATGGTTTTGACAAACACACAATGGTCTTTGACAACATCCTACAAAGAAAACATTAGTAGTTTGTTATGATCATGTCTTCATCCCATGATTGCTACATGCTGCAAGGGGACCATTAGTAATGCAAAATCATCTAATCTATGTTCTAGAAGGAAATGAAAACCTTAGATGTAGATTTTGTATTATGTATGTGCTCACTATAAACTAGGTGTGCTCTAACAAAGCATATCACACCCTAGAAGGCCAAAATGGATCAGAACACCCCCAAGTGTGCCCAGATAGTGTAGACTGCGTCAATGACACAGTTGAGGCCTAGTTGGATGTAGTTAGTAACGTGAGATGCTAAGTTATTTAATATTCAAATAAAAGAAATGTACTTATAAAAAATCAATTAAAAGGAAATATAGTTTTACATTTGATGTTCCTCCAAAGAAAACTTATATTAAAAAATTTGAAACATTAAATTAGTTTAAGTTTATTATTATTTTTTAAATATATATTCTTTTTTAAAATGAACCTTCTAAAATATAACACCACATATAAATACATACATAGCATTTTTTCCTAGAAGAAACCTTACAAAATTTAATTGAAAAATAGTTATCTCTTACAAATATGTTACTTTTCATTTCTCCTCATAAACACATAATTGAGTAAGGATTGTGTTTACATCCTTTAAATTCTCTCTTTAAAAAAAAAAATGATTATTTATATAAAGATTTTTTCTTTATAAAGATTATTTCTTTATAGAAATTGAGAATATATAAAGAGTTATGGCACATTTATTTTTATTGAATGAATTTGATTTGAAAATAAAATTAAATACTTTTCATTAATTCAAGTTGTAAATTAAAAAATTCAGTTGAATGTAACTACCGAGATAATTAAAGTGAGATAAGTAAAACTAACATGTAACTACACTTTAAAAGTATCTAGTTTGAATCTATTTAACTTCAATGTATCCTTTAAACAACTTCACTAATGAAAGAAAGAAAGAAATAATTTAGATGTTCAATGTTTTTTTAATAAATTCAATATTTTAAAAAATGAAAAAACTAATAAGAATATACATTTCTTAACACCATGAATGTGTTACTAATTTTTAATTTAACTTCAATGCATCCATTAAACAACTTCACTAATGAAAGAAATAAATAAATAATTTAGATGTGGAATTTTTTTACCAAATTGTGAATGAAGATAGGAAATATTGATGGAATCTTGAACGAAGATAGGAAGAACATTAATTTTCATATATTGAGAAATCTCTCAACTGCATTCGATTTGACTTCTCCAAATGAAATTCGTGGCAAAGACAGGCAATGCACTACCAAGTTGACGGAAAGTAGCTTTACAAATTGATCTTTTTCAGGTTTTTTGTTGTTCACACGAACACAATGGATCTAGGTAAGTTTGCCCAAACTAACCCTTTAAATTTCTTAGCATACATGAAATATTAATGGGCATCTTTGTACAAACATATGTTCACTCTAACATGCCTAATGTATTCACGTGAATGCCTTGTTCGGGAAAATGCATAAAATTAGGAAAATTTTAACCCTTTTTTCATTTTTTTTTTTTTTTTCTCTTTTGACTCCCATGATTGCAGGAGAATGATCTCCTACTATAAAATTAAAAATGTCAAAATGTGCTACTTGAAGCAAGGTTTCCAATGACTATAATTGTAATACATATTTTAGTCATTAAGACTTTCAAATATGAGTTTAACTCATTATAGGTTCATTACCAGTTCATTACCGATTGAACATCAACCGACTTCGACACCTTGGGAAAATTAGTAAATCAAGTCAAATTTTTTTTGAAAAATATGTAGGAACTAGCTTATTGAGATACCTTTCTATTCAAAAAAAAAAAAAAAGTTTATGATAAATTGACTTCAAATTATCTATGTCAAACGGAACGTATGTCTAAATTACAATTCATGTCACTTCAAATATTTCATTAACTATACAATATTCAACCAAAATAAATCAAACCAAATGCATCCTCTAGATATTTATGTTACAAATCCAACACCAAAATAATTACTTCATTATCATTTATAAAAAAAAAAGTTGTGTGTCAAATGGACTTTCACTCTTTAAAAATATTGAATTTTATTATGTACCACTTTTTGGAGGAGATAAAAAAAATTGACATAAATAAATTTGTTTTTTAGATTAAAAAATATGGTTACAAAGTAGGAACAAAGTACTCAAAATCACTAGTTTATGTCATCTCAAAATTATTTATACTTTTGGAGATATAGTCACTTGAACATGACGTTTGTTGCAAAAATATTGATTTTAGTGTCAAAATTGGTCAAAAAGTGGAACCCATTATTGTGGGATCACCCTGTATTGAAATGGGATGCCCTCCTACTCAAGCTAGGTCACTTTCCAATATCTTTCTAGCTAAAGGGGTCCTCTCCTCACTCTTAAGAGATGACCAAAAATCTTGAAGGTAAACACTTCCTAAAATGGTATCACCAATGTCTAGAAGTGCACTTTTTAAAATGGCAGCATAATCCGGCCTTTGATATTTGTAGTTCTAGCTTCAAAGTGATAAACTAAACATTATATCAAATAGATCTATCAACATTATTCTATAATATCTTAATTAATCCTTGACTATCATTTGATCAAACAATTTGGTGAAATTCCTACAGTTCCACATTTTTCACATATGCAACTTGCCACTATGCATTTGACTAAGAATCACCACATTTTAGAGTTCGTTTAGGAATTCATATGGTTACCGATGAAGATAATTCAGTCACATCCACTAGTTGTATGGGATTCAGTTCACATTCCAATATTGTATTTCATCAAACAAGTCAAGTTCAGTCCTATGTATTGCCTACGCTTTCCATTACATGTCATGGATTAGAAATGAATCTCTTTCTATACATGGAGCTGAAGAGATTGTTCATGATGCATTCGCATTAAGCATTGCAAGTTGGAAAATGCAGGAAGACCACAAGTGAGAGTGAAGAGTTTTCTCCAAATAGTTGATGTGCTAGTTTCTTCACCTCTTTATGTTAGTCCAAGCTCAAGGTTCAAGTGTTTGGATATTTCAAAACTTGAAACTTAGTGGAGCACAACTTGTAATATCTCTAATTTTTATTGGAGTTATGGGCTTTCCAAATAGTTTGTATGTAGTGCCTTGCTTACAAATCTAATTCTCTTC
This sequence comes from Cupressus sempervirens, assembly GCA_028749045.1. Lineage (NCBI taxonomy): Eukaryota > Viridiplantae > Streptophyta > Pinopsida > Cupressales > Cupressaceae > Cupressus > Cupressus sempervirens. Next base: position 234,533,529 of record CM053792.1, on the reverse strand, counting down.
CTTTATGCCACTCCTCTTCACTCCATAAAACTTGAGCTATCTTGCATCTTATCAAGTTCATTATGTTTATACCCACATTCTAATTGACTTTCTTCTCTTCAAAAACCCAAACAATCTATGAGACAAAACTTTAGTCCATAATATGGCTCCAACAATGTACTTTCTCCTTTCTTGATCAAACATACTTTATGTAGTTAGCAATCTATTTTTAACATTTTAGACCCAACTATCACACAAATCAAACAGTCGCAGTCACTTTATCTCTAATTTACATTACCTCATAGTCTGTGATTGCTCTTAGTCAAAAACCACACCTTTCAAGACCATTTCACTGACTTTCTCTAATTCTTTTTGTGCATTCACTTGTAACAAAGTCCTATAGCATCAAATTCGTGTGTTTCTCCACAATAAGACATTAGTAGATTTTCCTCCACCAAGCAGATGAACTATGGATTCATCGAATGCACATCCCATAGGAAAGTATCACCTACACAGCCCATTGAGGTTTAGCTCCAAAATTTGGATGATGCAACACCTTTCCCAAATCATGAATGAGTCTAGTTAAATGAAGCCAATCTTCATTGGGATAAACTTTGTGAATGGCTTCTACTACTTGGAGGAGATGTTCAATTTTGCACAAATAACTTGTCACCTATAGATTCATGAGTTTTCATTGTGACTGATCATTGAGCACCATATACCCAATCCTTCATCAAGAAATTTAAGAGATTAATAACCATCTCAAAATTGCATATTTTGAACTTGAAAATTAACCTCTCTTTAAGAGGCTAATGGTTAATGATGGGGGAGAGGATACATAATTTTGGAGAGGTTAATTAACCACCTCCAAAATACAGAATTTGAAGCTTAACCTTAACCTTTTCAGAGGTTAATGGTTAATGATAAAATTGAAAATATGTATTTATGGATCCCTCCATTAACCTACGATAACTTTGGACTCAGAAGCTAGATTTTAAAAATTCAAAGTGCTAGGTGGAGCTGGGAATGGGCTAGAGATATTGAAAAGCATAGTTTCTTAAAACTTTGAGAGTAAGTGACCAATTTACTACTTTAAATGAGGCAAATTTCAAAAATAACCATAGCTCAAAAATTGAGACAATTTTGATAACTGGGCAATAGCTAGCTCTAACTGGGGACAATGACTAACAAGGATGAAGCTCGAATCCAAAATAACTAGAATAGTTCTTTACCCATTGGGTTATAGAGTGGAGTCACCAAAGGGACCACTTTGCAAAAGAGGGAACAAACACCAAAAATGAGATAACAGAAAGAAAAACCAAAAGCAAGACAAATTGATAGGAGCACACCAAAAATATAACAACTTATATACAAAAGGGTGTCACACTACACCTTCTACTAATGATAATTCTTTAAGTGTTGCCCATTGTAAGGTAAGGGTAACTGGGTACTAGTTAGGTATGACAAAATAAAGTAATTCTTTCCACATACCTCTATAATATGAAAAGGGCCTCTCCATAAGGAGTCAAATTTTCCATGTAAACCCTCTGGCTCTCTATGCTTATCCTAGAGCAAGACAAGATCACCTTCCTGGAAGACCCTCTATTTAGCTTTTTTATCAAGCAAATTTTTAACTCGAGACTGATTTTCCCATATCCTATCTACAACCATTTATCTTTCCTCTTCCTATTTGGTCAAATATAATATTCTCTTTTCAAGAGCATCTTTGAATTCATAGATTTCAATAGCATTTTGTAACTTCAAAGCAGATAATTCTAGAGGAAGGGAGAGAACTACTTTAGTAACATATAGGATTTCAAAGGGAGATAACCCTGCTACTCTTTTCTTAGTAGTATAATCTACCCAAAGTGCATCATACAAGTGTTTATGACAAGACCTCTGATTAACATCTATCAATTTCTGCACAATGGACATAATTTGTATTGCTTGATTCTGCCTAACTATTTCCTTGTGTAAAATAATATAACGAGTGAGAGAGAATGATTCCCTATTGATAGAAGAAGGTTGATATCTCTTAGGAAGAGAATTTTGTAGCATTATTGGTTATAATCTTGCTAGGAACACTAAACCTAACCAAAATGTTTTTCTTGATGAAACTGCACACCACTTCTAAAGTTGTTTGCTTGACTGGAATGGCATCTACCCCCTTGGTGAAATAGTCAGTTGCCATTAAAATGTGAGTATGCCCAAAAATGGATGAAGGATGGATAGGACCAATAAAGTCTAGACCCCATTATTAAAAGGGTTCTTTGATCACTACTAGTTTCAAGGGTAGTATTGCTAATTGGACTCTTCCCTTTGAAATATTGACAAGAGTCACATCTCTTGACCCATTCCTCTGCATCTTTGAACATTTTAGGCCAATAGAAATAGTTTCTTAGGATTTTATAAGCTATTACTGATGCTAAATAATGACCTCCACATGCTTCATTATGAAACAATTAAAGAAACTCCTTCCCTTGCTTAGAATCTACACATCTCAAGAAGGTATCATCGATCCCCTTCTTGTACAACATGTCACCCCAAATAATGTACTTTGCAGATTTCAATTTAAAGGTCCTCTTTTCTTTGGGTGATAAATGAGTTGGGCATTCTCCATATGTCATAAAATAGGCAATATTGGTAAACCAATCATCAACATTACTAATGAATAAAACTAATGGCATCTCTTTCTCTATCTCTTCTTCATCTCTAGAAGATCCTTTCATGATAGCTTTACACAAACCTTTTCCTCTAACAAGTTCCATAGGTTTGATATTGAGATCATATTCTTGTACTTTAGCTATCCAAGATGCCCTTTTGTTCACACTAATCTCTTGTTGTGTTAGAAGATTTTTCATCACCGAATCAAGAACAAATGCTTTGGAGTGAGAATTTAGGATGTAAAACCTAAATTTTATTACTGCTCTGACCAGAGCATATGCATTCTTCTCAATCAAAGAATATTTCAATTCATGTTTCTTAAGAGGGACACTCATGAATTCTATTGGGGCCTCAATATTATCTTTTTCAAGTTGAGTGAGTATAGAAAATAAGGTGTTCTTAGATGCATATCAATACAAATGAATTTTTTTAGAAAAATCTAGATAAGAAGGGTAATGTCCTAGTGTTCCATTATGATTATGTGATCCTTCAAAATTTAAATGTAAAAATGGAGGACATCCCTCAAGAAATGCAATAATTTTCCCATCATCATCAAAAACTTTCCAGTGTCGATCATTATCTAGCACATTGGATCTATGAATCATCTCCACTATGTAGATATCTCTATTGAACTCAAGATGAGGAATAAGGAGAGAGGCAGAGACTACAAGACAATCTGCTTTGGAATTTTTTTCATCAGGAATTGAAGATAAAGAAAAATTATTGAAATGCTCAATCTCATCCCACTCTCTATTTCTGTATGCCTTCAATCTTGCATTCTTTGTTTCATATTGCCTCCGCACCTAGTTAACAACTAATTCTGCATCGCCCAATAATTTAAGTTGTTTGATACCTTTTTCTCTTGCATACTTGAGGCTAAGTAGAAGAGCTTCACATTCTACAATATTATTAGTGTTTTCAAAAACCAACTTATAAGCCTTTGGGAATTTCTCTCCTTTTGGTGATATCAACGCTATCCCAACACCTAAATTAGAAGAAGAAGAATTTCCATTAAACTGCATTGACCATAATTCATTGGTTATATTAGGCATAAGAAGCTCAATTATATCTTCTTTAGTGGATGTCATCAAAAATGTCACATGTCTAGTATCAACATACAATATTTCAACTCTTGGATCATCTGATTTCAGGACCGTATATTTAGCTTTAGGTTCAAGATTGAGTTTAACCTTTTTATCTCCAATCAGGATAAGGACATGAGACATGTCCATCTTGATTTCACCACCAAGATCTTTGCAAAAACTTCTACTCAATAACATCCCATAACTAGCTGGAATATCAGCAACCAAGATATTCAATTTTAACTTCTTCTTGGGATGTGTTGCAAGTGCTACTTGAGCATCTTTTAACTAGACAACTAGTGGAACTTGTTTTGCCTCCATAGAATACACCTTTCCTGATGGTTTTTTTAATGAGATACCTAGGCAATGGGCCACCTTCGAAGGAATGAAATTATCATATGTACCCAAATCAATGATACAATTTCTTAACTTGCATCCAGCTATATAGAGGGAAACATAGAAGGGATCAGGTTTATCTGACAAAGAAGCTACAACAAATGATTCTTTCTTAGTCATGAGCCCTTGCAAATTTTCTTCCTCTAAAGAAACCCCTGACTCATGGTTGATAGTGATCTTAGGTGAGCCTTTTGCTTTACCAATGCATTGAATCAACCTTTCTAACTGATGTGGTTGGCTTTTAGGTAGTCCAACTAAGAAATTTGTACTTTGGTCTTCTTACAATGATCAATAAAATCAAAAGAGTCTTCAACAATGGGAGAGGTTTTACCCTTATCTATCGCCTTCGCTTGTGAAGGCTCTTCCAGAGTATGCTTATGAGATAGAATTCACTTAGTAGTCTTATTAGAAGATTTCTCCATCACTTCTTTACTCTACTTCTCTTCTAATCTTTATCTCCAATTTGGTGTAGCCACATTACAAGAATGATTGTTAATATCTTTAGCTTTCTAATCATCAGATTCATATTCTAGAAAGCTTATGGAAGAGGTCCCAACAATAGGTTCTATTACATCTTTAGGAGCAACATATTCTTCTATTTTCTCTACCATCAAATTCATTTACATGAATCTAGCCATCTTGGGATAGCTTGCACCATCATGATCTATCATCTGGTGAAAACCACACATAGCAACTTGTTTACTAGATGATGTGGGGTGTTCGATGGCTAATGTTGGTGTTCGCTAGGGTAGCCATTTAGTTTGTCTATTTTGCTAATATGGAATATAATTCCTTCTTGGTAATCTTGATACAAAGGTAGAGGATTGTGGGGCAACTGCTTCTTGATTTGTAACAAATCATGAGCCAATTTTTCATATAAAGGGTTAGTGGTAGTGATAGGAGATTGCTAACCTTTCCCCTTTTGTAGATCATGATTCCATTTTCCTAAACTAAGAAATTCATCCTCCACCTCAATAGCCAAAGTTTGTGCGGCTACTAGATTAGGAGGTCTCACCCTTTGTATTTGAAAGCTTACATCAAAAGGTTGAGCACTACTAAAGAAAGTCATTTGATTTTCTTCAGTGGGTCTTTTGTTCATAGGAATTTGATTACCATTTGATTAAAATGAGCAATGAATTCTAGCATTGGCTCATGAATTTCTTTCTTCATTTGAGTCAATTGGGAAAGGAGCAAATGTTCATCTTCGATAGTGTTAAATCTCCTCTTGAAAGCTTGTATCGAGGTTGCCCATGAAGTCACTGATCTAGATGGAAATTAACCAAACCATTCAACCACAGCTTCTATGAATGTTTCAACAAAAAGATGAATAAAAACATCTTCATGTTGAATTGCAAGAACCCTGCTTGCCATAAAAAATGTACTTACGTACTAATCAATAGTGACTTTTCTATCACCAAAAAACTAGGAAGAATTTTTTGGGAGCCAATAGGCATATCATGTAATTGGTTCCCTAAAGCTAAAGGACTGATAGTGACTCCCAATGGGACTAGTGGTTGTGGTGCTTGTTGTGCCATAGTTGGGAGAATGATGTTCAATGGCTGCAAATTTATAGCTAGAGGTACAAGGTACCTAGCAAGATCAAAGCTTGAAAGAGAAACAATAGCCTTGGGTATTGAAGATAGCCCACTTATAGACTTAACCTTCTTCTTCTTCTTCTTTAGACTAACCGGCTTGAAATCTAATGTATGAAGAGCTTCAAAATCTTCGTCTAGTAGACCCATTTGTCTATCCACTCGGGTATATAGTTTGTTATCCAGCTTATGGGTTATTATTTATTTACCCTTGGATATGACCAAGATATTGCCTATTTCTCCTTAGGATAACTACTATTCTTTCAACGACTACAACATTCTGACCAATAGGAGCTCTTTGAAAGATTTCTCCAAATTCTTTTTCTTCTTCAACAACTTGATTTACTTGATGATATTATTGTGCACTTCATCTATAGCTCCAAGCTAGGGTGTTCAAGCCTGAAATAATATCCTTGTGGGTGTCTTGGAAGCCAAGATTTGGTTGGAGAACAAGAAAAATGTTTTCATGTTGTAGCACCATCGTGCTTCATCACAGGTGACTATCAATCTTTCCTCATTTAGTCTCCCCAGTAGAGTCAACAAAAACCAGTCGATAAACAGATTTGTCACTATAAAAATTGCCCAATGAAGACTATGTGGCAAACTATTCACAACAATTGGATAGGTCCTTGGTATTAGGCCTTCCTCTATGTTTAGAGGGGCAGCTCCCTCACATGATATAATTTTTAAATATTTTCAAATAAAGAAAATAAAATTTTTAAGATCAAGAGAAAGTCATTCAAGACGAATGCACCACATGACATCACAACTTTCTTGAGCCAACACAGAATGATAAAAAAGGCAATCAAGAACTACGCTTGAAAATGACCATTATTACCATGTTGATTCATGATTCATAAACATTTGCACAATACCCTAAGAACACTCACTACAAAAGAATCAGTAATTTATACTAAAACAATCTTTATTTTAGAACAAGAAACCAAAAGTGTATCTCATTTCATTTTCTTGCACCAAGAACATAATAGAGATTTTCAATTTTAGAGACAAAAGTTGTACATACTTTCCAAAATTTGTCTCCTAATTAAAATTTCAGCATAGTGTTCCCTTATTCTAAAGTCCAAAAATGTTCCCTTTACAAATGCAAAAAGAGCCCTTATATAGACATAGAGGTTAATAACTACCTCTTTGTGGTTAATAACCACCTCCAAAATATGTAATTTTGGAGGGGTTAATTAACCTCAATAAAATTAGCCTATACAAGGAAAACTTTCAAAAACAAAACTTTAGCTAGAATTTCTAAGGATGTTTAAGTATCCAATCACTAGTCTTCTAGCTATAAACTTTATCTATCTAGACATGACTGAACTATCCTAGATAGCCCTATAAGCATCGAGGATGATCATCATTGAATCATAATTTGGAATAAACATGTTCTCCATCCTCAGTTTGGCTATGAAGTATTTATCCTAGATCTCTTTTGACTCTTGTCGATAGGTTGAAATGTTACAATCTTCTAGAGTGACTATGACAAGAGTAAGCTTCATCATAGTTTTGGCATTCGATACTTGATTCTCTATTTTTGAATGAATTTGGATATTGAAAGAATCAAGAAGAAATTGGCAATCAATATGTTGAAGATCACCTACCATTGCCCCACCTATGATAGTAGAGACTAATTCATCTGTAACTTTCATTTTCAACTGCCCCAAAGAAGCTATTAGTTTTTCAAACTCAGTGATCCCTTTGCTGAAATTTATCATTTTCCAATTAACACTTTTACTCCATATATGTGTCTAATTATCACTTGGATCAACAATAAATTTCTCAAGAATTAGGGTGCTTGTATCTAAGTTGGCCATTTCTTGTAATTCATTAGCTACTTTTTGCCAAGTGACTTTCTATTCCTTGTTGCTTTCTAGCTCTTTAGAAATTTCTTGTATCTTTTCAATAGCTTTTCCATATATTTCCTTCACTCTAGTTATGATCTTTGAAGCATCTTCTATCATTCTACTTATCCAAGCTTCGATCATCATACTATGTGACTTGTGTTTGTTTACTCTTTCAACAATAGCATGATCAAGAATACTATCAGGGCTTGCTAAAACTAGTGAAGTAACTACTACCTTGACATTAGAGGAATCATTAATCAAATTTATGTAAGACACCAACATCTGAACTTACTCCTTGAGTTGCTCCTTGGTTCTTTTCTCTTTCTTTGCTCTTTGTAACATTTGGGCAACAGTAACTTCAAAATTTTGAAATTATCTTTCTACAATAGAAGTACCAAGATGAACCTTATCTAGAATAAAATCCAACTCAAATGCTTCATCAACATTCTTTTCAATTATGAGCTTGGCTATTTCTAAGTAGATTGCTTGAAGTTTTATCAATGGCTAACCTAGACATCACTTTAGGAGGTTTTTGAAGGAAACTAAAGATTACATCAAATGGAGGTGGAATCATTTGAAAAAATTTCTTCTTCTTCTAAAGATTGGTCTAGAACCATGAATGTGTAGTATTTGTAACTTCCATGTCACTTGTTATATTTTCAGTAATCATCATTAAATCTTCTAAATTAGATAATTGATTATCCAACTATGTGATGTCTATTAATGATATCTCGGGAGGAGAGAGGATCAAATGAGGAATTACTACATCATGAAAGATGTAATGGGAATGTATGGTTCAATAGTTTAAGGAGTTCTTTGACCCTTCTCATTAGATTCATGTCCTTCCTAATTAACTCTAGTAACTTTACCTTTCATTTTTGTCCTTCTTCTCTTGACTATAAATGTAGCCAGCTGACTTAGATCTTCATCTCAATCTAGAGCACTCATATCTAGTTGTTGTATTTTCTCACCAAAAGTTGTATCTAATGCTATTTGAGATTATTCTCCTTGATTACCTCTCCTCTCTTTACTTTGAAACTCACCAGTCACTTTTTCTACTTTGATTTTACTGACCCAATCTCTCATTCTTTTAAAGACATAGGTAGTTCTTCCTTTTAGGCTTTCTAACTCTTGAACTAACCAATCAATAGGAGGAAGATCTAGTAATTCAATTTTCTCATAGTAGAAGGGATTGACTAGGGAAACTTCATCATCATCTACACCTATCACATCAATATCCACCTTGATGTCTATTACTTGCCTTATTGTAAGTCACATCCAATCTCTCTTCCTGACTTCAAAATCATTTTCAAAATCCTACCAAAAGTCCTCTAGAGCTAGAAAGTGACTAAGGCTAGGGTTTATCTTTAACTCATTAATGGCATAGCCTTAACTATCATAAGGAAAACCCATAGCATAAGGATGAAAATTTACTGTGGCAATGGATCTCTCTATATTCATCACATTTGATGCAGTGTCATAGCTATAATATCCAATGTCAACAGGAAAAGAAATTTCATCTATCCTTGTGTTCTTGCAAAGTTTATTGATTTGACTAATCTTCCTACAGATTTCAATCAAGAGTAGTTTATCATCAATGAATCTAGGTAACATTAGGGGACACCCATCATAGGCAGTTAACTTGATATAAGTGAACTTCAAGAACTCTATAAAGACACTTCCATAATTTTGTACTTTCATCACTGCTTCTAGTGAAATTCTGAGTCCCATATTTCCCTAAATTTCTCTTATAGTCGTCATTGTGAACACATCATTCACTCTTCTAAAATGGTGTGGGCTATTGTCATACTATATCTGAGGAAGATGATTTTAAATAATAGATGTATCATCATATATACCTTTTCAGTTAAGTCCTGGCCAACTTTTGGTACTTGCAATAGCATAGAAAAGGTATGAAGTCATGTAGAAGCAATCATTTTCCTAAAGTTCCATGAACTGTTTATGTAGTGAGTAACTGATAATTTTAGCCCAATCAATGTGTTGCTTCCCTTCACAAACCATGTTAATAAACAGGAACATCCAACCTTTGAACTCATGTGAATCCTAGAGTCCTATTATCCTACTTAATAGAGTTACCATGTTTGCTACATCTTCCTTTAACAATGATCTATGGATGGATTTGGCCGGTTGAGATTTCCCTTTCCTTGGTTGCAAGAGCCATGACCTGGAAACAATGTTTAGACACTGAGTTTGATTCACCATATAGTAATCCTTGGCAATTCTTGAATTGATGTTGGCATATTGCACTCTGGAAGGTAGTCAGAAGGCAATGGCAATAGAAATAGGATCCAGAAGGACAATCGCTTTATTATTTGATGAAATGATTTCCTTAGTATTTGGATGATAGGCTTTCATACATTCCAATACTAGATTGTGGCACTGTGCCAAAATGGGATGCCGTCCTACTTGAGCTAGGCCGCTTTCCAATATCTTTCTAGCTAAAGGGGCCCTCTCCTTACTCTCAAAAGATGACAAAAAATATTGAAGGCAAACACTTCCTTAAATGGTATCACTAATGTTTGGAAGTATACTTTTTAAAATGGGAGCATAATCCAGCCTTTGATATTTATATTTCATGGTTTGGTTATTGATATTTTCTTAAATTACACCAAATGTCTTCAACCCTGCACTACTTCTTTATTTTCAGCTTCAAAGTGATAAACCAAACATTCTATCAAATAGATTTGTCAACACTATTCTATAATATCTTAATTAATCCTTCACTGTCATTGGATCAAACAATATGGTGACATTCCTACAGTTCCACATTTTTCATATATGTAGCTTGCCACTATGCATTTGATTGAGAATCACCACATTTTGGAGTTCATATTAGGCATTCATATGGTTGTCGATGAAGATAATTCAGTCACATTCACTAGTTGTATGCAATTCAGTTCACATTCCAATATTGCATTTCATTAAAAAAGTCAAGTTTAGTCCCCTGTATTGCCTACGGTATCCATTATATGTCATGGATTAGAAATGAATCTCTTTCTACACATGGAGATAAAGATATTGTTCCTGATGCATTCACATGAAGCATTGTAGGTTGGAAAATGCAGGAAGATCGCAAGTGAGAGTGAAGACATTTCTCCAAATAGTTGACGTGTTGGTTTCTTCACCTCTTTATGTCAGTCCAAGCTCAAGTTGCAAGTGTTTGGGTATTTCAAAACTTGAAACTTGTTGGAGCACAGCTTGTAATATCTCTTATTTTTATTGGAGTTATGATCTTTCTAAACATTTCGTATGTAGTGCCTTGCTTACAAATTTGATTCTCTTCCTTTATGGTGCTCCTCTGCACTCCAACTTGAGCTATCTTGCATCTTATCAGGTTCCTTCATTATTTTTATACTAATTTTCTTCTCTTCAAAAACTCGAGCAAGCTGAGAGACAAAACTTTAGTCCATAATATGGCTCCATGATGTACTTTCTTCTTTCCTTTTTATCATTACCAACTTCCTCTCTCTCTACCGCATACTTTCTTTATCAAAGATACTCAGTGTAGTTAGGAATCCATTTTTAACATTTTAGACCCAACTATCACACAAATCAAACAATCACACTTGCTTTATCTCTACTTTACATTCCCTCATAGTTTGTGATTGCTCTTAGTCAAAAACCACACCTTTCAAGCCCATTTCACTAACTTTCTCTAATTCTTTCTATACTTTCACTTCCAACAAAGTCCTATAGCATCAAATTCATTTGTTTCTCCATAATAAGACATCAACAGATTTGCCTCCACCAAGTAGATGAACTATGGATTCATTGAATGCACATCCCACAGGAAAGTATCACCTACAACAACCTATTGAGGTTCAGCTCCAAAATTTGGATGATGTAGCACCTTTCCCAAATCATGAATGAGTTTAGTTAAATGAAGCCAATCTTCATTGGGACAATCTTTGTGAATGGCTTTTGCTGCTTGGAGGAGATGTTCAATTTTGCACAAATAACTTTTCACCTATGAATTCATGAGTTTTCATTATGACTGATCATGGACCACCATATACCCAATCCTTCATCAAGAAATTCAAGAGGTTAATAACCATCTCAAAAATGCATATTTTGAACTTGAAAATTAACCTTTCTTTAAGAGGTTAATGGTTAATGATGGGGGAGAGAATACATAATTTTGGAGAGGTTAATTAGCCACCTCCAAAATACATAATTTGAAGTGTAACGTTAACCTTTTGAGAGGTTAATGGTTAATGATAAAATTGAAAATATGTTTTTTTGGCTCTCCCCATTAACCTACGATAACTTTGGACTCAAAAGCTAGATTTTGAAAATTCGAAGTGTTGGGCAGAGCTAGGAATAGGCTAAAGATATTGAAAGGCATAGTTTCTTAAAAACTCTAAGAGTAAGCAACCAATTTAATGCTTTAAATGAGGAAAATTTCAAAAATAACCATAGCTCAAAAATTGAGACAATTTTAATAACTAGATAACAAAAACAAAAATAATCTTCAATTCAAAAAATTAAGTAGAATATTTAATTCGTGTACATAAAAAAGTTAGGTTTGTTATATTTTGTATAATTTAAAGTAAAATATAATCAAAACTTGTTCATTTATAAAAATTACTATGATTAAACAAATTATTAATATGAAAATAATTGGCACTTGTTTATCTATTTATCATTCATAGATTCCTTGATATTTTTAAACAATTATATTCTTTATATATTTTTTAAATTCTAGTATAAAAAATTATTCCTCAAAATTTGAATAATGATTATGAATTTAATGTTTGGAATCAAATTTTAGTTTTCTTTTTCGAAATTCACATGCAAATCATTTACAATTTATAATTAATTATTCTAAAATCAAAATAGATATAAAATCTTTCTAAAATTATGTTAGATAATATCTTTCTAAATTATTTTAGATAATATCTTTCTGAATCTATATATTTTTAAGTAATAAATTTAAAACTAAAATCTAGATAGAAATAGAATATTTAAGATAAAACAATTTTTTTTTTATTAAATATCATTGTACACTTCAACAACAATATTTTAACAAATAAAAAATCACTTCTAAATGATGCAAGAAATTATGCATATGTAATTTTAGTTTTAATGGCTCAAAACATAAAATCATTATCACTAATTGCAGCAAAATACTCATAAACAGTTCAATAAATGATAATGGCTTGTTTCGATCACACTAAAACAGGGGTAAAAATTTTATTGAATATCAAAGAGAGCTAAACAACACAAGAAACAAAGAGAACTACATAGCTTTATCTTGGTCCACAAGTTGAACCAGCATCTAAGATAAATCAAGGGGAAGCATCTTATGATCAAGAATATTCCAAGCTGGCCCCTACTCAGAGGCCCATTTAGCCAAATAATCAGCAACACCATTCCACTCATGAGGGATATGCATAAAAGATACAAAATCCAAAGAATTGCATAACTGAATGATCTAGTAAATAACCAGAGCCAAATGTTAATCCACATGCACAAGGTTCTTATTATGCAATAAGTTCACAACCACCTGCGAGTCAGTCTTACAAATGATTCTTTTCTAGCCACGTTGACAACACTATTCCACTGCAACCAAGATAGCCAGGGCTTCCATGAGGTTATTAGTATGGTAACCCTTGTATATAGAAAACAAAAACTGAATATCACTAGAACTATCACACCCAAATCCCCCAATACCAGCCGGACTAGGATTTTCTCGAGAAGAACCATCAGTGTTGATTTTAAGAGTGCCCACCTCAAGAGGAGACCAATGTCCCTGAAAATTAACACTTTGAGAGTGTTGCTTAGCTCTATTCCCAGAGCAGGTGTGGGGGATCAAGGGAGAGCAACTCTGAAGAGGAAAGAAGAGGCGAGAGTAAATACCAGCATCAGTAGGATCCAAACCCCCACTGATGTCACATTTAGCTAGGAGTGTTTCCTAAAGAGAATTAACAATTTTCCACCACATGTACCTGATCTCAAACTACAAATCATGAAAGATCCTCCTATTCCTCTCAAGCCAAACATGCCATAAAATAAGGGAAGGGCCAATAGTCCAAGAAACCTAAAGAAAAGAAGTCCTGGAAGGGGAATGGCCCAAATGGTCCTAGAATTCAAACAAAGAGGAAACATGCTAGCACGTGCATCCCCACACACTCCACCAGAAGTGCCAAATTTGTTTGGAAAAGGGGCACTAGAAAAAAAGGTGAGAAATAATCTCTTCACTATTGCAGCAGAGAACATAGATAGAAGGTCCCTGGAAGCCATGCTTACAAATATTATCCCACGTGAGACAACAATTGTAAACCAAAATCCAGAGGAAAAAGTTACACTTAGGCCATGAAAAACTATTCCAAACTTTCTTCCACCAAGATACCTCCACCTCACCAAAAAGTTGCTTCCTCAATGCAAGGTACCCAAAAGAAATAGAATACTTCCTAGAAGAAGCACCTCCCCAAGATAAAACATGAGGTTCTTGCTATGAGCTACACTCCCTAGAAGCCAATATCTAAGATAGTTCCAATTGATCTCCTAGAGAGCCACCCACAGGCCAATTAGAAGAATTCTTCCATCTATAACCCATAGCAAGGCCCAAGTTACAAGCCTCCTTATAATGAGCCACCTTATTCCATCTAGCAGAAAGGAAAGAATCACAAAGAGCCTACAAGTGAGGATGAGAGGATAGGAGAGGAGGATGCCCATTCCAAGAATCACTCCAAAATAGAGCCTCAGTGCCTCTATTGCATATCCAAAATAAACTTCTCTTCACCAGGTGAGCACCAATCTTGAGGGTATTCCACACAATAGAGCCTCTTCCCTCAAGAGAAAACTTGGAAATATCTAAAGGTTCAATAGCAGGTAAATACTTGTGTGATAGGATATGGGCCCAAAGTTGAGACTGGCTAATACACCAAGGCCAATAGAGCTTGGCAGCAAGAGCTTGACTACACAAGATAGTAGATCGAAGGCCAAGGCCTCCTTCCTTTTTTGGCCTACAAACAATATCCCAATTGATGAGGCTCCATTTGGTATGTTGCAAATTACCACTCCAAAGAAATTGATGAGAGAGGGCATCAAACTCCTTAAGAAAATACACCAAGGCAACCTAAACCATGCTTCTGTATATGGGAAGAGCCTAAATAATAGATTGAAGGAGTGTCACCCTACTAGCAGTAGAAAGCCACCTATGAGTCCAATGATTGACCCTTTGTCAAAGTTTGTCAAGCAAGCTTTGCCAGAAAAGCCTAGGCTATCTACCCACCACAATAGGGACCCCCAAGTAAGTCAGAGGGAGAGATGCAATTTGAAATCTTAGGATATTAGCAATCCTCCACTGGATCGGCTCAGGTGTGTTGAAGAAAAAAATAGACGACTTGTGGTCATTAATTTTCTACCCAGAGACTGCCAAATAAGTATCCAAGGTGAGTCTAAAGGCTTTAGCTTCTCAAATCTAAGCTCTCCCAAGAAGAGCAGTATCATCAACAAATTGGAGGTGAGAAAGAGTAGGCAAACCATTTCCGCATTGCCATTCTTGGATCAAATTTTGGGAAACATGAAACTTGATAAGTCTACCAAGTCCCTTAGCCATAATGATAAACAAATAAGGAGAGATGGGATCCCCCTGACAAAGACCTCTAGAAGTTCCAAAAAAGCTCTGTTTGTTCACCATTAAGAAGGATCGAGAAGGAAGGAGTAGTAACGTAGCTAAGAACCCATCTAACCTAGTCTTGACTGAAGCCAAAAGCTAGAAGAACTTTTCGCAAGAAATCCCAATTGACTCTGTCATAAGCCTTAGCCATATCAAGCTTAATAAACATAGCACGTTCCTTGGAAGTACACATAGAGTGAATAGCTTCAAAAGCAATAACCACCCCATCCAAAAAAAAAATTCTTGCCTCAAAACCCCCTTGTTCCTCAGAGATAACCATGGGAAGGAAAACTTTAAGCCTCTCTACAAGGAGCTTAGTGATGATTTTATAGACCATATTACAAAGAGCAATGGGCCTAAAAAAGTCTAGTTGATTAGCCTCTTCCTTCTTCGGAATAAGTACTAAGAAAGCAGCATTCAATCCTCAAAGCATTTCTTTGTTGGAAAAGGACTCCTAAACCACATCCAAAAGGTCATGATTGATAATATGCCAAAATAAATGAAAGAATTCAACAGGGAAGCCATCTCGCCCTAAAGCTTTGCCCTTTCGCAAGCTGAAGACCACCCCTTCCAAGTCAGACATACTAATTGACCTCATAAGAGAATCATTCATCTCACTGGTCACAATAGAGGGAATACAAGACAAGATAGTATTCTCCTCAATCTCTGGTGGAGGTAAATCATCTGAAAAGAGAGCAGAGTAAAATTGAATAGCTTCCCTAGAAATAGCTTGAGAAGTTAGACGTGTCCCATTAGAAGTAACTAGAGAAGAAATATAACTCCTATTATGTCGAGCCTACATAGATTTATGGAAAAATGCAGTGTTCTTGTCCCCTTCTTGAACCCAGTCAACTCGAGCCTTTTGTTTCCAATAAATTTCTTCTCTAAGATCCCACTCAACTAAATTAGTAGAAGCTCAGGATTCTACAATGCTAAGAGCTTTTGAAAAACCCAAATCCTAAATCTTCTTGGTAATGACATCAAGATAATCCTGAGCCCTCTTCTTCATAATATGGAGATTATCAAAGCAATTCATGTTCCAATGCTTTAGCTTCTTTTTAACATATTGAAGTTTTTTAGAGAAGGAGAACATAGCAGTACCATAGGCAGGGCTTCCCTATCTCCACTAGTGAGCCATTAAGTCATGAAGAGAAGAGTCTCAAAGCTAGATTAGCTGGAACTTAAAGGAAGGCTTCTTGGGGATAGCAACATAACTAGCTGTGAGCTTAATAGGCTAGTGGTCAAAACCTCTCTAATCAAGAATTTTAAAAGAGAGTGAAAGAGATCCAAAGTTCCAAAAATAAGAAACAAGGAACCTATCCAAGCGTTCTGAGATAGTATCATTACCAACCCTTCGATTGTTCCAGGCGAAGAGCCCATTGAGAGGTTTAACATCAGAGAGATGTAAAAGATCAATATTTTGTTGAAGAAGCTTAGAAGAAGGACCCAAGTGGGCTAGCCCACCCCTCTTCTCCTCCTGACTGAGAATAGAGTTAAAGTCTCCAGCCACAATCCAAGGCAAGAAAGGATGATAGCTTCTGACATGCTTAATATGATCCCAAAGCTTAATCTTTCCAGGGAGATCAATAGGAGCATACACATTAGTAACAAGAATCAGCTCTCTAGTTTCTAGAGAGGAACCAACCATTGAGAGAGCTGAGAGGCAAGAGACCCAATAAAGTGGCATTACTTTCCTTGGATCCCAATAAATAGCAAGACCACCAGAACTCCCCAAAGCACCAACACACTAACATTGGCCCAGAAACCAAATGTTAGGAGCACATCTAAACATGAAGTCCACTGAAAGCTTGGTCTCCTAGATACAAAGGATATCTGAAGAATACTCAACCACCAACTTGTGAATAGCTTTTTGCCTAGGGATTCTATTCAACCACCTTACATTCCATGAGAGAATAATCATTGAGTAGAGAGGGGAAAATGTTCATCCAAGGTCTTGATAGCCTGAGACTCTACCAATAAATTTCCTATAAGTTTAATTTTTTCCTGAACCTACTTTTGACCAACTCTTGAAGGAGTAGCAAAAGAGACTTTCTTAAATGGTCTCTGCATCATGCCCAAACCAAGAGAAGATCCCTTACCTTTACTAGAAGCAAACACATCTTTAACCAAATCTGCTAAAAGAACATCATTTTCTTGTGGAGTAGGAGAAACCACAAGGGCACTAGAGTCAAGGCCAATAGAAGTCTCTGGCAACTACTAAACTATAACATCCTAGTTGCCACTAAGAGTAGAACTCCTCCCCTTTGAGCCAATAGCTATACACTGAGCCTCTGCAGGAATACCTTCTTCTATGACCATGTTGTCAAGAACCTCAAAATGATTGAACCCTAAATCCACTTGCCGATCTAGATGAGATCACTTTTGACCCCACCCCTTAGCACAGGTTCAAGCTGGGATAAAACCATCTTGATTAGGACCAAAAGAACGATATGTCCCTTGCCCCTAACTTGAAGTATTCATTTGAGCTTTCCCTTTTCCTATACTATCAATCTGAACATTGCCTTTTCCAGAACTAACATTATGCCCATTCCCCTTACCATCATTGGCCATCCTTGGACCAAAGAGCCCAACATGGGTCCCACTTCCTTTGGAGGCTTGAGGGCATTAACACTGTAAATGCCCATATGCATGAAAAATGCAGCAACAGAAGGGAATAGATTCATAGTCTAGCTGTTGGATCCAAGAAGTGAAACCTTGACGAATTTCTAAAGAATCTAGAAAAGGATTATTTAAATCAATATCAACAAAAATACGGGCATAAGAAATAACCTTTTTCTCTAGTGATTGATGTGCTATAGTAGTCGGCTTTCCAAGCACAACAGAAATCTGTCACAGGATATCCTCACGCCAGAACTCCAAAGGAAGTCGCAGCATGTGGACCTAAATAGGCACCCTCAAAGGAAGATCCTTAGTAGAATTGAACCTCGTATGCTAGGGCTTGACAAAAAGACCAACACAGTCATAAAAATATGTGCCTCCCTCAAAGACTCAATTTTGATCTGACATGCAAGAGAAATTCACCACAAAGTAGCTATTACTAGCCAGCATAATATCCATATCACCTTCCACCTGCCATGAATGGTGAATCCAGGCTTCCAGAGCCGACAGGGAAATCCAGATACCAAGAAACTTGCATATCAATGCATGTGTGGCCAAATAGTCCACATCTTCCATTACTGCTTCTAGAGGAATAACCAACACAGGCCGATCCTAACTATGCAGAAAGCATTCATTAACCTTATTTACCTTTTGACGCTCACTAACATAAAATGGCTCTTTCTCCTGAGAACTTTCCACAAGAGTAGATCCATCACAACCGGCTCCAACAAGAATGAGACTCCTCGAGACCTCATTCATGGCCATAAGAGCCTAGCAAACAAACTTATAAATATAGATGATTGAAAAAACTCAAAAAAATAGATTCCCACAATTCCCACAATGCAATCAAACCTTGGTCAACAAAATTTTGTCCAAAATATCAAGGCTGCCAAAGGTCATAGCAAATTGCAAAGAAATGAGAAGATTTCCCCACATTTGCACAACCCACAGGAAGCTAAACCAGCTACCAAAACCTTCACGCATGGCCACATGCAGTTGCTATCCTTCGATCATCGCCATTACATTAATAATTTACCTTAGGGATGGATCAATTCATAATGGCTTGTTTCGATCATTTAATAATATTGGTGACATTTATAATTGAATAAAGAATTAAAATAGTAAGTAATGTAGAGATAAATATTTTTAAAAGTCTTACATTATACTCTAACTGTAACTCCAACTCCTATATATATATATATATACATACATACATACATACATACATACATACATACATACATACATACATACATATATACATACATACATACATATATATATAGATACATACATATATATATATATACATATATATAGATACATACATATATATATATGTATGTATGTATGTATGTATGTATGTATGTATGTATATGTATATGTATATGTATATATATGTATGTATGTATCTATATATATATGTATGTATATATGTAATATGTATGTATGTATGTATATATGTGTGTATATATATGTATATATATGTATGTATATGTATATATGTGTGTGTGTGTGTGTGTGTGTGTGTAATAAAATCATAGTTATTGATGGTTTAGTAATAAATTTACTTGTCATATTATGGTTCTCAAAAAAATTAGTCTATCAATTCACATGGTCATACAATTTTTTAGCCCATTGTATATAGTTTAAAAGTGCAAAAACGGCCAATACAGCCATCAAATTTCAAGTCTGGTGCCATCAAACAACATAAAATCCAAATGCAAAGATAACATCAACACTATGCAATATATATATATATATATATATATAGAGAGAGAGAGAGAGAGAGAAACAAAAAATGAGGAAAAGGATAGAGATGAAGACAAGAAGGATGATGAAACCATAATGGACATATCACATAGCCAGCTAGATAGGACTTTTTGAAGAAATAGGAGCAAATGGCTGAGGAGTGTCAGAAAGCTTATGAAGCAGCAAAAACAATGTAGGACCTTGAAAGGAAAGCGAAAGAGTAAGGTCTATCTTTTTTTGTCTTTTGGTTTTCTAGTTTTAGCAGGTTTATCATTTGGCTTTTTGTTTGTCTTTTGATCTAGCCTCTTGTTTGGCTATAGTACTATTCTGGGCTTTAGTTGATTTATTTATAGCAGTATGATATATAATAACTTTTGGGTTTTAGGACGTATTTTTCTTAGCAAAAACATTCAAAAAATTACCACACAGAGGAATGAATGCAGAAGAAATTACCACTACATAGAAGAGAATGGGAAAATGAACAAATTGAAAGATCCAAATAGCTATGTCAATTCAAGAACATGTCAAGCTAAAAAGTTGGGCATAAAAAAGGAAAAAGCAAGTGAACCCTATGAGGAGGGAAAAATCACAGAAAGTCTCAAATAGGTGTGCCAATTCAAGAACATGTCAAGCTAAAAAGTTGGACATGAAAAAGCAAAAAAACAAGCAAACCCTACGAGGAGAGAAAAATAAAAGAAATAAATATAATTATAGAAAGAGAAATATTTGGATGAGAATTTATCAATAGAAATTTTTTAAACCGTCAGACAAGGCTGACAATTAAACCAAGGGACAAGGCTGACAATTTGCCAACGATAATTAGCAAAAATTGGGAGCAAAGCTCCCCTATCAGCTTAATAAACTATCTGACAAGTCTAATGTTAACAATTCAGAAAAAAAATTGAGGCCCTCTTTGTTTGCTATTAGCATTTTTTAATAGAATAATATGACAATTTGCTTGCATAATTAGCAAAAATAGGGAGCAAAGCTCTTACATATAAGTCTAATATAGACCTAGGGACTTAATAAACTATCCAACAAGTCTAATGTTAAACAATTCAGACAAAAATTAAGGCCCTCTTTGCTTGCTATTAGACTTTTTGAATGGGTTCATATACTCTTTCCAACCAGAAAAAAAATAGAATAATAAGATTATATATTGACTTCATAAACTTATACCTTAAATATCTTAAAGAAGGAAGTTGAGGTGCTCCTGTCTTGATAAATCTATAATAATCTACACGTTTATGACTGTTCTATTTTACATCATTGATGATGAGTTTATATGATGGAACAACTATAAATCTAGCGTTTGAGATAAAAAGGTTACTGTGAAGAACTTAAGGGGCCAAACTATTAATCTTATTGCCCAAGTTGAAATGAAACAAGCATCAAAGTGATTGATGCTAGCTATTATTATTATAAAATAACGAAAACTGTAATGCAAAATTTATCCACTGGACCCCTTAAAAGTAAGAGGAATGGCTGACTGCCACATCACAGACCAATTTCTGAGGCCTAATGTCTCATTTATGTTTTGCTGAATTGACTAAATTGCGAGGAAAGATGATGATGACTCTTTTAAAATACTTGTACAGGCTAAATATTTATTTGTTTTTTCTCTCTCCCATGCGCACTTTAGCTTTTTGGAATGTGATAAGTATGATTTGTGGGTTATCTCTGGGAACATGATGTCCCACACAAACATGAATATGATACTGTCAGTATAAGAATTGGATCTGTCATTTGCTTCAAATCATATCATCTTAACTGTCTCTCAAAATATATCTTCAGAAACCCTGAAAAACGTATCTTCATTTCTCCACTACTCAAAAGTTTCCTCCACCACACTTGCAGCTTGGCACACTCCAACAGACGCTTCCACACTCCTCCTTGTGGGAGGAACGAGCCTAGAAGAGGCCTAATGGCACCATTTCCTGCTAACGCAGGTATAAATATGCTCTCAAAGAGACTAGAGCCCAAAACAAGGCAGGATTCACAGATCAATCCAACAAGTCCGCAACATTCTATCCTTTATGCTTTTTTCACATAACAGAGAAGAGAAGTTCGTATAAATGGCCATTTTTGGAGATAGAAGAAAAGATTACAGAAATGATCATAATGGTGACGATGATGATGATGGCTATGACTATGACTAATTTGAGTTGTTGACTTGGGTAAGGTTTAGGCAACAACCATGTTATCGAAATTAGTTTTGTTTCTTTATATCCATTGATCTTGATTTGGGTATGGATTATGCAGCAATCAAGTTAATGCAATCTCCCTGGGTGACATTGATATTTTAAGAAAATGGAGAAGCTCTAATGCGAGAAACAATGGAAAAGATGTTTGTTTGCGGATCAGATATCATCGTATTTCTATGAGGCTTTTGAAAGCGGGCGGCCACTTTTGACAGCTTAGAACGTGGGTATAGAAGATAGCTTATGGGTTTTAACGAACTTGTATAAATTCTTGAAATTTTGCGGATCTTTAGATAGTCTTCTTGAGAAGAATAAAAATGGGCAATGAGTTTGGAATTCCAGTTTGTATCAGTCTTTTTATACAAATAAAAAATTATAGTCTTTTTATACAAATAAAACATGGCAGGATCTTTGGCGACTTTCATTGTTTCATCGGATTAGTTATTGATGCAAAATCAAAACCTTCAAGATCCTAATGGGCCAATCTCTATATGGCATGCTAACGATTAGAGATTAATACATTTTAACATTGTTCTAGATAAAGGTGGCGATGGTGAAATTTATATCACGCACACCTTTTGCTTTTGTTTCGATAGATATACATCTTAACATTGTTCTACATAAAGGTTGAGATGGTGCAAATTGAATCTAGCATTTTGCTCTACATCTTTGAAATTATAATATAAGTATTGTTCAGATTTAATTTTTAATTTTTAATTTTTAAGTTGTAAAAATAATTTAGATTCAATATATGAAATTAGAAAAATTTAATCAATATGTGATAATTGGAAAAAAGTTGAGATGTAATATTTAAAGTTTATTTTATTTTATTAAAATTTATATAGAGGGAAAAATTTTAATTCATGTACAATATCTAAATTTTAAAAAGTCAATCTAGTATAAAAAGTTCTATTGTTCAAAGTGTTATCTTTATCTTTAATATCCACATCAGGTCTAACATATAAATTAACTTACTATGATCAAGAATATTTCTTTGTACAAACTATAACATACTACTGCTAATTGGTTTAACTATGATTGAGGTTTATTAGTATTGTTATTTTAACACATGAACATAGTCAGCTAAAGATCTCTTTAATTTAGTACTTAAACGTTGACATGGCAGTCCTTAAGGTCCACATGAACTAGCCAACATTCCTATGCATAAGACTAAATTAGTTTTCTTGTTAATTTTTGAAATTGTATTTAACTTCTTCTAATGATTGTAGAGTTCTATAACATTTCTCTTATTCTTATTAACTCACAAAGATTCTAAATGCATTCATCATGCAGGAGCATCCAATGGCATAAAGGCAAACATGTATCACCCAAAAATGTGCTATGTGTTATTTTCTATTTAATGTGTCTGTATTTCTGGATACCCATTTGGGAAAACTAGAGATTTCAACTCTCATAGTTCCATCATTAGTTTTCTAGGTTAGTGTTCTTGAACAAAGTATCTTAAGTATTTTAGAAAAATAATAAGGTCAAAGGATTTTACAATTTGAAAGTTACTGCAGTTTTAATTTGCCTGGAGAACCCCTAAGAATGCTTCAAAGTCATATTTGAGGTACTAAATGGCCTTGTACAAGCCTGGAAAATGGGAGAAGAACATAGCTAGTCAATTGGGTTATAATACACTTGGAGAGATTTCCAAAAATGTAAATAGTTCATCAATCAGAGTCAAAGATCAAAAGCTATGCCTGCCAAAAGTTGGACTACCACTTTTGGATTCTTCTAATTTTGCATCCACTTCTGACATGTCTTCTAGAACCTTCTACTTTGACGGTGGATTCCAAATGACATATTTTTAAATGTATTACTAACCCTTAACCTAATTTGGTTTACTTAAGGTCATTTCTTGTATTATAAAGGCAATTTTTGTGAAGTTTGGGAGAAGGTATTGCAAGAAGGGTTTTTCTTTAGAATCAGAAAATATCAATTAAACCCATAGGGCATATAGTTGATTCTATTTTCTTTATACTAAATATACCATATCATTTATGATAATAAGATTTTTGTTTTCCTATTTTTTTCATTTTGTCTTGGGTTGTGCCCTCATCAATTCATTACAAACATAAAATCATGAACTTGTTGTGTTGCATCAACTATTTCAATTTCAAAAAAGAATTTCATTCTACAATTCTTTAATCAACCATGTTAGACTTACTATTATTAACTCCTTCAAATAATTATAACTTAAGATACTTTGTAATATCTTATTTAATAATAAATAATAAAAGGCATTTTTAATGTTTGAGTTTTTTCAAAGTCAAACCTACTCAAACCTTTGACTAATTTCTTTTCAAATGGTGCATTAAAATTTTCCATAAGGTAAGACTCATTCTTGGTCTACTAGCCCTACCAGGGTAAGAATAACTTAGAGAAATTGGGAGTTTAATATGATTTATCTTTTCCTTTTCTATTCTTTTGACTAGTATTGATGTTTATAGTCATTAAAGAATGATTGATATTGGTTCACTCTTCTATATCCTCAAATAATATTAATTTAATGTTCCTTTACTCACAACTAACTTTTATGAAATTTCCAAGCAATTCATTATTCTACTAAAAATTAAGAAGAAGCATTTATTTCTTTGAGATTGGACAAAATATTAATATCTAGAAGGATTTAACACCTTCCATCATCTATATCCATCATGTTTCCAATTTATTAAGCTTCAATATTCCTTATATAGCTTGTATATAGATGTAGACTAAATTAGTTGCACAAAAAGGTTTCTAAGTGGATACTCCTTTCATGCATAACAATAAGGTTTGATAACCTTTATTTTTGAAATAGTATTTGCAAGCTCAGAGTAGGAAAATGGACCCATGAATGGTAGTAGAGGTGAGTTTTTCAATGGTGGAGATTTAGAATCTTTGAAAGATTTGTTGTAGAATGTGCTCAAGGATGGTAGGAGAGGTGAAACTTCTAATATATCAAATAAATTTAACTCCACTTTTTTATTTCCAAAAATTATTGGACCTTTTGTGGATCCTTCTCAACCTACCATGGGATGTCCTTGTTATTTTGTGGCTAGGTTGTCAGGTTTTGTAACCTATGAATGGAAAGATCTATTTTGGGAAAAGATCTTCATAGAAAAGGGTGGTGTCTCTATAGTAAAGTTTGAGGAAAGTATGTGTATTCATGTCTTCAATCATTCCCTTCATAGAACTCTAGCTAAGATGGCTTAGTCCCTAGTTCAAAAGTTCGAAGGGAGAAGACTCGACATTATTTTTATCTACAAATTAGTTCTTGTCTTGTGGTCCCTCAAAGGAGCAATGGATTTTGATTGAGCATTAAAATAAAAAAATTTACAGTTGTGTTGGCTCAACCTAAATTTTATTATTATTCTTCCTTCTTTCATAAGGGATACTTTTTAAATATTATGTCTTATAGTCATTTGTTCTTGGTTAAGCATCCCCTCCATTTATACAAATAGACTGGGATTTGATCTAGTATCCCATCTTTCTAGGTTTGTTTCCACCTAGGTCCACCTTTCAATATTTCCCTTGGAAATATATATTAAGCAAGCCTTGTAAGGTGTAGCTAACACTTTGAAAGAGTTTCTTAGAGTGGATTGTGTCACTTAAAATAACACCTAGTTTTTTATGCCTAGTTTTGTGTCTCGGTTAAACCTAGCTTCATTCTCTCATCTTAATGGGCCTTAAATTGAGATTGGGTTTAGTGGTTTAGTTTATGGATTATAAACATGCAATGGTTTTTAATCATAATTATTGTTATGCTAATCACTTGATTCTAGAGTTCCATAAAGAAATCAAGCCTTCTCTTCCTAGTCTTGTCCCTCTTGTTGTGAAAGGTGTGTTGGGATTGAGCCCTAATTTTGTCCCTATTCCTTCTATTATTCTGGTTTCCAATAAGGTTGGTCTAGAGTTGGCCCTATTTCTAGAATTACTACTCTCCTACACTTGTGCCATGTCAAGGACACCCTCATTGTCTTTGGAGCCTACTATTCCTCCTAATATTTTTGTCCCACTGTCTCCCCTTCTTCCCTCTCCTCCCCCTACCTCTATTCCTCATTCCCGTGTTCCTATATTTTTCTCCTTCCTCTATTCCTCCTCTTCCCCTCTTTGTAGCCTTTTAGTTGTTCCCTATCTAGTCCCCCACACCTCCCATCTCTTCTCATCCTTAGCCCCCATCCTTCTCTTCTTAAGATCTAAAAGTTTTTGGATCTTCATATTCTACCATAGCATGAAAGGAATTTGAGTCAAGACTAGAGATACAGATGCCACATATAGATGTTGCTAATGGGAACCAGAGCACTCTCAAGAAGCTTTTCTCAAAATTCTCTTCCTAATGGTTATTGTCTTCAAAAATATCAATGGTATTAATAACCCTCATAAATAGATTCTAGTGAAGAATCTAATAACATATTTGAATTTTGACATTGTGTTTCTCCAAGAGACTAAGATATATAGTGAATCTTTCTCTATTGCTAGTAAGTTTATCTGACCTTTTGTACAAGTCATTTCCATGGATGATGATGGTTCCTCTAGAGGGTTTACAATTTTTTGGAAACCTAAATTCATTTTTGGTACCTATATCATCCAAGTTAAGCACTCTCAAAAAATTTTCTTCCCCCATTCCTAGTCTTGGTTGATGTTAATTTTGATTAATGTTTACTCTCCTAATTCTATTTAACCTTTTGGTTTGATCCGATAGATGTTGGGACCTTATTTCTACTTGTCATTTTGATTGTCATTGTGGATTCCAACATTCCTCTATATCCATCTAACAAACATGGTAATAGGGTTTTATTGGACTTCATAAAAGACTTTCATGGTTTTTTTATGTATCATAACCTTATTGATGTAAAATTATAGGGTAGTTTCTACACTCGGTGTAATATGCACTCTAGAGATCAACTTATCTAGGTGGATTTGGACATATATTTACTATCCAATAATTGGGATAGTTTTAATGATTCCTTTGTCTCCTTACTTTTTATATTTGGTTTTGACCACCACTCTTTTCACTTTAGACGGAATCCCAAGACTATTTTAGGCATTTGAAGTTATGTGGAACCAAATTTCTAAAAAAAAATTTAATCTTTTAAGAAGTGTTGGAGTGTTAAATTAAAGGGTACTAATTTGTTCAAAATGGTTTATAAATTAAAAAATCTTAAAAGCAATCTTAGATACTATAACAAGTACACTTTTGACAATCTATTTGAACAAAAAGTAAAAGTGAAGTCTAAACAATGGATAAAATAGAAGGATACAAATTTTTTTGTTTAGAATATGAATAGAGATATAGAGGAAGAGGTCCCTTTACATGAGTTGAGATCACATCATTAATAAAAGATCTAAACCTTTTGGATGACCATAATACGACATTCTTTCATCACTCTTCTTTGAAACACAAAAAAATTAATCTTATCAAGGAACTCATTTCTACTATGAGAAGCCTTGCCTCCTTATCTAATAATAAAAATGATTTTTTTGGCTACTTAAGGATCTTTTGAGCCAACCTCCTCCTTGTGACTTGACTTGGAAGGTAGATGCAACTCCATTCTAGACTATACTCTTGCATGCATTATTCTTGAGGATAATTTACTTATGGAGAGACCTGACATATTGAAGGAAGTGAAGGTTGTCATCTTCTCTCTTAGCCCCCTTAAATCCAAAGGTTTGGATGGGCTCCTTCCCTTTTTATTCCAAAAACACTGAGAAGTAGTTGGAAAATAGTTTTTTGCTCAATTAAAGAGTTATTATTCTTAGTTGACCTATCCTCAAGGAATTGAATAATATAGTCATCATTCTCTTTACTAAAGTGGCAAGATCTTTCAAAATGTGGGATTTTTAACTGATTGGACTTTGTACTACTAATTATAAAAGATATTTTAAATTTCAAGATTCAAGACTAAAATGTTTTCCATATTAACTTATTCACTCTCATCAAAAAGGTTTTGTTTTGTGGACAAAAATTATGGATTTTATTCTCACTATGCATGAAGTTCTTTTCTCTATGGAGAAAGGCAAGAAAGAAAGTATGATCTAAAGACTAGACATTTTGAATGTTTATGACATAGTCTCATGGGAATTTCTAATGTTTGTTTTGCAAAATGTTGTCTTTAGAGGTAAAATCCTTAATCTCTTGGAAATTTGTTTCGAAACTCCTAAACTTTTGGAGCTCATTAATGGCTCTCCAAAAGGATTTTTGAGGTTTCTAGTGGTTTTAGGAAAGGTTATCCTCTATCACTCTACTCATTCATTATTTTAGTTGATGTTCTTGGTAGAAAAACTTGTAGATTGGTATCTAATGGTGTGATCAAAGGGTTTAGACCTTCCTTTTCCCTTGTAATTGTTTCCCACCAGTAATTTGTTGACAATACACTTTTTTTGGGGGGAAGCTACTTTTGCAAAAGTCAAGGACCAAAAATCTCTCCTCATATTTTTTTCTTTAGTTTATGGTCAGAGGCAAAACATTTAGAAAAGCCTCTCCAACTCTTCAAAAATCTAAGTTTAGCATTCCCATGGATGCATGGGTCTTAGACATTTACATTTCAATCCTCTTGGGGAGTTTTTCATAACTCTTTCCATTTCTTCCTACTCGATCTCTCTAAATCCCTAAATTTAGGGCCTATAGGCTAAGTAGCCCTAATTAGGCCTCATAATGTAGTTTTTCCATATTGCTCAAAAACTCCATTAAGGATGCTTGGAAAAAATCACCATACTAGATACCCTTTTGGAAAGGCTACAACATTTTTTTGGTCTCAGGTGCCATATGTGTCCCTATACCACTAACCCCAAACTAGCCTAAATGTATAAGGTTAATAACACATTATGGTTTTTTCTCTTGTTCTTGATTGACAAAGGTTCAAACTCATTTACTTTGTTAGGGTTTAACACATCCACCTAGAACTTCTACATCAAAATTCCACACTCCTTAATACATCCACCCATGTTTCACTCCATTATTTAGCACCTTGCTCCTAGCTAGATGCTTGTTGACTCACCTAGGGAAAGGTGCTCAAAATAGGAAACCATATGTTTAGACCTCTAATTTTAGTATTTATACTATATAATGAGTTCCCTTCCATGTCTGAATAGGTTGTGATAGTTCCACTATGGGATTTTATGGAAGAGGCATTTTTGTCTTCCTTGCTCTAGATGAACCAATGAACTGGCCAAAGAAGAAATACTTTTAAATAAAAACACTAAAAATGGAAACAAAACAACCTAATAATGCACACTAATAAATTACTTACATAATTTGAACTGATTAACATGTACAAAGATGGTGATTAATCCATTAAATCAAAGTTGTTCCACTTGAAAGTAAAACTATGACAATTAATGCACAAAAATAGTTTATTATATTCTTCAAAAACATAAATTATGTTCACCAAATTCATGAACACCAACTATTCAAATAGTTCCATAACTACCAAGAGTCATCGTGCAACTTTTCAAGAAACATTGTCAATGACAACTTCGACAAAAATTTTCATTATTTCTTCAAAATTTCCCTACACCTTCCAAATTTTTGTCTTGGGACCAAAATAGACTCCCTATAATCTCCCTAC
Source organism: Cupressus sempervirens (assembly GCA_028749045.1). Classification (NCBI taxonomy): domain Eukaryota; kingdom Viridiplantae; phylum Streptophyta; class Pinopsida; order Cupressales; family Cupressaceae; genus Cupressus; species Cupressus sempervirens. The sequence continues at coordinate 234,504,193 of CM053792.1, read as the reverse complement.
ATGTTTCATGATTCATCTAGCCATTTTGGAGGCTCCATGACCCAATTTTATCACTTAGTTGCAACATAGAAACTTTTGGTAATATGAGCAATTTTCTGTCAATACTTGACAACTAACTCTTAACTTCTATACTAGACATCTTAAACACCTTAAAACACTATTAGGAATCTTGATTCCTTATTAATCACTAGCGCTTTGGCTAAAACCATGAAAAGCAAAAATTGACCCAAAAGAGCTAGGGTTTCAAATGGCCTACCCTAGGTGCCCCTGCACAATTCTCCCCTACAAACAAGAAGTAAAGTTACTCTTATAGACACAAGATCTTTATTGATTCCTAATTTCTTAAACTTACTCTTAGCTACCCAAGCAGCCACTGATTTGGGTAGAGCTTCCCATTTTATAAGGTGCTCTATGAAGACTCCATGTCTTCTTTTCTTCTTCACTCTAGAATCCAGTATCTTCTATGCCTTAGGTTGTCCCCTATGTGATATAGAGACCTCAATTAGTTCCCTACCTATCTTTTTATCATGTTTCTTCTTTGCAACATCTGGACCTTTATACATTATTAGGTCATGTACATTGAAGAATGGTGAGATAGCTAACTTTGTCGATAACTCCACCTTGTAAGCATTTTGTCCATACTTCTCCAAAACTTTAAATGGTCATATTCTTCTCATTTGAAGCTTTCTTTTGATTCCATTCTACAACATATCTTTGTTGAGATGTATCATTACCAAATCCCCTACTTCAAATTACAACTCTTTATTTGTCTCATCCATTTTGACTTTTAGTTTCTAATTAGCCTCTATTACTATTTTATTAACCTTATCATAGACCTCCCTCATGGGCTGAGAAAATTCCTCAACATGTCCACTTTTCCATGCCATGTCTCCATATTCCTTGAGTTTACACACACCTCTTGGATGTATCCCATAAACTATCTCAAATGGACTTTTTCTAGTAACCATATTTATACTATCATTATAAGGAAATTTAGCTTGGGATATGACTTGATCCCACATTTGGCAATAATCTTTAGTCAAGTCTCAGTAAGTTTCCCAATACCCTATTAACATCCTCTATTAATTTGGTTAATGTGGTGATGGCCTATACTAGTAGCTATGGTGAACACAATAGAAACTTTACTAAAACTATGGGTCTATTTAGGGGGGTCAAGCATGCTAGTTTAATTGGTATTCAAAAATTGGATGTGGAGGGTAATTCAAAACTTATTATCTAAGAAATCAAAGGGAAAAGTAAAGTTAGCTAGTATATCTCCCAGGTCATTAAGGATGCCCATACCCTCATCTCAAGATTTTAGAAAGTGGTTATTCAGCATTTATATTGTGAATGCAATAAGGTTGCAGATGTACTAACATCAATTGGGTACTGTTGACATGAATTTTTTCACCCTTTGCTAAATTTTTTACCTAAAGGAAACCTCATGTAACATGGAAAACATCTCAAAAATGTGGGACTTTTCAATTAGAGATTGATTCTCTAGAGAAGGTCGGCTTCATTACTATCAGGGTGCACCTAACTATTTCTTGAGTGAAAAAGGGAGAATGAATGCATGGAAGAAAACTACCTATTCTAATCTAAGAGGGGTGATAAACCAAATAGTATTACAAAGCATGAGATCAATGGAATTTTTGAATATATCTAACATGTCAAATATAATAGGGATATGTAAAAACCTTAGTCAGACATTTTATATCCCTAAGTCTTAATATTTTCATATTTGTATGATATATCCTTCTAACAATCCAATTTGCAATCTTGCAATCATCTTCTTTTCGCTCCTTTGCTCCAGTTCACCACTTAACTATCAAGAGGGACATGACATTGCCAAATAGTTAGGTTTTTAGTTAGTGTAGCCTCATAGTCATTTTAGCTAACACACTGACTAAGTGTTGCGAAGAAGCAAAGACTATGATTCGCATGATCATGGGCACCTAGAGGCTTAAGGATATAAAGGTTGCAAAGTTGCAAATTCTTCTAGTCACGTAATCACAAGGGCCAAATACTTCATCAAGTAAGGTTGGCTAGCTCAATCAACATCATTTCATCAAAGAAGAATTCAACTTTAAGTTGCAATGTTGTGAGAGTTGATGCTAGCAGTCAAGTTCTTGACTTTTGCAAGATCGCATGCATTTTTATGTTACGCTCATCAAAGATTGTGAGGTTATGATGGCATCTAATAGGTAAGTCTAATTTTTTCCACAGCATTACATGGTTAATGAGTGGTTAAGCTTTTTAGGTTGTGAGGGTATGCTATGTAGTTAGAATTCAAGTTGTGAACATGTGGGACGTCCATCTGCAGTTAAGGCCTACACTATCACATCTTCAAGGAGGGTTAAACAATAAATTTGGTCAATGTAGTGATGATGTGAATGCTTTGTTCACACATTCATAGCGTCTATTAATGATTTAATCAAATAGACCATGAGGTTGTGATCAATGTCATGCAGTTAGGTTCACAAGATGTTGCAATGTTGCAAGGGCAAAGATGCTAAGGTCCCTAACTGTAGAGATGGTGTGAGAGTAGTTATTTTTACTTGTTCATAGGTTTGCAATAATCAAAGAGCCAAGATGTAAATATTTTGTAAAGAAATGATTAAACAGAAAGACATGGCTTTGTGGTTTCATAGGATCAAACAACTAACAAAGGAAATTAGTTGTGAAGCCACGGAATAGGACTATTAATTAAGTCAAAGAAAGAAATAAAGGATAGTGAGGTGGAAAAATATTTGAAAGGAATTGGGCCACATGGCAGGGTTAGGCAATTGACTTCAATTGACTAATGATATGGTTGATTTGGCATTGAGTCATGATTTGATATAGCTCTTTAAATATGAACAAGTTCTTGATTGCTTGTAAACACTATTTTGACTATTATCCATGCCTACTAGATGCAAATTTCATCCTTTCCACCTCTTGGTTATCTATCTACCCTATCAGAGCAATAATGGCGACCATTTTCTATCTCTTCATGCTCTAATTTACATGCAAAGATTAGATTTTTTGCATTTGACTAAGTGTTTGATCAAATCTTTCTTGGATCAACAATAATGGTTCTCTGTAGCTATAGGAAGTAGTTGAGCTTTTGCTTAAGGCAAAAGTTTCTTAATTATGCTTTAGCTATGAAAGTAAGTTTTGTAAACCCTCCAAGGGTTAGTCTTTTCTTTGATTCTATAGAAGTAGTATTTTATTCTCTATTACTATAATTCCCCTTTTTCCTATGAATGAATATAATTCTCAATTGTATCTCCTTCTTCCATTAATATATCATGCAACATCTTTTTCTTTATATTGATGTATTTCTTTCATTCTTCCGTTATATGTTGTATCTATTTTCTTTGAATGATATAGAGTGAAGTCCCTTCCTTATACCATTTCATTGATTTCCAATCTGTGTATGATCTTTGAGTCAAAGCTAAGATAAAATCTATGTATCTGACGATTAAATTGATGAATTATGTTTCCTTGGGTAGGGATAAGATTGAGCAATACTACTTGGTGCATCACCCCTCTTAGATTAGAATAGGTATTTTTTCTTCCTTGCATTCCTTCTCCCTTTTCCTCTCAAGAAATAGTTAGGTGTTCCTTGATAGTAAGGAAGTCAGCCTTTTTTGGAGACTCAATCTCTAAATGCAAAGTCCCACACTTTCAAGATTGTTTCCATGTTACATGAGGTTTCCTTTAGGTAAAAACTTTAGGCAAGGGTGAAAATTTTCATGTCAATAGGTACAAAACAAATAACACATGTAGCTGGGAGAACTTTAATGAGTTTCCAACTTATATCCAAGCTTTAATTTAAAAAGATATTAAATAATTTTATGGATTCAAATAATTTTTTGAGAAAAATTACATGTTGATTTCTAATCATTCTTTTTACTATATTGCTAAAAGGTGGTTGTCATATCATTTATTATGTGAGGATTTTTATTAGTCTGGTAAGTGGTTGGTAATTTGGGAGAGATTTTAGCCTAAGTTAGAATGTTGGCTATTGCAAGATTTGGAGCAATTTTGTCAAGAGAAAAAGGATAGGTGATGTATTTAATGAAGGTACTCATATAAATGGAAAAGAAGTTGTGGCTAGAAGCGAAATGAAAGTACTAAGGTTCATTATGGTTCATGGTAGAGTGTGCCCATCTTGGGTGATTATTAGTTAGAGCATTTTTATTTGGGCATTCACTATTTCAATTTCTTCATTCTCAAGTTTTTGAGTGTTGGGCTTACTATTTTTATTAATCTACATTTTGAGTTAGCTAGGTAATGCTGGATATTTCTAAGGATTTTGAGGAGAGAGGAGAAATGGGTGGTAACCATGTTCACATCAATCCAAGCTCCATTGAGAAATATAACGAGTCTTCTAGACTTGTCTCAAGGAGGGTGGGTTGGTGTCATTTATGTAGTGCATTAAGGGTTATGACAAGTCCATCTCTATGCAGTTTGTTAATACCTAGAACAAGAGGCTAGTTGTTGTGAATGGGTTCGCATTTGAGATCCATGAGGATGTCATTTCTAAAGTTGGTGGTTTCTCCTTTAATGTCCAAAAATGGAAAAAATAAACCCATGTTGCTAACGAAGCTAGCCTCAATGAGTTCTTTTGAGTAGGTAAAATTTTGACTCATGAATGTGGTGATTTTTTTAGAATGGCTTTTGAATCCTTGGATAGAGATATGCTATGCTATCATGTGCCATCTCACCAAAGAGGGTAGATTCCATATTTTTTACTACTATCATTTTCACATTTTAAAACATTTCTAGAATGATGAACTCATCTCATTTCCCTACCCCATGCTTCAATCCATGGATACAATATTATAGCATTTAGGGAGAATTTAGAAAAAGGTAAGCCTTATAACATCTTCCACCAAGATTTCATGTTCAAACTATTTAATTTCCACAAAATTCTTTTCTCTACCTAGCCTATAAAGGTCTAGGTTATTCTTTGTAACCTAGTTATTTCTACCTTAAACCCCCAAATCTCATTTGAGGTGATGTTGACTATTGATACCAAAATTCCCAACTCCTCTCTACACTATATCCTTAAAAGAATAAAGATGGAGAGGAATATGTAGATTGGGGTTTTGGATGTGGAGACAAAAGGTGGTAGGAGGAGAACCCTTAGAAATAAAAGTAAATTTGTGAATGTAGAATCCTAGACTTAAACTTGAGATCCCTCCTAGCTCAAACTCCAATAGCAATGACAAACACAAGAGCCCTGCCCCCCCCCCCCCCCCCCCCCCCCCTCGTCAAAAAAAATGTAAAGCCTCTCGTACATTAAGGATGAGAAAGACACGACTAGTGAGGGAAAAGCTGAAGAAAGCAATCATTTAATCCCTATTCATTTCCATATCTCTAACACTAAAAAGAATAACACCTTAGAAAAATAGGGGGTGAAAAGGGGAAAACTCTCACCTCCCACCCCAACCCCCCCCCCAAACCCCCCATGATAGCATGAAAAACAAAAATAGATACTTGATAAGGACCCCTAGGGACCTCTACAAGTGAAAATCAAAATACTGTGGAGGGATTGTGAAACATGAATAGGAGCTTCAAGAAGCTAGAGGAGAGGAAGAAGATTATGGAGTAGAGATTTTATGATGTTATCAATTTTGTGGTCAGGTTGATGCACTTAGTTGCATTGACTCCTACATGCAAAGAAGAAATGCTTAAGTTCTACAATGGGGTGGGCACCATGGGCTCCCTGTACATTCTTGGTAGATGATTGGCTCCAACTCTAGTTTGATAAGCCAGAAGGGAAAGATAAGAACATGGAGAGTTAGTATCTCCTCTTGGTTATAGTATATTAAAATTTTACTTTTCTTTATGATGGTTATCTTGGTACTCAACCCTTGTGGGATATGTTTTTAGTGCTTCCTTAGACTCTCTTTTATTATGGTTTATGTATATACTATGGCTCAAACTACTCATAGCTTTTTAATAATGGTTACATTTTGGGACACTCTAATGTGAGGTTTTTTTTAAATTAAGAAGGGGAATTGGTTAAAATGTGTTAATTTTCACTTGTAGTAGTTCTACATCATTTTTTTTTTGGGTAAGGCCCCCATTTTTTATTATTTTTTATTTTAAAAATATTTACCATATAAATCATATTTTATATACTATTAATTTTCATCTTTAATATAAACAAAAAAACCTAATAAAAGTATGTATAATATGTAATTTTTAATATAATATTCTCCATATATTATAATTCTAAATACACAAATTTTATCTTAAAAAGCTTTCATAAAATATAGTAAATTTACTAAAGCCAATAAGTAAATAATTATTTTAATTAAGATTATTAATTTGTAAATTTGTTGTTATATTTTTCTTAGATTATTTTATATTTAAGCATATTATATTAAGTATAGAGCTATAGGAAAATAATGGTTGTTTTAAGTTTGTTTTGTTAAATCTCTTCTTTTCAAATTGTTGAAATAGATTTTATTGTCTGTAATTATGTGCAATAATAATTTGCTCTTTTGTTTAGTTATGACAATATTTTTAACTATTTTATATATATATATATATATATATATATATATATATATTTATATATATATATATATATATATATATATATATATATATATATATATATATATATATAAAATGTCGAGAGTCATCCTTCTCGAGACACCTATTTTAATTTAAATCGTAATGGTTTTTTCTGTGTTGGATGCAATTTGAATTAAAATAGGTGCCTCAAGAAGGATGACTCTCGGCATTTTATATATATATAATATATATATATATATAAGTATATATAAGCTAGTAGCAGTCGCCGTGGATATGGAAGATATAATAATAATTTTAATATTTTATATATATATATATATTCTAATTTTTTATTTTTGATAAAATTAGTATCAATTTATTTGTTTATATATATATATATATATAAGAGTATATATAATTATATATAAGTATATATATGTAAGTTTAACCCTAACCCTAACTCTAACTCTAACTCTATCTCTAACTTTAATTCTCCCCCTAACCCTAACCTTAACCCTTTATAATCCTAAATCTAATGCTAATTCTAACCCTAACCCTAATTCTAGCCCTAACCCTAAGCCTTACTATAACTCTAATCCTAACTCTACTTCTAACTCTAAATCTAACCCTAATTTAAACCCATATTCTAACTCTAAACCTAACTCTAACTCCAACTCTATCTCTAACCCTAACCCTACCCCTACCCCTAATTCTAACCCTAACTCTAACTCTAACTCTAACCCTCACTATAATTATAACTCTAACTCTAATTGTAACCCTAACACTAACCCTAACTCTAACCCTAATCATACTCATAATCCTAATCCTAACACTCTATATAATGCTAATACTAACCTTAACACTATATGTAACTCTAACTCTAATCCTAACCCTAATTCTAATCATCATAATCCCAATCCTAATTCTAACCCTAACTCTAACTCTAAACCTAAATCTAACCCTAACTCCAACCCTAACCCTAAATCTAACCCTAACCCCAACTCTATCTCCAACTTTAACTCTAACTTGATCCCTAACTCTAACTCTAATTCTAGCCCTAACCCTAACCCTAACCCTAGCCTCAATTATAGCCCCAATTATAACCCTAACACTAACACTAACACTAACACTAAAACTAACACTAATTATAACCCTAACCCTAATGCTAACCCTAACTCTAACCATAACCCTTATTGCTAACCATAATCCTAGCCCTAATTCTAACCCTACCTCTAACTCCAACTCTTGTTCTAATTCTAATTCTATCTCTAAATCTAGCGCAAATCCTACCTTTAAATCTAACCCTAACCCTAACCCTAACTTTATTTGTAACCCTAATTCTAGCCCTAACCCTAATTATTACCCTTACCCTAACTCTAGCTCTAACTCAATCTGTAACCCTAATTATATTTGTAACCCTAATTCTAACCCTAACCCTTATTCTAACTCTAACTCTAATTGTAACTCTAATTCTACCCCTAATCTTAACACAAACCTATATAACCCTAACTCTAACCCTAATTCTAACCCTAACCCCAATTCTAGCTCTAACCCTAACCTAATTCTAACCCTAACTATAACTCTATTCCTAACTCTAACCCTAACTATAACTCTAACTCTAATTCTTACCCTAACCCTAACCCTAACCCTAATTCTAACCCTAGCTCTAACTCTAACGCTAATTCTAATCCTAACCCTAATTCTTACCCTAAATCTAACTCTAACTCTAACTCTAACCCTAACTCCAACTCTAACTTTATCCCTGATTCTAACCCTACCCCTAACTCTAACTTTGACTCTTTTTTGTAACCCTAACCCCAATATTAACCCTCACCCTAACTTTGACTATAAACCTACCCCTAATCCTAACCCTAACACTATATATAACTCTAACTCTAACACTAACCCTAATTCTAATCCTAATCCTAGCCCTAACTCTTACCCTAACCCTAAATCTAATAAGGTAACTTTAACCCTAACCCTAATCTAACCCCTGATCACAATTCGATCTCTAACATTAACTCTAACTCTAACTTGAACCCTAACTCTAACTCTAATTCTAACTCTAACTTTTATACTAACACTAACATTACCTCTAATTTTAACTCTTACTCTAATTGTAACCCTAACACTAATGCTAATCCTAACCATAACCCTAACACTAACCCTAACCCTAACCATAACCCTAACACTAACCATAACCCTAACTCCTAACACTAATTCTAATCCTAACCTTAATTCTAACCCTAAATATAACCCTAACTCTAACTCCTAACTCTAACTCCAACCCCTTATTCTAACTCTAATTCTAACTCTATCTCTAACCGTAACCCTAATTGTTATTCTAAACCCTAACACTAACCCTAACTATATTTGTAACCCTAATTCTAATTGTCACCCTAATTCTTACCCTTACCCTAACCCTAACTCTATCTCTAATCCTAATTATATTTCTAACCCTAATTCTAACCCTAACCCTAATCCCCAACTCTAACTCTAATTTTAAACCTAACCCTAACCCTAACTCTCTTTGTGCCTACTCTCTAGATACACCTCATAATCTCTTTTTCTCTCTCTCTACATAAAACATGCCTCTATAAGATTCATAATATAAAACTCCTTCTTATCTACATATATGCTCTCTCTCTCTCTCTCTCTCTCTCTCTCTCTCTCTCTCTCTCTCTCTCTCTCTCTCTCTCTCTCTCTCTCCTCTCTCTCTCTCTTCTCTCTCTCTCTCTTTGGATGTGTGTATATACATATTATCACTTATAAAAAGAAATATTATTTCTAGATACTTTTACATATAGGGTTAGGCTAAGGAATATAATTTACTAAATGATTAGTACAATTCATATATAGAGTAAGAGTTATAGTTAGTATCCAAGGTTTACAATTTCATTTATATGACACTTAGTGTTATGGTTAGGGTTAATAAGTGGTTAAATGTTACACTAAAATAAGGGACAGGGTTAAGGGAAGTATGAGATTTAGGTGTAGTGTTGGAGTATTTGGAGTACAACTATGGTCAACTTTGGGATATATGTTATACAAATGACTCAAATAGGTGGAAAAATTAATTCATGAAAGGGAAGTTATAAGTCCCAACACAACAATTGAGATGATGTTAAAAGTGTGAAAGAATATATAAGAGTCAATTTGATGAAAATTATTTCTCCATGATGATCCCTAACTCTAACCCTAACCCCAACCCCAACTCTATCTCCAACTTTAACTCTAACTTGATCCCTAACTCTAACTCTAATTCTAACCCTAACCCTAACCCTAACCCTAGCCTTAATTCTAGTCCCAATAATAACCCTAACACTAACACTAAAAGTTACACTAATTATAACCCTAACCCTAATGCTAACCCTAACTCTAACCATAACCCTTATGCTAACCATAATCCTAGCCATAATTCTAACCCTACCTCTAGCTCCAACTCTTGTTCTAATTCTAATTCTATCTCTAAATCTAGCACAAATCCTACCTCTAAATCTAACCCTAACCCTAACCCTAACTTTATTTGTAACCCTAATTCTAGCCCTAACCCTAATTATTACCCTTACCCTAACTCTAGCTCTAACTCAATCTGTAACCCTAATTATATTTGTAACCCTAATTCTAACCCTAACCCTTATTCTAACTCTAACTCTAATTTTAACTCTAATTCTACCCCTAATCTTAACCCGAACCTATATAACCCTAACTCTAACCCTAATTCTAACCCTAACCCCAATTCTATCTCTAACCCTAACTATAACCCTCACACTAACCATAACCCTAACTCTAACACTAATTCTAGTCCTAACCTTAATTCTAACCCTAAATATAACCCTAACTCTAACTCTAACTCTAACTCCAACCCTTATTCTAACTCTATCTCTAACCCTAACCCTAACTCTTATTCTAACCCTAACCTTAACCCTAACTATATTTGTAACCCCTAATTCTAACCCTTGCCCTAATTCTTACCCTTACCCTAACCCTAACTCTATCTCTAATCCTAACTATATTTCTAACCCTAATTCTAACCCTAACCCTAATCCCAACTCTAATTCTAATTTTAAACCTAACCCTAACCCTAACTTTCTTTGTGCCTACTCTCTAGATAGACCTCATAATCTCTTTTTCTCTCTCTCTACATAAAACATGCCTCTATAAGAAACATAATATGAGCTCCTTCTTGTCTACATATATGCTCTCTCTCTCTCTCTCTCTCTCTCTCTCTCTCTCTCTCTCTCTCTCTCTCTCTCTCTCTAGGTGTGTGTATATACATATTATCACTTATAAAAAAAAATTATTTCTAGATACTTATACATATAGGGTTAGGCTAAGGTATATAATTTACTAAATGATTAGTACAATCATATATAGAGTAAGAGTTATAGTTAGGATCCAAGGTTTACAGTTTCATTTATATGACACTCAATGTTATTGTTAGGGTTAATACGTGGTTAAATGTTACGCTAAAATAAGGGACAGGGTTAAGGGAAGTATGAGATTTAGGTGTAGTGTTGGAGTATTTGGAGTACAACTATGGTCAAATTTGGGATATATGTTATACAAATGACTCAAATAGTGGAAAAATTAATTCATGAAAGGGAAGTTATAAGTCCCAACACAACAATTTAGATGATGTTAAAAGTGTGAAAGAATATATAAGAGTCAATTTTATGAAAATTATTTCTCCATGATGATGTGAGAACATTATATATTGTTGAATTTTTAATAATGCTAATACAATTTTTATTGCAATGATTAAGAATTGTAATCAATAAATCTCCCTATCATTAAGGAATCTATTTAGACTTATGATTTTCTTTCTTAATTAATATATTTAGTAGCCACATATATAATCTAATTAAATAATGATAATATAAACTAAATATATGATTCGTTTATTTTAAATTAATCACTAACTTTAATAAAATACAAGTTTTATTGATAAGGTGACCTTCTTGTCCGCATCAACGATTAAATTTAATTATGAAACATTAAAAATATAAATATTTTGAAACATGCAAATATAAAACTATTATGAAACATACAAATCTAAATATGGAAACCAAAAGTATTTTGAAATATGCAAATCTAAAACTAATATAAAACATGCAAATGTAAAACTAAATTGAAACATGCACATTAAAAATCTAAAAAAGAAATGTATTATCAAATATCTAAATCAAAAAGTTTTTGAATCCTAAATTTAAATCAAACATACAAGGCTAAACTATATGAAACTTTAATCTACTCCTGTTAAAAAACTCTAATTGCTCCAATAATCTCCATCTGTTCCTCCCTGCAACAACACAAAATGAAAATGAAATGAGGAGCATTTGTTTTATAATTTATGAGAGAACCCTCATATCCCCAAATAGATGTCTTTTGACATTCCATGAATTTGTTTCAAATTCCCCCACTCCTCACAAAAAAAAGCATGAATGTGCATGCAAAAATATATTTAACAAAAAGAAAATGTTTTATATTTAAAATTTTAATTAAGTTATTTCAGCCCTATTTTCTTGCATTCTATTTTTTTGGCCTTATTTTTTCAAGTTCTATTATTTTGGCATCCATTTGACTTAAATATTATTTTGGCTAGCTATTATTTTAGAAATTTTATTTTATTTTATAATTCAATAATGTTAAAATATATATTAAATATATTATTTATCTACTTTAAATAAATCATTAACTTTAATAAATTATAAATTGTATTGATATGGTGGCATTCTAATCCAGATTAATGATAAAATTATGCTTTGAAACATGAAAATATAAATACTTAGAAACATGCAAATGTAAAACTATTGTGAAACATTCAAATCTAAAACATGCAAACCATAACTTTTTTGAAATATGAAAATCTAAAACTAATATGAAACATGCAAATATAAAAGTAATTTGAAACATGCACTTTTAAAATATGTTAATGAAAAGTAATATAAAATATATAAATCAAATAGATTTTGAATACAAATCTAAATCTAAATCAAACATGCAAGACTAAACTATTAAATGCAAGCCTAAATAGTTATGAACAGAATTCTAAATCTAAATGAAATTAATTAAAATTGAAATCTAAATCAAAGTAGAATATTATAACTAATTTTGAATTTCAATTTACATCTACATCTAAATCTAAATGAAAATGTAAATAAAAAATAGAAATCTCACTTGCAAAAATGTTACTCCAAAACTTCAATCTGCTCCTATTCAAAAACTCCAATCTAATCCTCCAATAACCTCCACTTCTTCCTTCCTGAAAAAACATAAAATGAAAATGAAATGAAGAGCCTTGGTTTTATAACTTCTGAGAGGCTCCTCATATCCCCCAACAGACGTCTCTTCACATTCCATGAATTTGTTTCAAATTCCCCCACTCCCCACAAAAATTAAGTATGAATGTGCATGCAAAATTATATTTAACAAACGAAAAATCATATTGGAATTATTTCGCCCCTATTTTTTCACGCCCTACTTTTTCGGGCCCTATTTTTTTGGGTCCTACTTTTTTGGGCCCTACTATTTCGGGCCTATTATTTCGGCCTATTATTTCGGCCTCCATTTGGCTTCCTATTATTTCGGTCACCTATTATTTCAGCTAGCTATTATTTCGTTTGTAACTCTCACCCAATCTTTTTTCCTTACATGAATTATTCCTTGGAATATTCTTTGTGCTGGGAATTGTTTCTCCCATTGTATATGCCTCTCGGCATAATTATATTTTTCTTAATTTATTTAATATTTAATTATATTATATCAAATATAGAACTATAGGCAAATACTTGTCCCTATGTGGCACTTGTTCGATATTACTTCATTGTATATGTTAGTCTTATAGACCTTGGTTGTCTATTCACTCTTATGAATAGATTCTCTTACAGAATTTTTATTTTATTTTTTGATGGATGATTATCTTGACTATCTAGCTTGACTATCTAGAAAGTAACATTAACATGTTGTTTGTATTAGTTTTTAATAGTACAAATTCTTTTGGGGATTTTAGTTGCAATGGTTTGAAGCTAGGTCTAGTGATGTTTTGTATTATTTACAATCATTTAGAATGAAGACTTATTTCCTAAATTATTAAAAATTAAAAATTGTTTTTTAATTTAGATTGAAATGCATGGAAGTTTAATAAAAAATTTGATTGTATCCTATGTAAGTTGAGCAAGTTGCCAAGATAAATTAGAAAGAAAAAAATCTACACTTTTTGAACCAACCTTTACCTACACACAACTAGTCATTTAGATGTCACAATATAATTGAGAGTGTCTCCAGATGAAATTCTACAAATAGAGGTACTTCATACAAAAGAAATGGAAAATTCATGTGGATAGGCCTTTGAATTGGTTGACAAAACAAAAATGTTGAAGCTAATGCTCCTGTAACTCCAACATTTAAATTATCTCATGAGCATATATGTATTTTATTTATTGTAGTAGCATAATAAATTCTTATGAAACATGTCATACTAGATAACATACCAAGTTGGAATGTTTTTGTATTAATGATCATGAATGAATTTATATATTTTTTAATTGTATTGATGAGTTTGATGATCAATTATTTTATTTAAGATAAAATATTTGAATCGAGGATGGTTTTCTAATAAGCTAGTGCATCTTAGGAGGATTTATTTTCTAAAAGAGTCATTCTTTTCAAAATATATATGTCATAGAAACTTTTCTGCTACACTCAAAAATATGATATAGTAGAAGAAATTTTTTTTTAAAATGTATTTTATTCGTTTTGATTCATTACATAAATAAAGAAGTCATATAATAGTTCAACTGCTATTAAATAACTACCAAAAATAGAAATAGAAATCTAACTCTTTAACCCTAATGATTAATACATTTGTATCCCCTTTTAATCAAAAAGAGGTAGGATTTAAGATTTGTTTGAAGATTCAAACTTTTATACTTGAACCTATTTCCCATTAGTGGGCCTTAAATTTTATGATGAGCCTATTTCTTTGTTAGGTTTCATTTTGGGAGTTATTTTGTCCATTTTGAATTACCGCACTTTGGTGCATAATCACTCAAAAATAGCACACATTGGGTGTAGTAAAATAACACACATTCAGTGTTGTGAACTTGCTCAAAAATAGCACATATTGGATGCAATAAAATAACACACATTGGGTGTTGTAAACTTGTTCCATCCATATGAAAATTTGATAATAGCACTAATGCAATAGCATCTTGTAACAAAAAATGAAAGGGGGCATGATATATTTATTTTACAAATTAGAGGAGAGAGAAAGTGACGAAAACTAGGAAATAAAAATTAATAATAAATGTAACTTGTGGCTTTAGGATTTATTTAATGTGAGGTTTTATTTAATGTAACTTTCTAGGTTGACTTGTGGCTTGGTTTTGTATAAGTAGAGGGTCTTGTCTTCTAATTATTCATTATTTAACAAGAATGAAGTTAGTTGGAGAGAGGAGTAGCAGAGAAGAGAAAAGTTTCTAAGTAGACCTAGTACCTGCAGCTTGAGAAACAAGAAGGTTTCTTGGTGGCTTGCGAGAAAAAGTTTAGATTTTTTTGGGGTTTTCTACTAGATTGTATAGCTAGGCTAGTTAGGATTTGAATCTTGGGAGATCTTACATAAATAATATTGTATTTGCTTGTGTAATTGACTATAACTTGGAAGGCCTTACATTTGGGCATATTGGATGTAAATTTAATAATTCTATTATGAGAGTTAGAATTATTTGGATCTAAAGCTTTGTGTTATTTTTATACTTTCGATCTATGGTCATTTGTCGTGGCTAAGACATCTCCTTTGGGGATTCTTCTTCCTTGCACTGCATCAAGTGGTATTAGAGTAGAGTTTGATCTTGTGGTGGATTGTTCCTTCTAGTTTCTTAGATATCTTTATTTTGAGTTAGTAGATTGTGGTTTTGACTTACAATTGTAGAGGACTTGTAGATGAATCTTGATATGGACAAATGGTTACAAAGCGTTTGATCTTGTTGAGTGAACGTTGGATTTTCTTGGAGATTTGTTACAAAGGGTTTGAAAATATCTTGGAAGATGTCTCTAAAAAGATTGGACCCTGGTCAAAGGGTAAAAGCACAAACCTGTGTCTCCCTTTTGTAAAGGAAGAAGCTAACAAAAGTATAATTGTTCACCTTCAATGAAAAAACTAGTATTATTATTTAGAATTTGAAAATGAAGTAAACTAATGAAATGTGTAGAAATAGATGACATTTTGGATATATTTTTCCAATTTTTATAGATAATTTTTTAGTTGCTAAAAAATGTTGAAAATTAGGGGTCTAGTTCCCACCACAAAACTATATGAAAATGAGCTTATTTCCCTTTGATTTTGGACTATGTCATAGATAACATGTATAGCTAGAACAATAAAAAAATAAAAATAGGCTTTGGACCTATATTTTCTCTTTTATAATGATTCAAATTTAAACTCACCTAAAATTGATAGTTTTCATCTCCCATCACATTTTTTAAACAAATATATTCTAACCAAAAGAAAAATTATATATTCTGGAAGAGGACTCTCTCCTCTAGAATATCATATAATCTTTAATTTTTTTCCTATGATTCAATATTTTTTTCTATCTCAAAATTGACATCTTTTCAAGTGCTAAAATCTATGCTTGTATATTTTTTTAATTACAATATTCTATATCTAATTAAAACACTATAAACTCTATATCAGAATATTCAAGTGACTTTGAGGTCTATAAAATGGTGTTTATATGTTATTTAAAATATATCATAAAAAGAAACAAGAGTTATTGAAATGTTATTTTTTTTAAATAATTAAATTTCTTTAGTAATTGGATACAGACTAGTATAAAATATGCATTTAATAGATATTTTCAATTGGAAAAGTATGAGAACATATATATCTTAGCTAGAATAAATTTATCTAGATCATATGTTTGAAAAAAATTAGTTTTTAGATAGAAATATTTAGATTCATTCGTTCTAATAAGTCAGCCTGAAAGGTGATACAACTTTGTACTTTTATTGAGGATAATTGCAAATATTTATAATGTAGTGGAGAATAATATTTCAAAGACATTTTTTCATTTGGAAGTTGATTCTATTGATTGAGTTAAGAAAGGGATAGTTGAATTTTGTAGAGATTTTTGGAGTTGGAGTCTACCAATCTAGAAGCAAGTTGTCTAGCCAGTTAGAAAACTTGTTCGAGAGAGAAGAGGGCATGGAAAGGTTGAGGTGGAAGTTAGTTTTGTTGATGAATTTGAGGATTTCGATGTGAATCCTTCAAAGAAACTTGTGGTTTTTGTTGAAGAGGTCCCTAACCTTGTTGATGTTGGACAAGATGTCTTTTTTCATGATCAGTTAGATGGACCTAGCATGAAAATTGCATAGCATCTTACTGTGGATGATGAGGTTTCTGATTGTGAGAATTTACATGTGGATGTTTCTACTCATATCGAGTTAGATGTTGTTGGTGTGACTTTACTAGTTGCTAAGGTGGTCGAGGATCTACATGATACTTTAGATATGTATGTTCCTTATTTTCTTGTGGTCGACATGTTTGAGGATTTATATGTTTCTCTTATTATGGATTTTGGCTTACATGTTGCTAACTTGGCTTTTAAGTTACATGGTGTTGCTATCATGGATTTCATGTTTGAGGATATTACTATTGTTGGTTGTGGTCAATTTTGGAGACTCTTGATGAAGCATTATGTTCATTTTTTTCCTAAATATGAGAATGTTGATTGGGTTAATAACATTCATTCAATTTGGATGTTTGAGTGGATGAAGCATAGATGGTTGATTTTCATATTTGTTCTTCTGTCTGGGATAGATTGGAAACCTTTGAAAAGATAAATTTGAATGTAGATATTTCTTTTGGCATCAAAGTATGAGACATACTTTTCTATCTAAATCTTTGTGTTATTTTTATACTTCCACTATGTAGTCATTTGTTGGGGGCTAGGAAATCTCCTTTGGAGATTCTCCAACCTTACATTACATCAAGCACTCATTGGGTGCAATAAAATAACACACATTGGGTGTTGTGAACTTGTTCTAATTTGATAATAGCACACATTACCAATGTAGTGGACTTGTTTTGTCCATTTGTTTGAGAATTGTAATAATTGAATTCTTGTAATTGCCACTCACTTGAAATTGAATCTAAATATATGTTTATAGTTGTTGTTCACTTGATCTTGTATTTGAAATATTCACTCACTTAACTTGAATCTAGCATATACATAGTATTCCTTCCCTTAGTAGATGAGAAATAATAATATTAACAACATGACTTCAATGTCAAATTATTTGGATAAGAGACTACATGTTTATCTTCATAGCTTCAAATATATAGAATGCAATAGCATGGACCAATATCAAAAATTTTATCCCCAAAATTATTTTCACCAATTAATTTTCCCACCATGATTATTGTCATCAACAGTGACAACAGTTACATAATTTAAAGAAAACAATCTATTAAATTAGGAATGTGTTGACCACATGTTATAGGGAACATTGTCCTATTTCTACATCAATTACTGTCATATTTACGAGTCGAAGACAAACTAACATTCTTTAAACTTTCTACAACTCATTACTACATATATTGCCCATAGAAATTCTTTGATAATAGTGACATTACCCTTTCATTATAAATAAAAGAGAGGCAAATGTGTATTCTTATCAAATAAAAGAGAAGCAGACATGTATTCTTATCAAATGAAGCTCATATCCTAAATGTTTCAATCATTTTCATGCAAAAAGCTTCTTCTAGCATTACCATTCCAAAGCTAAATCAAAACTTTGCCACATTCAAAGAATATTTAACCTTGAATCACTTAAAATCTGCCAATAAAAATCGGATTATTCTACCTCAGAATGCTTATACCCAAATCATATTCAACTATGGAGAAATCTGAAAATTGTATTCCATGCGGTGGGAATAAGGTATTGATTCCATAAGGAAATATAAGTCTCTTAAAAATCAGATTTTTGCAGACCCAAATCAAACACATATTAAAATCTGATTTTGCCCAAGAAAAATCTGCTCCAAGAAAGGGTTGATTACATTGTTCAATGAAAAACCGATGCCCATTCAACTTGTATTTTCTCAAGATTTGGGCAAAACAATATTTATTGATTGCTTTTCACATTTGAGCCAATAACATTGGATTCTTCATTTTATATGTACTAAATGACTTTTAAACCAAATTGATTGTAACTTCATTCTCAAACTGATTTAGGGTTCGTTTGGTTACTGGAATAGGAATAGAAAAGTTAGAATACGTTTTCCATTTTCTGTTTAGTTCGTCACTTGGAATAGGGAATAGGAATATGTATTCCCATTTTGCCTCTAAAATGAGCTTATACCCATTCCAAAAAATACCTGTTATTGGAATAGCCATTCCTATTTCCAATATTACATGCCTATTTCTCTTGAATAGAATATGTGAATCCAAATTCATGAATGAAAAGAATTTTTATTTTTATTTTTAAATGAAATGCATAAAGAGTCTATAAATTTATTAATATAAAAGAAGTGTTTACATTCTAATCCATATTAGTTATTGAACCTTTACAACTTTAGTCCAAAAAATTGACTAGGCACACCAATCAACCACTATGACTGACCATGGATGAATGATGAAATAAATAAAACTCCATTTTCAGAATTAGGAACAATATTCACCAGACCTTTGTCAATTGTCATATTTTCTATGTAGTCAACCAATCTATTACCCTCTCTATATGTGTGAGAAATTGCATAAGAGAAAAACTTGTCAACCAACAACCAACATTTTTGAAGAATATAATGTAATTTCTAGTTCTGACATGATCCTTTCAAAACTAAAATCGTTTATGGATTTAAGAAACCTATAAGGGAAATTCAAAAAAATTGGAGTATGAACAAAGGGTGATCCATCATTAGATGTCTTTGGCTAAGATAGCCCATAATATTTCACATTCTTTCTTCCATGAAGCAAATCAAAACTTTGTTGTATTTGTATTCATTATGATTCACTACATAAATAAAAACTTTGTTGTATTTTATTCATTGTGATACACTACATAAATAAGGTAATCATATAATAGTTCAACTATTATTAAATAACTATCAAAAACTGAAATATGAACCTAACTTTCCTGATGATTAATAAATTTACACTATTCTTATTAGAACAAGAAAAAAAATCAAGAGGATGGTTTGAGGGAGTGAAGTTGGAAAAAAGAGAAATTCCTAAGATTATTTAGATTGGTGAGAATCTATCACCTCATGAAAAATAAATTTTTATTTTCCTCTACATAAATCTAAACATTACTATTTATGTTCATATGATAAACTGAAGTCTTATATAGAAGAAGTGTTTCAATAAACTATCCTGCAAGACTAATGTTAAACAACCTAGATAGACTATGTGACAAGTCTAATGTTAAACAATTTAGACAAAAATTAAGGCCCTCTTTGCTTTCTATTAGACTTTTTGAGTGGGTTCATATCCTCTTTCCAACCAGAAAAAATAGTAGAATAATAAGATTGTATAATAAATTCATAAACTTATACCTTAAATATCTTAAAGAAGAAAGTTGAGGTGCTCCTATTTTGATAAATCTATAGTAATCTACACGTCTATGATTGTTCTATTTTACATCATTGTTGATAACTTTCTATGATGGAAAAATAATAAATCAAGCGCTTGAGATAAAAAAGTTACTGTGAAGAACTTAAGGGGCCAAACTATTAATCCTTATTGCCCAAGTTGAAATGAAACAAGCATCATCGTTATTTTGCCAATAGTGGCATGTGGTGATGGTTAAGTTGCTGAATTGTTATCCTTGCCATCAATGTTCTGTAAGAAAAAGTGATTGAAATGATAAAATATAATAAAATAAAATTGTATGAAATAATAGATTTAATCCAAGAGAGAAAGAAGAGTTTTACCATACAAATGATACAACATCAATGGAGCAATACCAAAGAGGAAGCAACACAAGAGACAAGGATTTGATAAGGATAAAGCAAAGAAAACCCCTTGTGAGTATTATGAATGAGGCAAAAGCCTGTGAGAGAGAGAGAGAGAGAGAGAGAGAGAGAGAGAGAGAGAGAGAGAGAGAGAAGAAATGGAGCAAAATAGCTCATTTACAATAGCATCAAAAATTTGATGTGAATAATGGAGACTAGATGAAAATGAGAGAGAGAGAGAGAGAGAGAGAGAGAAGCACCTCCTTTAAAGAGATGAGAAAGGAGTTGCATGTCTTTGCATGTGTAACTCTCATTTCTCTGAATGCCACATTCATAAAAGGTGTGTGCAAAGTGTCAAGTTCCTCTTAAGGAAGAATATCTATTTTTCTTATTAAAGGAAATACAAAAATGAGTTGTCCTCATAAGTGGACAATAAGACAAAAATGACATGTCCTTTACATGTGGACTAGAGGACAAATAAATAATACATAAGGGATACCTTGGTTTATCCCAATAAATAAATAAATACAACCAAGGAAAGATTATTAATTCTAACACCCCCTTTAATCTTTACTTGGGGAGATGTTGTCAAAACCAATTTACAATATTACAACTTAGTTTTTTGAAATATTTTCATTCATGCAAGAGGTCTCGTATTAGCATGGATACATCATTGGTGAGCCAAGAGAAGTGAATAGTCCTTCAAGTGTGATACATCTTCAAGTGGATTCATGTGGCATAGAATCTGTACAAAAAATAATGATGTCTTGTATGTGTCTTGATGGATTTACCTGAAACATTGAAATAAGAAACAAGGCAACTATCCATAAGGATAATTTCATCTTATATTTAAGTTAAAAACTTTTGAAATAGAGTGATAAAAATAAGTGTAACTTGGTACCGCAAAGAAATCAAGATAAATCATATTCTGCAAAGAACAAATATGTTATCAAAACTTTCAAGAAAAGACCATAGAAAATGCTAGCTAATGAATCCAACATTAACAATGCTTCAATCACGTGAATATAGACAGTCCACTAATAAGTCATTTTACTGCAAGTTAATGGGTGATCAATCCATAACCTGCATGACTCATGATTTAAGAAAAGAAGTAATCATAACATTATATGAGATGTTTTCAAAGATATCAAAGAGGAGGAGTGTGAGTATTAACAATTGACTGCCTTCAAATAAGAGTAAAATGCCTTCAAGATGGGTCAAATTAACTAAAATTGGAGGGAAACTCCAATAATAAATGGTATTAACCATAAAGTGCCAATATGGCAATAGAATGATGCTAGAAAAGCATAAACTGCACTTATGTGCCAATCAGTAGAACAAAATAAATGTTGAAGGCAATAGTGTATAATAACTCATAATCCCAAGGAATAAAAATAAATAAATAAAATAAATTTACTTATGTGAAATAAAGAATGCACTCATATTTGATAAGTCACAAGAGACATAATAATTTGTATATTTATCAGGATATATATGTGGGCCCCCATATGTACACATGAATAAATATACATAAACTATCATGGTATGAAATCATGCAAATAGAATTAAGATCATATATAGAACATAATTTCTAGGCAACATACTAAAGAGAAATGTCAAAGATGATAAAAGAGAATTATTAACATCAAACAATATTTGGAGTAATTAATCCTCCTAGGTTGAAGTCCACCCATTCTAAAAATTGATCTCTTTTACTAAGTACTTTTTGAAACCATTTATTTTTTCTCTTAGCAAATTTATCACTAGAGGAAGAGTCATGATGTATGAATGCATCATTTGTTTCAACATCGGCATTATTACCATTATCAATATTAGCATTATTACCATGATCTATAAATGCATCATTACCATTACCATTGTAAGAAAGAATAGGAGGAATAAAGGTAGATATATGAGGAGTAGGGTTTAGAGAATGAGGTTGGTCCTCCACTAGCACAATTCTGCTTTCATGAACTTGTTTATTTTGAGCATTAGAAGAATCATGTACACCATTTCTTGCAAGACAAATATTTCGTGCTATGTGCACTTTGTTAGTAATAGGATTATAAGCTTGATAACATTTGGTATTTTGCATGTTTTTACTCATGCACTTTATATATGCCATCTTAGATGAAGCAATAGGAGGTAAATTTTCAACTGTATTAGATGAGATATGCTCATTTTTCAAATGAGCAAGCTTTTCATGCTCCATATTAAAAGTAATATCTTTGTGCAAAGAGTGTCTAGAAGATGTGAACCCAGAAAATTTAAATAAGTTATCATGGCCTAACTTAGCATTAGCAAAAACTTCATTAGTGTTAGGATTAATAACAGAGCACATGTCCTTATGAAACTCAACTTTGTAATTTTGACATAATTTTACAACAGAAAAAAGATTGTATTTCAACTCAAGAACATAAAGGACATCATGTAATTTTCCATTTGAAATACTAACATTACCAAATCCTTCAACTTTGCAACTATGATTATCAGCTAATTGAATTGAAATATTAGAAGGATTAGGTTTTAAATAATCAAACATTTCTTTATGAAAAGTAACATGTTGAGACGCACCAGTATCAATAATCCATTCTAAATTTTTAGGAACATTGTAACTAACAGTAAAAGCATGATGAGATGGATGAGAATTTTGATTATTGTTATTCATAAGTTGCTTATCTTTTTGTTTTTTAAAACAATTATTAGTTACATGACCATCTTTCCCACAATAAATATAGTGAGATTTTTTATTAGATTGATTAGGATGAGTATTATTATGATGAGTGTTTGGATGATTATTGTGATTATTATTATTATAAGTATTGGGAGAATCATTATTAGAAGATTTGAAATTCTGATTTTGACTTTTAAACACAAAAGCATGTTCTTTAGATCTAAGAGTACCAAATTGTAACAACTTAACTTTCTTTTGACGTAACAAATTTTGAAAAATACTATAAGTTAATTGAGTAGAAAAAGTAAGAATAGCAAGTTGAGAATGAACATTAGTAATAAATTGTTGAAATTGTCTAGGAAGACATTTTTTAAAAATAATAGTAATTAATCTAATATCAATGAGAGTAACACCTAATCCAATTAGTTGACTTTTAATATAATCAAATTTAAGTAAAAATTCATCCATAGATTTGAAATCAATATACCTCAAGTCTTTGAAATTGTCTTGCAATTGAATCTTGCATGATTCAGATGGCCTGTCATACGTTTGCTTTAAAATATCCCAAGCTTCATGGGCATTAGTGCAATAAGAAATTAGAACATATAAATCTGGGTTAAGAGATATACCAATAAGGCTAAGGGCTTCCTCATTTTTAGTATTCCATGCATTTTTTTCATCTTGTGTAGCTGAGGTACCAAGAACTACAGAAGGTTCAGTAGCAACATCTAAAATATGCTTAAAACGGAATATAAATGAAAGATGAGTTTTTCAAGCATGATAGTTTGAGTTATTTAACTTGATTTCTAGAATTAAAGTCGACATGATTTAAAAAATTATGTTTAAAATTTAAATAATAGATTTGAAATAAAAAAGTGAGACTTATTATCCACAAGAATGTTAAATAATTACTAAGAGATTTAGAGAATCAAAAATTAAAAAACTAAAATGTTCCCTACAAAACCACTGGTCAGATTGAAGAAACAGGAAAAATAAAAATTAGAAAAATTAGAAAATCGTGTTACACACAAAGAGTGATAACTTTTTTAATTTAACTCTATTTTCAATAAAATTTAAAAGGTTTTTCATTTTTATGTCTTCTAAATGCTATTCAAATTTCAGCCAAACCCAGATCACAGATTGAGAGATATCATAAAAATACGAACTGTTGTCTTAAAACTTGAAAAACAAATAATACTGCACATACAGTATAATAACTTTTGCAATACTATTCTGATACAAATAAAAAATTTTTTTAAAAATTATTTTTATATTTTCTAAATGCTATTAAAATTTCAACCAAACCTAGATCATAGATTATGAGATATAAGAAAAATACGAACTGTTGTACTTTCCTTTCTTAAAAAAAAAAAAAAAAAAATTGAATTTCAAAAACTTAAAAAGCCTGAAACAGAAATAGGGTTAGATATAATAAAAAAATTAAAAATAAAGAATCCTTTGGCGGCAAGCCTTCCAAAGGAGGTTAGAAAAAATAAAAAATGAAGAACTCTTTGGCGGTAAACCTTCCAAAGAGGGTTAGTAAAACAAATGTGAAGATTGAATAAAAAACCTGCAAAAAAAATAGGAATGAATTTTTTTCTTCACTTCTCCTCTCAACAAAGTTCTCCAATATAGTAACTTTCACAAAAGCTCAAAACAAAGATTAGAAAGCTCTAATACCATGTAAGAGAAAGTGATTGAAATGATAAAATATAATAAAATGAAATTGCATGAAATAATAGATTTAATCCAAGAGAACCAGAAGAGTTTTACCATACAAATGATACAACATCAATGGAGCAATACCAAAGAGGAAGCAACACAAGAGACAAGGATTTGATAAGGGGAAAAAAAAAAAAAAACCCCTTGTGAGTATTATGAATGAGGCAAAAGCCTGAGAGAGAGAGAGAGAGAGAGAGAGAGAGAGAGAAGAAATGGAGCAAAATAGCTCATTTACAATAGCATCAAAAATTTGATGTGAATAATGGAGACTAGATGAAAATGAGAGAGAGAAGCACCTCTTTTAAAGAAATGAGAAAGGAGTTGCATGTCTTTGCATGTGTAACTCTCATTTCTATGAATGCCACATTCATAAAAAGTGTGTGCAAAGTGTCAAGTTCATCTTAAGGAGGAATATCTATTTTCCTTATTAAAGGAAATACAAAAATGAGTTGTCCTTACAAGTGGACAATAGGACAAGAATGACATGTCCTTTACATGTGGACTAGAGGACAAATAAATAATACATAAGGGATACCTTGGTTTATCCCAATAAATAAATAAATACAACCAAAGAAAGATTATTAATTCTAACATGTTCAAACCTAATAAGGATGAGGTCCCTTGTTTGTGGCCTCACTGTTTCATAGCTCCAAGTCAAAGGGTTTACACCTTTAAAAAAAAATAAAAAAAATCAAGCATCAAAGTGATTGCCACTAGCTATTATTATTATTATAAAATAACAAAAATTGTAATGCAAAATTTATCTACTGGAACCCTTAAAAGTAAGAGGAATGGCTGACTGCCACATCACACACCAATTTCTAAGGCCTAATGTCTTGTTTTGGCAGTAAAGTCAGATATCTATCTATCTATCTATCTATATATATATATATATAATCACTCATTTATGATTTGCTGAATTAACTAAATTATGAAGAAAGATGATGATGATACTTTTAAAATAGTTGTACAGGCTAATGTCTTGTTTCAGCAGTAAAATCAAATATGTATTTATCTATCTATCTATATATAATCACTCATTTATGTTTTGCTAAATTGATTAAATTATGAGGAAAGATGATGATGACACTTTTAAAATAGTTGTACAGGCTAAATATTTATTTGTTTTTTCTCTCTCCCATGTGCACTTTAGCTTTTTGGAATGTGATAAGTATGATTGTGGGTTATCTCTGTGAACATGATGTCCCACACAAACATGAATCTGATACTGTCAGTATAAGAATTGGATCTGCCTTGTGCTTCAAATCATAGCAACTCAACTGTCTCTCAAAATATATATTCAGAAACCCTAAAAAAACGTATCTTCATTTCTCCACTACTCAAAAGTTTCCTCCACCACACTTGCAGCTCGGCACACTCCAACAGACGCTTCCACACTCCTTGTGAGAGGAACGAGCCCAGACGAGGCCCAATGGCACCATTTCCTGCTAACACAGGTATAAATATGTTCTCAAAGAGACTAGAGCCCAAAACAAGGCAGGATTCACAGATCAATCCAACAAGTCCGCAACATTCTATCCTTTGTGCTTTCTGCACATAACAGAGAAGAGAAGAGAAGTTCGTATAAATGGCCATCTTTGGAGATAGAAGAAAAGATTACAGAAATGATCATAATGGTGACGATGATGATGATGGCTATGACTATGATGATCAAGGTCCGGATTGCAACCCATCCGTCATCCTAACTTTAGGTATCTGCTCTGTTAAAAACTGAGTTTTTCATCATTTAAATTGTCAATCACTAGATCAATCAGGTTACCTATATTTATAGGTATGCACTTCAAGTTTTGATTGTTTACTCAGACAGACTTTATCATATGACTTGCAAACTTATGAGATAAACTAATTGGAGTTGTTTATAATGTAGCAATCAAGTTAATGCAATCTCCCTGGCTGACATTGATATTTTAAGAAAACGGAGAAGCTCTAATGTGAGAAACAATGGAAAAGATGTTTGTTTGCGGATCAGATATTATCGTATTTCTATGAGGCTTTTGAAAGCGGGCGGCCACTTTTGACAGCTTAGAACGTTTAGAAGATAGCTTATGGGTTTTAACGAACTTGTATAAACTCTTGAGCTTTTGCGGATCTTTAGATAGTCTCTTTGAGAAGAATAAAAATGGGAAATGAGGTTGGAATTCCAGTTTGTATCAGTCTTTTTGTACAAATAAAATATTATAAATTGCTTGCTTTGCATCTTTCTTTTCACATAAAAACATGGCAGGATGTTTGGCGACTTTCACTGTTTCATCTGATTAGTTATTGATGCAAAATCAAAACTGAACCATTGCCTTCAAGATCCTAAATGGGCCAATCTCTATATGGCATGCTAACGATTATAGATTAATAGAATTTAACATTGTCCTAGATAAAGGTGACGATGGTGAAATTTATCTCACGCACACCTTTTGTTTTTGTTTCGATAGATATACATCTTAACATTGTTCTACATAAAGGTTGAGATGGTGCAAATTGGATATGACATTTTGATCTACATCTTTTAAATTATAATATAAGTATTGTTCAGATTTAATTTTTAATTTTTTAAATTGTAAAAATAATTTAGATTCGAAAAATTTAATCAGTATGTGATAATTGAAAAAAGATTGAGATGTAATATTTAAAGTTTATTTTATTTTATTAAAGTTCATATAGAGGGAAAAATTTTAATTCATGTATAATATCTAAACTTTCAAAAGTCAATCTAGTATAAAAAGTCCTATTGTTCAATGTATTATCATTATCTTTAATATCCACATCACATCTAACATATAAATTCACTAATTATGACCAAGAATGTTTCTTTGTACATACTATAACATACTACTACTAATAGATTTAACTATATATAATGTGTATTGAACCTATTAAAAAAAAATGAAACTTACATACTAAGCTAAAAATAAATAAAAAATTAAGAGACAAGTTTCCACATATGCATATCATTATTATCAACTTATGACATTACAAAGAAAAGTAAAGAGTTCTTATTGTTCATCTTGGAATCTATATGTCACTCTGTAAGTACTTGCAACATGAGGGAGAAAGTATCACTGGGGCATTTTACTATGCAACCACATATCTAACAAGCCGTAGTAATTCTCATAGCCTATAGCTTCTACTAACTTAGTATAACACTTTAATAGGTTTGCATATGAAGTCTTATGACCTAACTAATGCTAGCACATGCTATTGTACACATTTGAAAGGATTAATGTCATGTATTTATCATGCAATTAAAATCTTCACCCTATTTGACTTGGTACAAATCTCCTCTAGGCTAAGATAGACTAGTTTAGATACTAACTAGGATCGACGTTTATTAGTATTATCATTTTAGCACATGAACATAGTTGGCTAAAGACCTCTTTAATTTAGTACTTAAACCTTGACATGGTAGTCCTTAAGGTCCATGTGAACTACCCATCATTCCTATGCATTTAAGACTAAATTAGTTTTCTTCCTATTTTTTGAAATTGTATTTAACTTCTTCTAATGATTATAGAGTTGTACAAAATTTCCCTTATTCTTATAAACTCACAAAGATTCTAAATGCATTCATGATGCAGGAGCATCCAATGGCATAAAGGAAAACCCATATTACCCAAAAATATTCTTAGTGTTAGTTTCTACTTAATGTGTTTGTATTTTTGGATACCCATTTGGTCCAACTAGAGATTTCAACTCTCATAGTTACATTATTGGTTTTCTAGGTTAGTGTTCTTGAGCACCTCAGGATATGTGCTAGTATAGAAAATAGGTTATTTTGTAATTGAGTCATAACTATGATGAGTTATAGGGTTTAAGTTGGAGGGATGATTGCACTTTTAATTTAAAGCATTCTCAAAAAAGAATTAGGTCAAAAGGCTTTAAGATTTTAAGGGTTATTGTAGTTTTAAGTTGCCTAGAGACCCTATAAGAGTGCTTCAAAGTTATCTTTGAGGCACTAAATGGCCTCATTCAGGCCCAAAAAATGGGGGATAAACATAGCTATTCAATTGGGATATAACGCACTTGAAGAGCTTTCCAAAAATGTTATGCCTCCCAAAAGTTGGACTACCATTTTTGGATTCTTCTAATTTTGCACTCATTTCTAACATGTCTTCTAGAACCTTCTACTTTGGTGGTGGATTCCAAATGGAATATTCTAAAATGTATTCCTAACCCTAAACCTAATTCAATTTACTTAAGGTCATTTTTTGCATTATAAAGGCAATTTTTGTGAAGTTTGGGAGAAGGTGTTATAAGAGAGGTTTTTCTCTAGAATCTAACTATATTCTAAGCCCATAGGACATGTAGTTGAGTTTTTTTCTCTGCACTAAATATAGTAGCATATCATTTATGATAATAAGATTCTCCTTTTCCTATTGTGTTCATTTTGTTTTGGATTATGCACTCATCAATTCATTACAAACATAAAAGCATGAACTAGTTGTGTTACATCAACTATTTCAATTTCCAAAAAGAAATTCATTGTACAATTATTTAATCAGCCTTGTTAGACTTACTATTATTAACTCCTTCAAATAATTATAACATAAGAGACTTTTTAATATCTTGTTTAATAATAAATACTAAAAGGAATTTTTAATGTTTGAGTTTTTTGAAAGTAAAACCAACCCTAGACTAATTTATTTTCAAAGGATGGGTTAAAAATTTGAATAAGCTAAGATTCATTCTTGGTCTTCTAGCTCTACCATGGTAAGACTAACTTAGAGCACTTCGGAGTTTAATATGATTTATCTTTTCCTTTTCTATTCTTTTAACTAGTATTGATGTTTATAGTCACTAAATAATGATTCATATTGGTTCACTCTTCAAAATCCTTAAATAATATTAATTTATTGTTCCTTTACTCACTAGTGACTATTATGAAATTTCCAAGCAATTCATTATGCTACTTAAAATTAAGAAGAAGTATTTTTTTTTTTTAGACTGGACAAAATATTAATATCCTGAAGGATTCAACACCTTCCATCCTCTATATCTGTTGTGTTTCTAATTTACTAAGCTTGAATATTCCTTATATAGCTTTCATATAGCTATAAATTAAATTAGTTGCATAAAAGGCTAAGTCAATAATCCTTTCATACATAACAATAATGGTTGATAACATTTAATTTTGAAATGAGATTTACAAGCTTTGAGTGGGAAAATGGACCCATGGATGGTAGCAAAGGTGAGTTTTTCAATGGTGGAGATTCAGAATCTTTGAAAGATTTGTTGTATAATGTGTTAAGGATGGTAGGCGAGGTGAACCTTTCAATATATCAATTGAATTTAACTCCAATTTTTATTTCCAAAAATTATTAGACCTTTTGTGGATCCTTCTCAACTTTCCATGGGAGGTCCTTGTTATTTTGTGGTTAGGTTGCCAGGTTTTATAGCCTATGAATGGAAAGATCTATCTTGGGAGAAGATACTTGTAGAAAAGGGTAGTGTCTCTATAGTAAAGTTTGAGGAAGGTATTTGTATTCATATCCTCAATCATTCCCTTCATAGAACTCTAGCTAAGATGGCTTCCTCCTTAGTTAGAAAGTTGAGAGGGAGAAGGCTCAACATTACTTTCATTATTATTTTTCCTTCTCTTGTAAGGGATACTTTTTTAATATTATACATTATTATAGCCATTTTTTCTTGGTTAAGCATCCCCTCCATATATACAAATAAACTAGGATTTGATCTGATATCCCATCTTTCTAGGTTTGTTTCCACCTAGGTCCACCTTTCAAGATTTCCCTTGGAAATATAGGATAAGGAAGCCTTGTAAGGTGTAGCTAACACTTTGAAAGAGTTTCTTAGAGTGGATTGTATCACTTAAAATTAGACTTAGTTTTTTATGCCTAGTTTTGTGTCTCAAAAATCCCTAGCTTCATTCTCTCTTCTTAGTGGGCCTTAAATTGAGGTTGGTTTTAGTGGTTTAGTTTATCGAGTATAAACATGCAATAATTTTTTTTTCATAATTATTCTTCTTCTAAAAACTTGATTCTAGATTTCCCTAAAGAAATCAAGCCTTCTCTTCCTAGTCTTGTCCCTCTTGTTGGGAAAAGTGTGTTGGGGTTGGGCCCTAATTCTGTCCATATTCCTTCTATTATTGTTGTTTCCTCTAAGGTTGGTCTATATTTGGCCCTATTTGTGGAATTACTAGCCTCATACTCTTGTGCCATGTCAGGGACACCCTCATTGTCATTGGAGTCTACCATTCCTCCTAATATTTTTCTTCCATTGTCTCCCCTTCTTCCCTCTTCTCCCCCTAACTCTATTCCTCATTCTCATCTTCCTAGACTTTCCTCCTTTCCCTATTCCTCCTCTTCCACTCTCAGTAGCCTTTTAGTTGTTGCCTACCTAGTCCACCACCCCCCCAACCCGCCCTTTCCCATCCTTAGCCCTGACCCTTCTCTTCTTAAGATTTGAAAGTTTGTGGATGTTGGTATTGTTCCATAGCATGAAAGAAATTTGAGTTAAGACTAGAGATGGAGATGCCACATATAAATGTTCATAATGGGAATCAGAGCACTCTCAAGAAGTTCTTCTCAAAATTCTCTTCCTAATGGTTGTTGTCTCCTAAAATATCAAGGGTATTAATAACCCTCATCAATATATTTTGATGAATAATCTAATAAAATATTTTAATTCTAATGTTATGTTTCTCCAAGAGACTAAGATATATAGTGAATATTACTCTGTTTCTAGTAAGCTTATATGACCTTTTGCCCAAGTCATTATCATGGATGATGATGGTTCCTCTAGAGGGTTTACAATTTTTTGGAAACCTAACTTCATTTTTGTTACCTGTATCAACTAGGCTAAGCACTCTAAAAATGTTTCCTTCCCCCATTCCTAGCTTGGGTTAAGGTTGATTTTAATTAATGTTTACTCTCCTAATTCTATTGCCTAAGGAAAAGGTTCAATCTGATAGATGTTGGGAACTTATTTCTACTTATCATTATGATGGTCATTGGGGGTTCCAACATGCCTCTATATCCATCTAAGAAACAAGGAGGTAATAGGGATTTATTGGACTTCATACAAGAATTTCATGGTTTTTTTATGTATCGTAACCTTATTGATGTGAAATTATAGGGTAGTTTCTACACTTGGTGTAATAGGCACTCTAGCGATCAACTTATCTAGGTGAAGCTGGACATATATTTACTTTTCAATATTGGGATAGTTTTAATGATATCTTTGTCTCCTTTATTTTTATATTTGGTTTTGACCGCCACTCTTTCCACTTTAAATGGAATCCTAAGACTATTTTAGACATTTGAAGTTATGTGGAACCAAAATCTTTACTTCTTTTCTTTTCTTTTAAGAAGTTTTGGAGTGTTAAATTAAAGGGTACTAATATGTTCAAAATGGTTTGTAAATTAAAAAAATTTAGAAGCAATCTTAGATATTATAACAAGTACACTTTTGATAATATGTTCAAAATGGTTTGTAAATTAAAAAAATTTAGAAGCAATCTTAGATATTGTAACAATTACACTTTTACTTTTGAAGAAAAAGTAAAAATGAAGTCTAAACAATAGATGAATTAGAAGGATGCAAAATTTTTCTACTAGGATATGAATAGAGATAAAGAGGAAGAGATCCCTTTAGATGATTTGAGTTCATATCATTAATAAAAGATCTAAACCTTTTGTATGACCATAATACAAGATTATAGAGGATGATCATAATAGGAGATTCTTTCATCATTCTTCTTTGAAACAGAAAAAATTTAATCTTATCAAGGAACTTATTTTCACTATTAGAAGCCTTACCTCCTTGTCTAATAGTAAAAATGAATTTGTTGGCTACTTTAAGGATCTTTTGAACTAACCTCCTCCTTATGACCTAACTTAGAAGACTTATGCAACTTTGTTCTAGACTATACTCCTATCTGCATCCTACTTGAGGATAATGTACTTACGGAGAGACCTTTCACATTTCAAGAAGTGAAGGTTGTCATCTTTTCTCTTAGCCTTCTTAAATTCATAAGTTTGAATGGGCTCCCTCCCTTTTTCTTCCAAAAATACTGAGAAGTAGTCGGGAAATAGTTTTTTGCTCAACTAAATCTTTCTTTTTCCTTAAGTAACCTATCCTTAAGGAATTGAATAATATAATCAGCATTATTATTCCTAAAGTGGCAAGAGCTGAAAAATGAGGGATTTTTGACTTATCAAACTTTTTAATAATATTTATAAAATATTTTTTAAATTTTAGGTTTCAAGACTAAAATATTTTCTAGATTAACTTATTCACTCTCATCAAAAACATTTTATTCCTTGAAAAAAAATTATTCTCACTATGCATGAAGTTCTTCACTCTATGGAGAAAGGCAAGAAAGGAAATATGATCTAAAAAGTAGACATTTTGAAAGTCTATGACATAGTCTCATGGGAATTTCTTATGGCTATTTTGCAAAAAGTTGGGTTTATAGGTAGCATCCATAGTTTCGTGAGAATTTATAATGGCCATTTTGAAAAAAGTTGGGTTTAGAGGTAGAATCCTTAATCTCTTGGAAATTTTTTTTGAAACTCCTAAATTTTTGGGGCTCATTAATGGCTCTTCAAAAGGATTTTTGAGGTTTCTAGTGGTTTTAGGAAAGTTTATCCTCTATCACTCTACTTATTCATTATTTTAGTTGATGTTCTTGGTAGAAAAACTTGTTGATTAGTATATAATGGTGTGGTCAAAGGTTTTAGACCTTCCTTTTCCCTTGTAATTGTTTCCCACCAATAATTTGTTGACAATACACTTTTTTTTCTAGGGAAGCTACTATTGCAAATGCCAAGGACCAAAAATCTCTCATCACATTTTTTCTTTAGTTTATCAAAGGCTAAAATTTTGGAAAAGTATTATTTTCTTCTTTAGTACTCTGAGAAGGCTACACACTTAGATTAATGACTTGTCCTATTTCAAAATTTCTTATCTTCCTTCTATTTATTTGAGTATTTCTTTGTCTATAGGAAAAAATGATAATTCTATTTGGTCCAATCTACTTGAGAGAATCCAATAGAAGCTAACAATCTGAAATGGTGCTCTCCTTAGCGATGTTGGAAAGCTTCAAATGCATATAGTTGTTATTAAAAGTACTTCACAATACATTATGGGTATTTCATATTTGGATTTCATAGGCTAAGAAAATGGATGTTATTAAGAAAATATAATTTATATTAGTTTCTATTGTGAAAAAAAAAATTGCATTTCCTTATTCAATTGGGATACTGTCTAGACTTTTCCACGAAATAGGGAGGCCCTAATGTTAGAGATATACATTTATTTAATATTTCTCTATTAACTAAGGTCAACTAGAAATTTATGAGCTTAGGAATAGATTAGACTCGTAAATTATGAGGTTCAAGTATTTAAACAATCATAAGGAGTTCATTCTTCTTAAAGACAATATCTTGATTGGTTCCAACATATAGAATAATTTTCAATAAATCATCCAAGAAATACCTCTCGACTAAAGGTTATTTCAAATAGACTGGTAATAGCCATGATGTGGATTTATGGTTGGAGAAGATGGAGTGGGATAGGACTAGGATGGAATCTAGGCCAACCAACCTCCTTTGCACTTTCAATTGAAGTTTCTTTCTATAAAAAATGTGTTGGTTATCCATCTAGGAAACAAGGTCAATGATTATTGATATGTCTTGGTTGTTCCCCCAAAGTGGAAAATTAACAATAGTTCATTTGAGAGTGGACTTAAAAGGATTTCTTTAGATTTAGTTAGTTCTCTATCCTCTCTTAGGTTCTAGGAAATTCACCATATT
Organism: Cupressus sempervirens; assembly: GCA_028749045.1. Lineage (NCBI taxonomy): Eukaryota > Viridiplantae > Streptophyta > Pinopsida > Cupressales > Cupressaceae > Cupressus > Cupressus sempervirens. Next base: position 234,469,539 of record CM053792.1, on the reverse strand, counting down.
ATTATCTACATGAATCCAATTCTAGATTATGTCCAGTAAAATCACCATTTGATCTCTTGTCCCCCTATTAGCCTCAAGAGTTTGACTAGATTAAGATTTGGAAGATGAAATACTGCCTAAATCAAATTTTTCTAGTGGACTATTTTCCACAAAAAGATCATCACTATACACAATTTGCAAAAAAAAGAGAAATTTAATCACTTAACAAATGTATCTTATATGTACATGAAGAAGAAACTATGTCTTATTTTATTTTTTCTTCTTTTATTGCTTGGGAAAATAGATAGTGCATTCTAGCCCTATTTGAATTCCAATGAAACTAGATTAATACTTATGGGGAGCTTCAAAGGAAACCCTTTTTTGTAGGATTCTTAGCTAGACCTTACCTCTTAGGTCTATTCTAGGACACTTTTGGATTCCTTGTGCATCACTTTAGTTACCCTCCTCCTTACAAAATACTATAGGCTTCTAATATCCAAGCCACAAGAAACTCACCATCAAGGTTGATCGTTTTAAAAAATACTATAGGCTTCTAATCTCAAAGTCTCTCCAACTCTTCAAAAATCCAATTTTAGAATTCCCACATGGATGGATGGGTCTTAGCCATTTAGATTTCAATCCTCTTGGTGATTTTTCCCTAACTCTTTCCATTTCTTCCTACTCAATCTCTCCAAATCCCTAAAAAATAGGGATGGGTAAAAGCACAAACTCGTGTCAACCTTTTGTAAAGGAAAAGGCTAACAAAAGTATAACTATTCACCTTCAATGACATAAAACTAGTATCATTATTTAGAATTTGAAAATGAAGTAAACTAATGAAATGTGTAGAAATGGAAAAAGTTTAGGATTATAATTTTTAATAATTATTTGGAATTAGATGTGATATATTTTCCTAATTTTCATAGATGACTTTTTAGTTGCTGAAAAATGCTGAAAATTAGGCGTTTAGTTCCCATCACAAAACTATATGAAAATAAACTTATTTCCATTTAAGCTTGGACTATGTTATATATAACATATATAGCTAGAAGAATTAAATATAAAAATTGACTTTAGACCTATATTTTGTCTTTTATAATGATTCAAATTTCAACTTGCCTAAAATTGATAGTTTTCATCTCCCACCACTATTTTGAAAACAAATCTATTCTAACCAAAAGAAAAATTATACATTCTTGAAGAGGACTCTCTCCTCTAGAACGTCATATAATTTTTAATTTTTTTAATATGATTTAATATTTTTTTCTTTCCCAAAATTGACATCTTTTCAAGTGTTAAAATACATGCTTGTAGAATTTTTTAATTAGAATATAGTATATCTAATTAAAACACTATAAACTCTATATGAGAATATCTGTGACTTTGAGATCTATAAAATGGTGTTTATATGCTACTAAAAATATATCATAAAAAATATTAAGAGTTATTGAAATGTCAATTTTTTCACATAATTTTATTTCTTTAGTAATTGGATATAAACTAGTATAAAACATGGATTTAATAGACATTTCCAATTGGAAAAGTGTCAAAACATATATAACTTAGCTAGAATGAATTTAAATGGACCGTATGTTTGAAAAAATTTATTTTTGGATAGAAATACTCAAATTCAATCGTTCTAATAAGTCAGCTTAAAAGGTGACACAAATTTGTACTTTTACCTAGCTAGTAGGCCAAGTTGCCCTAATTAGGTCTCATAATGCAGTTTTGCCAAATTGCTCAAAAATTCCGTTAAGGACCCTTGGAAAAAATCACCATACTAGATACCCTTCTGGAAAGGCTACAATATTTTGTTTGTCTCAAGTGCCCTATGTGTCCCTAAACCACTAACCCTAAACTAGCCTAAATGCTTAGCGTTAGTAACACATTAGGATTTTTTCTCTTGTTCTTTATTGATAGAGGTTCAAACTCATTAGCTTTGCTAGGGTTTAACACATTCACTAACAACTTCTACATCAAAATTCCACACTCCTTAATACATCTACCCATATTTCACTCCATTATTTAGCCTCTTGCTCCTAGCTAGATGCTTGTTGACTCGCCTAGGGAAAGGTGCTAAAAATAAGAAACCATACTTTTCAGCCTCTAAATTTAGTATTTATACTATATAATGAGTTTCCTTCCATGTTCCAATAGGCTCTGATAGTTTTGTTGTGGGATTTTATGGAACAAGCATTTTTGTCTTCCTCACTCTAGATGAACTAGTGACCTGGCCAAAGAAGAAATATTTTTTTTAAACACTACAAATGGAATCAAAAGAACCTAAGAATGCACACTGAGAAAGTTATTACATAATTCTAACTAACTAACATGTACAAAGTTGGTGATTAATCCATTAAATCAAAGTTGCTCCACTTGAAAGTAGAAATGTGACAATGAATTCACATTTAAACAATTTTATATATTCCTAAAAAACATAAATTATGTTCACAAAAACACCAACTATTCAAAAATTTCCATAACTACTAGGAGTCATCATGCAACTTTTCAAGAAATTTTGTCAATGAAAACTTTGACAATTTTTTGTATCATTGCTTCAATCTTGCCTTAGACCTTCCAAATTTGTGTCTTGGGACCAAGATAAACTCCCTATTATCTCCCTACATGTTTCATGATTCATCTATCCATTTTGGAGGATCCATGGCTAAATTTTCCCACCTAGTTGTAACATAAAAAATTTTGGCAATATGAGAAATTTTGTCTCAACATTTAACAACTAACTCTCAACTTCTATACTAGACATCTTAAATGCCTAAAACACTATTAGGAATCTTGGTACCTTATTAATCACTGGTGGTTTGGCTAAAACATGACAAGCCAAAATTGACCTAGGAGAGCTAGGGTTTCAAATGGCCTACCCTAGGTGCTCCTGCACGATTCTCCCCTACAAAGAAGAAGTGAAGTTACTCTTGAAGACACAAGATCTTTATTGATGAATAATTTCTTAAACTTACTCTTAGCTACCCAAGTAGCCTCTAATTTGGGTAGGGCTTCCCATTTTATAAGGTACTCTATGAAGACTCCATGTCTTTTTTTTCTTCTTCACTCTAGAATCTAATATCTTCTATTCCTTAGGTTGTTCCTTATGTGATATAGAGACCTCAATCAGGTCCATTCCTATCTTTGTATCATGTTTCTTCTTTGAAACATCTAGACCTTCATACTTTATTAGGCCTTGTACACTGAAGACTAGTGAGATAGCTAACTCTATAAGTAACTCCACCTTGAAATCATTTTGTCCATAATTCTCCAAAACCTTAAATGGTCCTATTATTCATTTCTGAAGCTTTCTTTAGATTCCCTTATACAACCTATCTTTTTTGAGATGTATCATTAACAAATCCCCTACTTCAAATTGCAATTACTTATTTTTCTCATCCACTTTGGCTTTTAGTTTCTGATTAGCCTCTATTACTATTTTCTTAACCTTGTCATGGACCTCCTCCATGGATTGAGAAAAGTCTTCAACATGTCATGTCTCCACATTCCCTAAGTTTTCACACAACTCTTGGGTGTATCCCATTTAAACTTTCTCAAACAAACTTTTTCTAGTAACCCTGGTTACACTATTATTATAACCAAATTTAGCTTGGGATAAGACTTGATCCCACATTTGACTGTACTCTTTAGTCAAGTATTAATAGGTTTTCCAACACCCTATTAATGACCTTTTTTGGCCATATATTTTTGGATGGTATGTTGACCCAAAAGACAAGTTGATGCCTAGTTTCTTCCACAAGGTCTTCCAAAATTGACCCATGAATGTCACATCTCTGTGTAACACAATGCTCAAAGGAAATCCATATATTCGCACTACCTCCTTAAAGAAAAGATGATTTATGTGACTGGCATCATGAGTTTTCTTGCAAGGTATAAAATGCCTCATTTTGCTAAATGTATCTACAACTAGAAACACATTGTCAAAGTCAAGGTTAGTTCTAGGTAACCCAACAATAAAATCCATGCTAATGCATTCCCATGGCTTATTTGGTATTGGAAGTGGCTAATATAGTCCCACATTAGTAGCACCCCCTTTACTCTTTGTCAAATTCCTCATTCCTCAACATATTTCCATAGATCTCTCTACATCCTAGGCCAATAGTAGAACCCATGAACCAACTCTATTGTCTTGTTGAGTCCAAAATGTCCACTAAGACTCCCATTATGCTTCTCCTATATCAAATTCTTCCTCATGGACCCTCTAGCTATAAACAATTGATTATCCTTGAAGAGAAATCTATTTTGTAAAGTGTAGTCAGCATATTGACTATGGAAATGATTTTTAAACTCTACACATACCTTGTAGGTTTCTAAAAAGTCCTTATCATCCTTATAGAGTTCCTTTAATCTTTTTAATCCAATGCTCTGCAACTGAAATTCGCTAATAGTGAGAAATTTCCTACTAAGTGATATGCTACCTTATTATTTTATCCCTTCTTGTGCTTGATAATGAAGGTGTAGGCTTGAAGAAACTTCACCCACTTGATGTGCCTATGACTGATTTTTCCTTGTGTGTTGATGAAATTTAGGGCCTAGTTATCTATATATAACTCTTTAGGCATTAGATAATGCCTCCACTTCTTGAGGGCTTTCACCAATGCATTTAACTCCAAATCTTAAGAAGAGTATTTTTTCTTGGCCTCATTTAAATAACTTTCAATAAAAAAAAATCACTGGTCTACCTTCTTGGCTAAGTGCTTCCCCTAGTGCAATAATACTTACATCACACTCTATAATGAATAGCTTCTAAAATATTGGAAGGACTAAGATAATTTGGGTTTTCACTTTTTTCTTCAATGCTCCAAACCCCTTGTTGGCTACATTAGTCCACTTAAACTTGGTTTTCAACCCTTCTTTTTATGGTATCTAGGACTGGTGCACAAACCTCACTAAACACCCTTATAAACTTCACATAATATTGATCCAAACCATGGAAATTCCTTACCATTGTCCTTGACTTTGGAGTAGGTCAACTCAAAATAGCTTCTACCTTTCTTTGATCCATTTTTAGTCTTCCTTGTGCAACCACAAACCCTAAGTATACCAACTTATACTTCATAAATTCACATTATTTCTAGATTTATTGCTAATTTCTCTCCATGTAGCCTTTTCAACACAACCTCTAGGTGCTTCAAGTGTTCCTCCTTGGTTTTACTAAATATGAGTATATCATCTAGATATACCACTACAAATGTACCTACATATTCTATGAGAACTTCATTTATCAACCTCATGAATGTGCTAGGTGCATTATTAAGCCCAAAGGGCATTATCAACAATTCATATAGACAATCTATGCTTTTGAATGTTGTTTTACATTCATCTCCCTCCTTAACTTTGATTTGGTGATAACCACTTTTTAGGTTTATCTTAGTAAAATATCTTGCTTCTCACAATCCATGAGATCTTCTATCCTAGGAATAGGAAACCTATACCTAATAGTTATCCTATTTATTTCTCTTGAATTAGTACATAGTCTCTACTCACCTCCCTTTTAGGGGCTAGTACCATTGGTATTGCACATGGACTGGTCCTCTTTCATATCAAACTTTGGTCAAGAAACTCTTGCACTTGTCTTGGAATCTCCTTTTTCTAATCTGGAGTCATTTATAGGCAATTATTTTAGGTAAGGATGCCCTTGGTATGAATTAAATTTGATGGCTAATGGCTCTTTTTGGTGAAAATGTAGTAAGACTCCCATCATTGACTATGTCTTTGAACTATTCAAGCAATTTTTCCATCTTTGTAGGTAATGATTATGTGATTGGCTTGGTTTCCTCCTTGGGTTTCACCACAATGGAAACCTCATCTTATTTTTCTCCTTCTTTATATCACTCAAAATCTCCTTTCCACTAACTAACAACATATTAGGAGTTATTATTTTTGTATCATCATCTTCAACTATTGACTAAATATGATAAGTGACCCCATTCTTCTTAAAAGAATAGGATTTCTTCTCTCCATTATGGATGGACTTCTTGTCATACTATTATGGTCTTCCCAATAGAAAGTAGCAAGCACCAATGGGAAATATGTCACACAAAATCTTTTCCTTATAACCTCCTATAGAAAACTCTACACAGATTTGTTCATTTACTAGAATATTCTGACCCTTATTCAACCAAGTGACCTTATAAGGATGAGTTTGTAGGATCTTTACCAACCCCCTTATTCACTACCTCTTCAAAGATGATATTGTCAGTTCACCCTTAATCTATAATCACTTTGCATACTTTATCCAACATTTTTCACTTCACTAGGAATAGTGCCCTTCTCTTCTCGGGTTCCTCTTTAGTTGGTTCTTTGATCAAATTCCTTCTAAATGTTAGGTTTTCCCCACTCTCTAAGTCTATATTTTCCTATGGATACTTTTCACTTCTAGTTTCCTCTTCTACATTGTTGACTTTTTTCTATGCTTGAGAAGTAGAACCATAGTTTACTCTTTTCTTTGCTTGAGAAGTAGAACCATAGTTTACTCTTTTCTCTACTTACTCTTTTCTCTACTTGAGAAGTGGAACTGCTCTCAGGGTACCCATAGGTAGGGTTTCTTAACTAGCCACAATTGTGATATTTCATATTTGTGAAAGAAGATCCCATGCCTCATCTTCCTCTATTACCTCCAAATCCTCTACCTCTATTTGAACCTTGTCTTGAACTAGATTCTTCACTCTACTTAGAGAATTTAGAGTCACCTTCTATCCTTTTGTGATTACATTTTCCATCATAACTCCCTCTACATCATCTAGGAGCTCTTCCTCTACCCCTACCCTTGAATTGGGTATCTTGTTGCTTCTTACCCTTTTCTTCCACCTTAAGCCAATCCCCTTATTTACTACCTCTTCAGAGATGATATTTTCAGTTCACCCTTAATCTATAATCACTTTGCATACTTTATCAAGAATTTTACACTTCACTATGAATAGTGCCCTTCTCTTCTCGGGTTCCTCTTTAGTTGGTGCTTTCATCAAAATCCTTCTAAATGTTAGGTTTTCCCCACTCTCTAAATCTATATTTTCCTATGGATACTTTAAACTTCTATTGTGCTCTTCTATACTATTGACTCATTTCTATTCTTGAGAAGTACAACCATAGTTTACTCTTTTCTCTACTTGAGATGTGGAACCTCTCTCAGGGCACCTATAGGTAGGGTGTCCTAACTAGCCATAGTTGTAACATTTCATATTTGTGAAAGAAGATTCTATGCTTCCTCTTCCTCTATTACCTCCAAATCCTCTACCTCTATTTGAACATTGTCTTGAACTAGAGTCTTCACTCTATTCAAATAATTTAGAGTCACCTTGTATCATTTTGTGATTGCATTTTCCAACATAACTCCCTCTGTGTCCTTTAGGACCTCTTCCTCTACCCCTACCCTTGGATTGGGTATCTTGTTTCTTCTTACCCTTTGCTTCCACCTTAAGGAATAGCCAATATGATATTTGGGTAGTAGTTAGCCTCAATAGACTGATATCTCCTTGTATGCTCCATCAAAGTCCATTAAGGTATTTGGATACCTTAATTATTTCATCCTTTGGTACCCTTGATCTTAAACACAACTTATAGAACTCCTCTATTTAAGTGGCCACATCCAAGTCCTTCTATCTAAGACTTTTTCTTTTCTTGTGTAACTAAATTTTATAGTCTTCAAGTAAGTAATTATCCCTTACCTTAGCCCCCATGGCTTTCCAAGAAGTTATGGGCTTCTCTCATTCCTTCTCCCTTTCTATCTACAAGAACTTCCACCAACTCAAATTTAGCCCCACTTATTCTAGACTTATCTACCTTAACCATTTGTGCTTTTGAGCTTCCTTCACACTCAAAGTGATTCTCCATTCCCTTTATCCTCTCTATTACCAATTCTCACTCCATCTTGTTAGTAAATAATGGAACTCCCTCTAATGTCTTTCCTCATAATGCCTTGATTTCCTTCGAGAAAGGTTCTTCCTACAATGGTGGATCATGTTCACATAATTCATCAGCAATGTCTATTGACTTTCCCTTGTCATCTTCACTTCAGAATTTTTTATTAACTTGATCAATCTTTTCTACCACCTCCTCTAGTTTTCTCTTCATATCTTTGAGAGTCTCCTTGAGGAGCCTATTCTCCTCTTTTTATTCTATCATCTCCTTATCCAATTTACTATTTTTTACCATTCTTTTTTCACCCATATATTTTTACATATAGTATTTTCCAATCCAAACTTTGTAGGGCTCTAATACCAATTTGATGGGGTGCTTCCAAGAAAACCCTTGTTTGCGAGATTATCAACTAGAACTTATCTCATAGATCTATTCTAGGACACTTTTTGAGTCCTTAGGGTTCACTCTAGACACCTTCCTCCTTGGGAAATTCAATCTACTCTCCAGGCCATGAGAAACTCACTATCAAGGTTTATCCTTTTGACAAATACTATAGTCTTCTACTCTTAAAGTCTCTCCAATTCTTCAAAACTTCAAGTTTAGCATTCTCATGGATGGATGGGTCTGAGACATCTTAATTTCAATCCTCTTGGGGAGGTTTTCCAAACTCTTTCCCTCTCTTACTACTTGATCTCTCCAAATGCCTAAAAAGTAGGGTTGGTGGGCCAAGTAGCCCCAATTAGGCCCCCTAATGCTATTTTGATCAAAGTGCTCAAAAAATCCCTTAAGGACCCTAAAGAAAAATCACCATACTAGATACCCTTTTGTAAAATCTTCAAGATTTTTTGGGTCTCAAGTTCCCTAGGTGTTTGTACGCCCCTAACCCCAAACTAACCTAAATCCTTAAGGTTAATAATACTTGAGGGATTTTTATCTTGTTCTTGATTGATAGAGCTTCAACCTCATTAAATTTTCCTCTCATGAGGTCTAACAGATCCACTAAGAACTTTTTCATAAAAATTTCTCACTCCTCACTCCATCAACCCATGTTTCACTCCATTGTTATGCATCTTCCTCTTTGTCAGATGCCTACTGACTTGGATAGGGAAAGGTACTAAAAATAGAAAACCATGATTTTAGGTGTCATGCTTTAGTATTTGCACTATACATTATGTGTCCTTCCATATCCCAATAGGATGTGATGGTTTCACTGTGGGATTTTATGGAAGAGGCATTTTTGTCTTCCTTACTCTAGATGAACTAGTGAATTGGCTATGGAAGAAGAATTTTAAAAATACTACAAATGGAAACACAAGAACCTAAGAATGTGGAAAAATAAAGTAATTAAATAATTCTAATTGACTAACTTGTACATAGATGGTAATCAGTCCATTAACTCAAAGTCTCTCCACTTGCAACAAAAATTATGACAATAAATGCACAAAAACTATTTTCTATATTCCTCCCAAACACAAATTATATTCACCAACCCCTTAGTCTAGGGATTTCCTTATTTTCACTAAATTCATGAACTCCAATTGTTCAAATAGTTCCATAACTACTAGGAGTCATTGTGCAACTTTTCAAGAAATTCTTGTCATGACAACTTTGACAACTTTTTGCATCATTGCTCCAAACTTGCCTTGGACCTTCTTAATTTGTGTCTTGGGACTGAAATAGGATCCCTATTATTTCCCGATATGTTTAATTATTCATCTAACCATTTTTGAGGCTCCAAGACCCAAGTTTCTCACCTAGTGTCAACTTAGCAACTTTTGGCAATGTGAGCAATTTTGTGTCGACACTTGACAACTGACTCCCAACTTCTATACTAGACATCTTAAACACCTAAAAACACTAATAAGACTCTCAATGCCCTATTTTTTATGAGTGGTTTGGATAAAACCACCACAAGCCAAAATGGACCTAGGATAGCTAGGGTTTCAAATGGCCTACCCTAGGTGCTCTTGCACCAAATACACCTAAGGTGGTGATAGATTATTTCCCCCCTCTAATCACCCTTTTACAAGACAAATTTTGTGGCAAGTTCTTCTATATGCCTGATTTTGTCCTTGTGGATTGAGTGGAATAATTTTATTCTTAGAGATAAAAGTTGTATCAATATAAATGAGAAACACTTTAATTTAGTTTTAGTTTGTTACCTATTTAATATAAATTCATGATAAATTTGAATTCAACGTGCATTTTCAGATCTCCTCTTATCTTTCCTAGATGTAATTGGCATAGTAAATAATGGATCCTCCTTGTTATTCCTATTCTATAATACATAAATTGAGGTAGGACTTATTGACACAGTGTCCTCCTTTTTCATCTTTCAATCACAAAATTCCCTTTTTTTCATTGAAATAGAGCTTCCCTCAAAATATGCATCGAATCTCTCAAAATTAGAACATGTTTTAGGATTCTTGGGTAATCCTAAAGTTTTTTTGGTTTTATTTTTGGGACATACTATATCTCTATCCCAAGGCTAGGATGTAGTACAACCCTATCCCAAGATTGGAACGTAGTGTGACCCAATCCTAAGACCTATTTTGGATCCTCTTCTTGGCCTTTGTGTTAGGGTTGATTTGAGGCATCATTTCTTTACCTAGTCATTCATTAAGAATTTTTTAAATCTGAATCCTTTATAAGCATACTCAATTACTTTATTTGGAACAAGACAAGATCGAGAAAATAATCAATCTAGCAAGCCAAAACATGCAAATTTCATGCAGATGAACTATTGGAGAAATTCCAATCTAACATAGTGCAATTACAAGGTAGAAGCAAAGAATCTTGGAAACATCATGTAAAGCAAAAGATTTCTTCACTTTGTGATTCAATTTATCATTCCAGGACTCAAGATTCAACTATAGAGTAGAAAATACATATTATGAGTATGGGTTAGATTAATTTATCCTTAGGGGCTTGGTATGCTTCCTTGGTTATCTTAAAGTACATTTATTGTCACTTGATCCTCAACCTAAAACTAAATATACATGCTAGGATTTTTATCTAAGGATTTAGATCTTAAAATTACACATTTTCAAAGATCATACATGAGAAACACATGTATACATATACTTTGATTTAATGAATATTCGTAGAGGTGGAAATCACCAAAATGGGGGTTTGATTAAGATGAACTCCTATGTAGCCACCACAAACACCAAATTTTTAGATATTGAGAGATCTTAGAAGAAAGAATAAAACATAGATCTCAATACTCATTCCATAGAATATCAAAGATCATAAAATAGTTTTGTGATCAGACAGAGAAGGATGGGGACACGTTTCTCCTCTATCGTAGAAATTTGACTCTATCCTAGACTAGGATGCATTTCTTTCCCATCCTAAAAAGTTTACTTTATCCTCTAGGAAAAAAAATTATGGGTTTTTTATATCATAATTTAGATCTAGAACCAAGTCTATTTTCTATCACCTAGAGCACTACAAAGAGTGGAAATTTAGATCCAAACATCCTTCATTCTTTTAGGTAAGTATTTTGTTTTCTTTATTCAATTAATACTTATTTAATATTCATATATTATATTTAGATTCAATTTGCTCCCATACTTGTCAATAATTTCAAGAGATTCAATATTATTTCATCTAGCTCCATATCTATTAGATCTTGGCTTATGTTAGTACTCTTATATCATTTGGGTTGCATTGACCTACTACAATCTAATAACCCTGGGGTGAGTTTAGCCAAGATCTTTTTCCTAAAACCCTCTCCTCAATCTCAACTCTAGTGCTACAGATACAAAGATTTTGACATGTCTTCTAAGACTACCTTATCCTCTGATCTATTAGTAGTGGGTAGATGGTATCCTTTTTGTTATAGTCAAGTACTTGAGGACCTCACCCATAAATCTTTTCTACTCTTCAACAATCACCACAACAAGGAATTTTCCTTTATTATTTTATCTTTCTTATATAATTTCAAATTTGTAGCTTTAAATAAATAAAAAATTTATACCTAGATCTCAATCCTTATAGTCTACATCTCTCCATGATAATGAGGGTGGGGCTATGGAATGACTACTCTCTCCATGAGCTCTCTTCTTTAGTTTTGGAGGTGGTGTCTTAGTATGAGGATGTGAATACTATGCTCAAAGTGATCTGGGTGGTATAATAAATACTAGCTCCATATCCATAACATGGTCCATGAAAGGAACCTATTTTACATTCTCATTTACTCTCTCCTCTACTACCTCCTCTATTGGGGGCTCATATATATCCTATCTTCTATCCTCTATCTTAGGGATCTTTTCATCCATAAGACCTCCTTGTGGTTGGTTCTCCTCTCCTATCTCCTCATAATCTCCCACCAACTTATCCTCCTATTTTCCTACTCCTCTCTGAGCTCTATATATGGACCTAGATTGCTAGAGGGGTAATACTCTAGGAAGATGGATCTAACTCCCTCAATAGTCCAATATTAGATGCACGCTTATGTGACACTAACATACTCTCCTGGTGGAGGTAGAACAACATCTTCCTCCTCTATATCACTAGAGATGATATTGGTTTTTAGGCCTATATATGGTCCCTAGTCTCTAGATGAATCTAATAGGACAAATTTATAATGGTATCTCACTATAGATACCTGTCATAAGCCAAACTATCTCACTACATAATCATGGTAATTATTGTATGATAACATGTCTCCATTGTCCCTCTATATAGATATCCTCATTTGAGATTGTCTCATTTTCTATGTCTTGTATGGTCACTCTATCATATGGAGATATGGCCTCCATACTATATACCCTCCCCTTGTATTTGATCAAATATCACTCTCTAGTACAATGTATCTATAGACTATCACATCTCTGCTAGTTGGTAGGATTATACTCTTGGTTACAAGCTCTGCTCTAGTGCAACAAGAACACTTGTGGGTCTAATGCATGGGAAGTTCTCTTATTCAAACCCAGAAGAGTATACACATTGTCCATCTATCTCTCTAATATCTATTGAGTCTTCTCAACTTGAAATGTAACACTACTAGCATACTCCTCCCCCATACAAACACTCTTTTTCTATGACTCTATATATTATACTAATTACATAAATAGTATCACAAAAATTTTCCCTTCAGAATTTGATATCATGACACATGTCAAGAGATAGTGTATCACTCATGGAAATAATGGGGTTATACCTACTACTATGTGGAAAATATCTATATCATCTTCTTGTGACTTTACCTAGGATAAGTGACCTAGGCAATACTCCTAATCTATGTGTCACCTTTACATCTCTCTCTAAATTTCAATGGGTGAAGTGTGAGGCAAGTAGAAAGGATTTCATCTTCTCATACCAAACTTGAGGGGGCATTTTCAAACCATAAAATGACTTCAAAAGTCTACAATAGATATACATCTTGCATGAAACCCTGAGGTTGATCCATATGGATCTCCTCATGTAGGTCTCCACCCAAAAAGGAATGCTTTGCATTCATTTGAAACACTCCATATCCATAAGAATTTTTGAGGGAAAGTACAAGGTGAATAGAGTTCTTCTTTGCAACAAGAGAAAATATGTTAGAGTAATCAATACCCTCCACTTTTGAGAACCCCATTTCAACAAGATGCACCTTCTATCTATTAATAGAAACATCTAAAATAGACTTAGTAAAGTACCCCCACTTGCACCAAACCAATTTTATTCCTTTACAAAGAGATAAAAGATCTCAAGTTTCATTCTTCATCAAAGTAGTATACTCCTCACCCATGGCCCTATCCCACTCAAGGTGTCTTCTCACCTCTAAAACATTTTGAGAATAAACTAAAATGGCTTGACTCAAAAGATCATTACCAATTGTCAGAGTATGAGTGCAACGAGTATCTGAAGGATTTCCCACCAAAGTACTAGCTCCCTCAATATTAACATGTGCCCACTTAGGAAGATATAGAGTATTTGGTGGTCGTGGTAAAGAAGGGTCATCATTTGTAGCATCCTCAAAAGATATGGAATCCTCAAGAGGTGAAGAGGAAGTAAAAATAAATGAGGAAGAAATTGATATTGGAGAATCTATTAGAGGAAAGAAAGTTCATCAAATTGGACATCTTGTTTAAATGAGACATTTATGGAATCAAAAAACTTGTACACCTTCCTATCCTCATAGTAGCAAACTAATATCAATGATCAACTCTTTGTGTCCATGGATTTCCTCTGAGAATAAGGAAAAAAATCTGAAGCCTCATTGCTAAAAACTCATAATGTAGAAATAATAGGCTTGACATGGGACCAAGATTCCTCAAGGGTCATATTTCATAATGCCTTATAAGAAATTTGATTCTAAATATATTTGGCACAACTCACTACCTCAACCTTAAAATAATATTTCATATCTAGAGACTACATCATATAATTGGAAATCTCCCATAAGGTTTTATTATTTTTCTCAACAACACCATTATGTTGAGGAGTGTAGGGTACTTATAACTATTCCAACAAACCATTCTTAGTGCAAAGATCTCTAAATCTTAATTTTAATATCCCCCCCTACCCAATTATCTATGCATATACCCCCAATAGAAAAGTCTAGACTTATTATCAAAAAATGTCTTAAGGATTCAAAAATAATCAAAGATGTTAGACTTATACTTAAGAAAGTGCACATCTGGAGAAGCCATTAATTAATAAGAGTATGTGGCAGGTCCTTGAAAAAGAAGAAGTCAAAAAGGACATGAGATTGCTATGGACCAACTCCAAGGGTGCCTTAGCATGAGTGGCTTTGCCTATAGGAAAGGGATCCTAATGATGTTTGGAAAACAAAATCCACTCCAAACCCCATTTGTACAAAATTTGTGGTAACCAGATAAAGAGTGCATATGCACTCATTTGTTCTAAATATATGTAGTTTACATCACCAAAATGCTCATGTCAAAGTCTAATCATTGAGTCTACATGTGAAATAAGAGAAACACTTGAACTTTATAAACTCTCAAACTCATCAAATTTGTACACATGAGACTCAAAATCAACACTCCTAGTAGAAAAAATCATATCAAGATCATATAGATCTCAAATAACCACATCATCTAGTGAAAGCTCAATTATTTTACTTGAGATAGAATAAAAATTTTGATATGCTAAAAGGAGGCTCTACAAATATCTAAAACAAAAATAAAATTCCTAAACATAACCACCATCCAATCAAAGAGAACCAAACCTATAACTAAAATTTGTACAAAGTCACAAACAGCAATTTATAAGTTATCATTATGGACAAGTGAGGTGACCAAATCATGTGAGTGTATCATATAATGTGAAGCACCAAAATTAATGATCCATGAAGCAGTAGAAGAAAGATCTCATTCAAAAAGATCATGTCCCTTTCATGTGGAAGGAGGAGGTGGATTTAGATAAGTAATGTGATGTTTTTTCATGGCCTTCTCTAAAGCCTCTAGGTGTTTCCAACACCTAGAACTAGGATGTCTTTCCTTTCCACAAAAACTAAAAGAATCACCTATATACTTCTTAGTCTTGGAGGAAGACTCATTAGACTTAGAATTTTTTCATTTTTGAGTGGGTTTCCTTGAATCTAATTTGGGAGGTGGCTTGGAGGAACTCTCACTCCAAACTAAATCTATTTTTGGATTTTATTTTTATCTCTACTTTGCCTTTGATGTCTATGAAACCAATACTTGGATCTTTTATCTAGTTAGAGAGTCAAACTATGTAAAAATGGTCTTCTTTCTAGTCAACTAATCATAAAAACCTCAAATGTAGGCATGGTAACTGTATGACTTAATGTATCAATGGTAGAATGACAGGTAAATGAGATAATTTGAAATTTGCCATGAAGCTTTGAAAAAATCAAGAAATTGTACTATTTAGTAGTCTTAGTCTTTCCACAAATATTTAGCTATGATGTTTGCTGTTTAGAATTCATCAAAAAGTTCTAAATAAAAGGAAACTAATCATATACAAGTGAATTTTAGCCTCAATATAAAGGGCCCTTATGGTACCAAATAAAATATGAAACTTTATCCACATATCAAGAGGATTGTTTCACCCATCAAGATGATTTATAAGTTATCTAAAACATGTAAGGAAATTAAACCCATAGCATCCATCTTATTTCTACATTACATAATCTCAAATGGTCATGTCAATACAACTTGAATGATATCTAAACATGATGAAAACCCCTTGGATCTAAGAATTTGATTCATGGAGGATTTTTTCATGTGGTAGTTGTTTCGTGTAATAAGGTTGGTATCAACCACTTTAGATTGTTTTGAATTGAGAAATTTCTAGTTTTTTTATGTAAATGATAGATAAAAAGAAGAAAACTCCCCCTAAAAATAAATAAACCAAACCTCAGTGGTGATTTATATACTAAAAATCATCTACTTTGACTATGTAAAAGGGTAACCAATTGCGGAAAAAAAGTCATAAATACCTACACCACTATGATGAGCTCAGAAACATCTTTCCAATGATATCTTCTTTGTGAAAAATGAAGTTTGTATGAGCAAGATATAGTCAAAAAATAAAGAGGTACTCTATAAGGTCCTAGAAGGGGCTCAAAAGATATTGATCCAGTGTTAACATCAATAAGTCATAGGCCCAAACTTGATTGATGTATGATCATCATAGAAGAAAAAAAAAATGTTCCTAAATCATTGCTAGAAAAAGAATAATATTTCTAGAAAAAAAATTTGGTTGCAAAAAAGGTTGGGAGTGCTAGAATATTTGTTGGGCAGAATCCTGGCAATACACATGTAGCACTTGGGAAGCTTGGTTGAACTTCACTAGTTTTGTGGTAGTGACCTTGATGAGCTTCAGGTAGCCACAAGTGGCATATATGTTTCTGCTCTATTAGTCATAGAGCACCGATGACAACATACATTAGGGTAAGGCAAGTCACTTTGGGAAACACTGATGGAGTGTGGTGTTGTCACACCTATGAAAACATGAAGGATAATATTTTTCAGAGGGCCAACAATCCTATGTAATCAGTTTTCAATGTGATCCAAAAAAATTAAAACTTCTTGCTCCTTTTCAATAAAAAACATGCACTTTATTTTATAAATTCTTGCATTGTAATACAACATTTTTTTTTAGTTTAATTTTTAATATATTTTTATTTTTACAATTTTTTAATAAATCAAATCTTAAATCCATTCCTAAGGTCATATAAGCTTGAGGCAACAAAAAAATCTACCTCATAGGTCAACATTGTCCAAATTGAACAATTTTTATATCAAAACATGTGGTTTAGCTACTGTGAACCCAATGGTGGGGTATGTTTGCACACAAAGTGCAAAAAATAATAGGTGACACCCTATTTCATAAAAACTAATGAATAAGCTACAATCTTCTTGATAAAACCCCTATTACTCAAAAAAAATTCAAAAATAAGAAGAAGCTATAGCTTAAGTCAATGCTCTAATAACATATAAAATTTGTCAGTCCATCTTCATGACGCCAAGATCTTTTGTATGAAAAGATAACTTATCACAAGAAACAATGGACTAATAAAGCAAGGCTTTGAGCTCTAAAAACTATGACATATTATATTATTTTATCAAACAATTAAATAAAAGATGCAATGATATATCCTTACAAAGAAGATTGAGTAACCTAAAATAAGGACTCTGAAAATGAAATACATTTAATAATTAATATAATTCAATTAAATATCAATAATACATAAAGTAATATCCTATGAGACAAGTAAAGGGAAATTAATGATCAAATTAAGATAAATTAATAATTAAGTTACTAATTTATTCTAACAATTACCATGTGTAACCTTCCTTGATCCCACTTCAAGTTTGTCTACTAGCTAATGACACACGGAAACATCTTCTGATCCCATGTACAATAAATATTGATCACTTTGGATTGAAAAATAGAGAGAGTTGGTTATTCTTTCAAAGGTTTAATCATTGGGCAATGTTGAAATGAAGTAACCACTAAGAAACACTTTTGACATATTAAAAAATATCCATTCATTTTCACTATGTGTAGAAAGATTAGGAGTTTAGTAAATTGATCTTTGACCAATGTGGGTGCAAGATATAACATAAGGTTCTAAAAAAAAAACCAATCAAAAGGGAAAAGAATATGGAAGGCCCTTGTGATTTCGTTAACCTAATTAGCCCAAAAGTGACATCAACTTTGGATAGTGAGAACATGATATGTAGCCTCTAGTTGAGAAAGGAAATGTAGCTTGACTTAAAACCTACAAAACCAAACTCTAACTTAGGGAGTAAAAATTTAAAATGTCCTAACATAAATTAATTAATCATTGGGCTTTAAAGAAAAGAGGTCTCTCATGATTGAATGACCCATGACTTAGAAATGTCAAAGGTAATGAATAAATTGAACTAAGTAGGGAAAAGGAAGGGTCTTGAAAATATTTTACAAGGATCTTGACTAAAAACTTGGTGAGTTAAGAACATAGAAACCTAGGCCATAAAAATTTCAAAGGAAGCTAACTCAAAACTTGAACTCCAAAAACCCCACTAATGGAAGCATTCTTTATAAAAAGTAACACTATATTTGCATATATTGGACTGAGAAAATTATAATGTAAATTTACATAAAACAAAACTTATGTGTAATAAATACCACACATATCTTGTAGTTCTATAATTATCAGTACCTTCTAGATAATTTTTTTCCTTTTACTGTATTAAGCCTTACAAACTATAGACATCTACACATTTCCTCTTCTATAGGCAATAAGCCTACATTTAGATTCTTTGAACTCTCTCTAACTTACTAATATTTTGTCTTCTTGTTGAGATTATGTATCATTCTATAATACTCCTTTATAGTAATATATTTTGGAATCATGTTCTTGTTCTTCAATATCCATACGTGTGTTGGTGGTGCATATGCTAAGCTATGCCATTTAATTATTTGTTCGATTATGGCAATGATATCAGATTATAGGTCATGATGGTAAGAAATTAATAAATTGTATAAGTATTATTTCAAATATTATTTATATAGATATATTTCTATTTGAATATATCTATGTGATGTTTAAATTCTACCATTATAGATTCAATAGATATTTTTATCAATTATTGGACTATTTTGAATGGTGCATAATTAAGGATCACACATGTTTGTTGAGAAAATTAACAAATGCACTTTATAATAATTAATGTTAAATTAATGACTACTTTAATGTAAATTAATCATTGATGAAAGCACATAGAAGATGTAACAATATCAATTAATTTTAAAGTATTATACAAGACATTATTTATGATTTAAGTGTGTAGTTATTAAGTTTTACCTAAACTATTTTTATTAAGAGGCTCCTTCCTCTAAATAGAGGGAAAATTCATGAGATCATTCATGATCTTGATGGGGAAATGCTGAAAAAATATGATATCGGATGCATGTTCTCTCTTCTTCTACTTTCCAACCTTTAGGCATCTTATGTCAAGTTTGATGCAAAAATCTTTATATAATTTGAATGATTACTTAAATGGGTGACAATTGAAAGTAGTAACAACAATAAGGATGTTATAGATTATTATTACTATTGTATCTACTACAATTCATATAGACATTGATCTAACTATGACTTTCCTATTAAAAAAAATCTTGGAACTCATGCCATTTTTTATTATCTCTTTTGGGTTTTTCATGTGTCATGTTTTGTCATAACACCTCCTCCATTTTGAGTGATATTTTCACAAAGTAGCTCCATTCATATATTTCATAGCATCATCAATTTCTTGGGCATGTCCTTTATCTATTCTGAGACCATTGCATGACATCTATCTTAAATGTATTATACTTTTGTTCTTTTCACTTTTTCTACTTCCATGACTCAGATATGAAGTATTACTTTTCCAACAATCTATGTGGAAGATATTTCAATGTGCATCAGTTCTTTGTTTTAGCAATATTTTCTCTAATTTGTAATAGCATCTGTGCATGCCCCATACTATTGTAATAACCATAGTCATACCTTCTCTGAATATGTTGTGTGCATTTTCTATTTAATTTCATGACAGTGAGTAGTTAGAGGATTGAAGTTTAAACTATAACTCATGAATAAATTAGTCTATAAATTTCTTGATCCTATGTGACATTAATTATGATTTGGTTTTAGTCTTGTGTTCTTTTTGTAAATATTCTTGTTTCGGCACTATCACTGGTTTTGTCTAGGCAGTTTGCAAAGATGGAGTTCTAATTCACTTTCCCTCTATCCATTCTAAATGACCCCTTAAGAATAGTGAGTAGACTTCATGTAAATATATGGTGTAGAAGCTTGGGACCTAAAATGTAGAGAAGCTATTTTTTATGTCCTTCCCTAGTTGAGCCTATGGTGAGCCCAACTAGGGAAGACTAAGTTGTAGACAGCTCAACTTGTAGATGTACATAGCTAGAACCAAACTTCCTTTGGAAATTAGAAGATAGCATTATTTACAATATTTTTTGAAGAGAGAGCATTCACACCAATCCATTTACTAGTCTAAAACTTTCCAACTTGTAGAGGATCAAGTGAGAGCCCAAAAACCCCTTAATCTCACTCAATTTGAGTTAGGGTATTGTATGGAAGATGGTGACCCCAAGACCCCAAAAATCTTTGAGGGGTTGGCATATGATTCAATAATCCCAAGAAAATATATAGGGCTTCTTTGGAAGGATTAGGATTAAATCCTGATTTTCTCAGAGTATGAGACCTAATTAGGCTAGTAGCCTTTTAGGCATGTTTTATGAAGAGTTGGTGAAATCAAATGAGTTAAACCAGGTGTGACTCCTAACACCCCTAGTTGGTTAAATTGAATTCTTTAGAGACACCTCCACACCTTTGTAAAGATAATTAAAAAAATTTAGAGGTTAAAATCCTTTAGGGTGGTTTAAGGGTAATGGCTTGTATAGCAAGATTGTAGCAAGTTTTGGTTTAATAGATGAATTTTTCTTGTCAGTTGTCTTGGCTAGAGAAACTTGGGAATCCACAGATAGAAATAATCCTATAGGTTCCAAGTGGTCATGTAGACACCCTATAAATATTTCAAGAAGGCTAGGAGCATGAATTAGTGAGTAGTTTATCCAACCTCCCTATTAGATTGGTATCAGAGCATGCAAAGATTAGGCTTGTGAATAAATGTTTCATATAGAAGAATTAGTAGTAGAAACTACAATGGTGACAAATGAAAAGTTAGTAAAGAAGGTGAATGGGAAAGAGGAAGAACACAAATTTCTTAGAGACAGATTAACCCAATTAGAGGAAAAGTTGAATCAAGTGGAAGAAAAGAATAAGGAAGTCAAGGGTACGGTTGAAGGAAAGAAGAAAGAGGTGGCTATAGAGGATGAAGAACCTACACATGATCCTATCCTTATAGAAGAACCATTCTTAAAGGAATTGAAAGCCATAAGTGGGAATGAACTTGAAGGAATACTGCTATTTAGTGGAAAGATGGAGGTAGATATAGTCATAGACTAGATAGAAGGAATGGAAAACCATTTCTATTAGATGGAATCACTAAGGCACAAAAGGTGAGGGTAGAAAAGTCAAGACCAAGAGGCTCTACATTGACATGGTGGAAGTTCATCTGGAAAGAGAGAGGAAAATAAGGTAAGAAACCAATTTCCACATGGAAGGGAATGGTTCTTAAAGTGAGAGAGGCATACATACCAGAGGATTATGAAAATCAATTGCATCAAAAGAGGCAAAATCTTCAAAAGAGGTATCCTGATGTGAACTCCTATAAAAATTAATTTCAAAAGCTTTTCATGAGGTCAAATGTATCTAAAGATGAAATCCTTAAGGTGGCTAGATACCTAAATGGTTTGAAATGGAATATAGAAGAAGAGATGACTCTTCTCAGTCCCAAATTAGTACATCAATGTTATCAATTGGTTGTCAAGATAAAAGACAAGAGTAGAAGGAAATATGATCAAACTTCCAAGGAAAGAGGAAGAGGAAGAGACCAAAGACGTCATAGAGGTGGATACCAAGATAGAGGGACAAAATCAAGAAATCAAAGAGAGCTTAAATCTGTAGAGCATGGGAATAAGAACACTCCTAGAGGAGGCCATGGAAGAGATAGAGGAACTCAAGGGGGTTCTAATAGAGGAAGAGGTGCAAGTAGAAGTAACTCATACTTTTCTAGCATGAAATGCTATAGTTGTGGATAGATGGGTTACCCTACCTATAGGTGCCCTCAGAAGGCATCTTCTTCAAACAATGAGAAGAGAGTAACATATGCCCAAGAAGACACATCAAGTGTAAAATCACCAGAGATTAGCCATATTGAATTAGAGATGGGGGAGAACTTGATGTTTAGAAGAGTTCTAATTAGATAACTAGTCAAAGAGGAGCCAAAGAAGAGAAGAGTCTTATTCAAAATAAGGTGCAAGATACTTGGTAAAGTGTGTAAGGTTATTGTGGATTTAGGTTCCATGGATAACATAATCTTAGAGGAAGTAGTAAAGAAGCTCAAGTTGGAGAAGATACCCCATACTAATCCATACAAAGTGACATGGTTGAATATGGTGAAAAGTTTCCTTATGAATAAGTAGACATGGGTGGAGTTCTACATTTGAGGATACAAAGACAAGTTGATTTGTGATGTGTTGCATATGTTTGTGTGTCATCTCATTGGGTAGACCATGGAAATATGATAGAGGAGCCATCTATGATGGGAAGGAGGACACCATATCTTTCAAGGATGGAAGGACCTTCAAAATATAGGCATTAATAGATGAAGAGGAAACATGGTCAAAGACCCCTAGTGTCTTATTAAGCAGTGGAAAGGAGTTTGTTAAAACTCTTCAACAAGGAGTTGAAGGATATGCTATAATGGTGCAACTCAAAGAAGGAGAGAAGACTATGCAAACACTGATACCAAAAGAAGTACAAGACTTTCTTGGGAAGTTCAAGGACATAATACTTGATGGAATACCTACAATATTAGCTCCTAAAAGGTCTATTAGTCATCAGATAGACTTTATTCTAGGGGCTTCATTACCCAACAAGGTAGCCTACAAGCTTACACCATAGCAAAACCAAGAAGTGGCTAGACAAGTGCAAGAGTTGCTAGACCAAGGATTGATCAAGAAGAGCATTAACCCTTGTGTAGAACCAATGATATTGGAATCTAAGAAAGGTGGTAAGTGGAGGCTTTGTACTGATTCTAGGGCTATAAATAGGATTACAATCATATATAGCCTTCCTATACCTAGGATTGAGGATTTTATGGATTGTATAAGAGGATCTAAGTATTTCACCAATTTGGACCTCAAGAGTCACTACCATCATATTAGAATCAAAGAATGGGATGAGTAGAAGACAATGTTCAAGACCACTGAAGGATTTTATGAGTGGAGAGTTATGCCATTTGGACTTACAAATGTTTCTAGTACATTTATAAGGCCAATGAATGAATTTCTTAAGGATTACACTAGAAATTTTTTAGTAGTCTACTTAGATGATATAGTCTTCTTTAGGGAAAAAAAAAAGAAGGAACATGTGAAACACTAGGAGATAAATTTTCTATTGTCTATCAATTTATGTCTATCAATTTAGAATAGTGTAAATTCCTCAAACAAGAACTTTTGTATTTGGGATTTATAGTATCCCACGGTTCATTTAAGATTGACCTAAGCAAGGTGGAGGCTATCTTGAACTAGCTAACAAAACTGTAGGGATATAGTGTTTCCATGGGTTAGCCCAATACTATAGAAAGTTTATAAGAAACTTTAGTGGTATTTGTGCACCAATGTTAGACACTATTGAGGGTGGATTAAATACCAAGTTCAAATGGACTCTTGAAGTAGGGAAAGCTTTTGAAATTTTGAAAAAAGAAGTAGCTACCCAAAATATCTTCTTGTTACCTAGTTTTGATAAAATGTTCACATTGGAGTGTGATGTAAGTGGGATTGTAGTAGGAGGGGTATTAAGCCAAGAAGATAGACCTATAGATTTCTTTAGTGAAAATCTCAATGAAGCCAAGAAGAAGTAATCTTCTTATAATTTGGAGATATATGTTCTAGTCCAATCACTTAGGAAGTAGAGACATTATCTCCTACCTAATGATTTTGTGGTGTTTATAGATAATCAGGAACTTGGGTACGTAAACACCCAAGAGAAGTTGAGTAATAGACACCTAAAATGGATGGAATACCTACAAGATCTCACATTTACTATCAAGCACAAGAAAGGATAGTTCAACAAAGTGGTAGATGCAATAAGTAGAAGGATGTTAATAGTCCAAGAAATAAAACTTCAAATTATTGGCATAGATATTTTCAAGGACCTCTATAGAGATGATGAAGACTTCTCTAAAGCATATAAGGTATGTATAGATTTCCAAAACCATTTTCATTGTAATTCTCAGAATATACATTAAAAAGTGGACTTTTATTTAGGGGGAATTAGTTGTGTGTTCCTCAAAGTTCTATAAGAGAGAATCTCATCTAGGAGAATCATAATGGTAGTCTTGGTGGTCATTTTTGTATCAACAAACAATGGATTTGGTATAGAGATTTTATTATTGGCCCAAGTTTCCAAGAGATGTGAGGAGATATGTAGAACAATGTGTGGTGTGTATGAAAGACAAAGGGGGAGCTAGTAATGAAGGTTTGTAGGAACCATTACCTATTCCCAATAGACCATGGGAGTGTATCACCATGGACTTTGTGGTAGGTCATCCTAAGACCAAGATACGGTTGGATAGTGTCTATGTGGTGGTGGGTAGATTTACTAAAATAAGACATTTAATTCCTTGCAGGACCACTCATCATGCTAGTTGCATTGATCATCTCTTCTTCAAGGAGGTTGTAAGAATACATGGGCTACCCTTGAGTATAGTATCTGATAGAGATGTTAAGTTTTTGGGCCATTGGGTACAAATTTGTCTTTTGGTTTAGCTTCTCATCCTCAAATAGATAGTCATTTTGATGTGATCAATAGAGTGTTAGGTAACATTCTCAAATGCCTAACCAAGGAATATGGTCAAAATTGAGACTTAATCATCCCACAACTTGAGTATGCCTATAATGATAGTGTGAACATGACCACAAGAGGGGTTTCTTTTGAGATAGTATATGGTATGCATCAAAGAGGTGTGTGTGAACTCAAAGATCTAGGATCCATGGAGCATAGAAGTGGACATGCAGAAGATTTCTCCTAGACAATGAGGTTGATATAAGAGAAAATGAAGGAGACTATAACAAAGGCTACTCACAAGTTGAAGCCTCAAGTGGGAGATTATTTTATGGTCCACCTAAACAAGTCTAGCTTGCAAAAAGGAATACCAAATAAGCTACAAATGAAGAGAGTAGGACCATGTAAAGTGTTAGCCAAAAATGCACAAAATGCATATAAGGTGGAACTTCTTGTAGATTTAAGTATTTAACCAGTGTTCAATGTGGCTGACTTAGTACAATTCAAAGGACCATTATTAGAGATGAGTTAGAATAACAAGGAGATACTGGAGGATGTGAGTACTAAAGTTTTACCTCCCAAGGTTAAGCTACAAGTAGAGAGCATCTTGGAATCTAGGGTGAAGAAGTCATCTTGACATAAGTTATATAAATGGAGCATCTAATGTAGTGGAAGGATCAACCAAAATTTGAAGCTACATGGGTAGAGGAAGATAACTTCAAGAAGCTAGGCATTGATTTGTCTCTGATGTCTCCTCACGATCCTTTAAAGTTGTGCAGAGGGGGAGTATGATGCACAAGCACCTAAGGGTTTCTTAATCAATTCAAAATAATAATAAAAATTGTGTGTGTGCCTTTAGGTAATTTGTAAGTATTTTTTTTAAGGTTATGTGGACCATGGTAGGAGTGCAATAGGGTTTTCTTTGAAGAGTCCTAAGACACATGTAGGTGTAATTAGGGATTAGCAAGTTGTAAAGCCTCCTATTTTACAAAAAAATTATGATCATGTTAGCATGAGGTCAATAGGATCTAGGATAGGTTAGAACCATTTTTCAGTCATGGTTAAGGTCTTTGGTAAGGTTTAATGACCATTAGAACTCATTTAGTTATTTTTGCAAGAAATTGTCAAAAAGATGTAAAAGTTGCATTATGCAACTTTACAACTTTGAAATGTTAATGACTCATTGAAAAATATCCATAAGGGGTAAGTAACTACCTAACCAACCTACATAATACATTCCCTAACATAATTGTAGGTTTGGACACCCATTGTACAAAGAGACGTTTGAGCAATGAAGATTTGAAGTAGTTTTTTGTGCATTTTTTGTGTAGTTTCATGACAGTGGATAGTTAGAGTATTGAAGTTGGCATTGTAACTCGTGCATGGACTATTTTATATTTTTTCTTGATCCTATGTAATATTAATTAGGTTTTTTTTTCATTTGTGTGTTCTTTTTACAAATATTCTTATTGTGGCACTATCATTGGTAATGTCTAGGTAATTTGCAAAGATAGATTTCTAACTCACTTTCCTACTATCCATTGTGAATGACCCCTTGTGAATAGTTATAATAGTCTTTGAACATATTTTTCATGAGCTTGGTCTCTAAAATATAGAGGAACTATTTTTAATACCTTTCCCTAGGTGAGTCTGTGGTGAGCCTAGCTAGGGAAGACGTTGTAGACAACACAACTTGAAAACATACGTAGAAAGAACCAAAATTCCTTTGATAATTTGAAGATAGGGGTCTTTTCAAGAGTTGGTGAAGAGGAAGTTGTCACACCAATCCATTTACTAGTCTAAATATTTCCAACTTACAGAGGAGCTAGCGAAAGCCCAAAAAAACCCTTAATTTTACTCAATTTGAGTTAGGGTACTATATAGAAGGTGGTGATCCCAAGACCCATAAAATCCTTGAGGGGTTGGCATATGCTTCAAGAATCACAAGAAAAGATATAGAGATTATTTGGAAGGATTAGTATAAAATCCTTATTTTGTTAGAGTAGGAGACCTAATTGGGCTAGTAGCCTGTTAGGCTTGTTTTATGAAGAATTGGTGAAATTAGATGAAGAGTTGAACCAAATGGGACTTCTAACACTCCTAGTTGGTTTAATTTATGTCTTTAGATATACCTCCACACCTCTATAAGGCTAACTTCAAAATTTGGAGATTAAAAGCCTTTAAGGTGGTTTAAGGGCTATGGCTAGTATAGCAAGATTGCAATAAGTTTTGGTTTAATATATGAATCTTTCTAGGTAGTTGGGTTGGCTAGAGAAACCTGAGAATCCATACATAGTGAAGATCCTATAGGTTCCAAGTGGTGTGATGTAGAAGTCATGTTTAGTATTCTCTAAAATTAGTTTAGAGTATAAGAAACCAATTCTTCCCTTGATTTTTTTTTTTTTTTTTTGAATTTATGACATTTAAAATAGTCTTTAGTAAATGAGATTGATTTTTTTTTTTTTTTTAAAGGGTCTTCATCTAATTTTAGTGGTTTTTAAAAGTTTTGACTTAAGATTATTTCATTTTTACATATACTAATTCTAATTTTTTTTATATAGGAATTTTTTTAAAAGTAATAATAACTAGCCCTTTTTTGTGAATATGTAAATTGAATAATATGATTAATAAAAAAGGGAGTATTCATCAAAAAATATAGTAATACAAGATATTGCTAAAATGAAGAAATGCACATTTCAAGAGTTCTTAATATTGTTGTTATTTAATTTTTTTAATCAATATTATTGTCACCTTTTCTTAAGAATGTTGTGGGAAACATAGTATAAAATTGAGTAAAATGGGTAAGTTGATTATTGGATTAATTTAAATAGAGATTTTTAGAAAGCATATAATAGTGTTTTATGTTATGGGTTTAGTTCCTCTGCATTAAATAGGTATTGTAATAGATTGCTACAATACATGTACCTCATGTATGGAGGAATATGATTATGATTATGTTATAAAATTTGATAATTTTAATTAGTTGACCTTAAGTTTGATATCTTCTTGCATGTTATTGTATGTATATTAAGTTGTTGTAGTCAATGGTATAGATGAATAATATAAAAGTCCTATTAGGAGACTATATTATATTCTAAAGTGACAAATTGCATATTGTTATATGGTGTGATTGATGAACGTAGTAATTATTAGTATAATGTCTCTATGTAACAAAATGAAGGCCTACTTATTATACTTGATGTCAATTGTCATGATTTATTTCTTAATATTGTGTTAGATAAAATAATTATTATCTTTTATCATGTTTGATATTTTATTTTTTTCATAATGTTGGGAAAATTGTGCAAGTTTCAATCAGATATTATTTATGATTTGTGGTTCTATGTGTGATTTTGATCCTTGGTATCTTTGAGCGAGTGTGATTATTTTTATGGTACATGTAGTGTGTATAGGAAATATTGTGTCAGTGTTAACATGAATTTTTGGATCTAAAGTGGGTAAAAGCACAAACCTATGTCACCCTTTTGTAAAGGAAAAGGCTAACAAAAGTATAACTATTCACCTCCAATGACATAAAATTGGTATTATTATTTTGAATTTGAAAATGATTTAAACTAATGAAATGTGTAGAAATGGATGAAATTTAGGATTATAATTTTTAATAATTATTTGGAATAAGAATTGATATATTTTCCTAATTTTTATAGATAATTTTTTAGTTGCTGAAAAACACTAAAAATTAAGGGTCTAGTTCCCACCACAAAACTAGATGGAAATAAGCTTATTTCCCTTTGATCTCAAACCATATTATAGATAATATATATAAATAGAACTATCAAAAATTAAAATCATCTTTAGACCTACATTTTCTCTTTTGTAATGATTCAAATTTCAACTCACCTGCAATCGATAATTTTCATCTCCCACCATATTTTTCAAAAAATATCCATTATAACCAAGAGAAAAAATATACATTCTAAAAGAGGACTCTCTCCTCTAGAACACCATATAATTTTTTAAAAAAAAATTCATATGATTTAATATCTTTTTCTTTCTCAAAATTGACATTTGTTTGAGTGTTAAAATGCATGCTTGTAGAATTTTTTAATTATAATATACCATATCTAATTAAAAAAACTATAAAATACATATGAGAAAAATATATATGAGAATATTCCTTACTCTAAGCTCTAAAAAAAATTATTTATATGTTATTAAAAAATATCAGAAAAAATAGTAAGAGTTATATTGAAATGCCACTTTTCTAATAAAATTATATTTCTTTAGTAATAGGATACAGACTAGTATAAAACATGCATTTAATAGACATTTCCAATTAGAAAAGTGTGAGACCATATATAACTTAGATAGAATGAATTAATCTAGATCATATGTTTGGGCAAAATTGATTTTCAGATAGAAATACTCAAATTTAGTCATTTTGATAAGTTGGCCTAAAAGGTGATACAACTTTGTGCTTTTACCCAAGTACCTCCATGTTCTTACAATTTTGTATCCATCATCATGGCCTTGTAATGTGTGCTAAACAATACTTGATTATGGTGATTTTCTTTTAGGACTATTTGATGTACTTCTTTATGTCTTTTCCCCTAGTACTAGATGCTTAAATTTTTGATATACTAGTTTAAGGTTAATGTTCTCATTTTCTTTTCTAAGGAAAATTTGATGTATTACTATGTTTTATTCCTAATTGCATAATTGAGGTCACATGAAGGTCCTAGTTGTGTTCTTCTAACATCATATTGTTAGAATCTAATTATAGTTTAATTTTTTTATGAATGTGATTCTCGTGATTTACTATTTTATTTGATGATCATGTATTTATTGTAGTATAGTCCATTGTTATTCTTGGAGCATAGTTACTCTTTTCATAGACTAGGAAAATTACATGTACCTAGTATGTTGGTATGGATCCTTTAGAGGACTTATACATAAGCTATGTTGAATTTGGAATTATACATATATTAGAAACTAGAGAAATCCTGTGTCATTTTCATAATGATGATTTTATGATTTGGATGTCCTCCTTAGTATGTTGGGAGTATGGATCCTATTAATGATTGTGTGTCTATGCTATAAACATGGCCTTATTGGAATCATTAATTTTAAGTCTTTATGAGGCTACATTTGAGATTTGGTTTTGTGTGCACACTTTTGATTTTAGTTTGGAACATATAAGGGTGTTGCTAGGAGCATAGTGTGAAGGCTGACTAGTAATGGGGGTAGGGCCAAAAGTGGTCAGTCTATAACCCATCATGGAGTTTGCATTAAGTGGTAAGTTGATAAAATTAATAGGGTTGGGGATTGATAATGATGCCTTACCCATGCCTAGGGTATGCATGCACTCTTTTGTAAGGATGGGTGGAGAAGGTCTAGCCAATAGTGGGGCATTAATCTAGTAGCACAACACCTTAGTTTAATGAAGTGGTCATTCCACATGGTTTCAACCTAGGATTCAAGTCTAGAGATTCTATAGGGTGGTGCTAGCATGGAGCCATGTGATGATACCCTTTTTTATGTCCTAGGATTCCCTTGTATTTATTTTAGATTCACCTCTGGTATAGGATGTTATTTTAGATTTACCTCTTGTATTCATTTTAGATTCTTTTTTATTATCTTGTATACCAATATGGACCCCCATGTTACTAGATATTTATTTTTTGATACCTTTCTTGTAATTTTGTGCATGGCATGGGGCCTTGTGTTATCTCCTAGCTTAGAGGAGTGAGCCTCAGGATCCCATGTGACTGGCTAGAAAATCTATATCCATCAAGTATTTCTTTGTGGTTTTTTCAAGAGCATTATATAATCTTGCTATATATGTTTCCTTCGTGCACCTTCTTATTTGTATGGTTCGATGACTTATATGGTTTTTTTTTCTTATTATGTATATTCATGTGGATATATCATGACTATATAATTATGATGTACTAACATTTTAAGACAAATAGAATATGAATATGTACACACATACGTATATACATACATACATACATATATACATTCATATATACATATATACATTTAAATATATATACATATATATGTATATATGTATGTATGCATGCATGTGTGTGTGTGTTTGTATATGTGTATAGGTGCATATATATGTATGTATGTTGAGTTGTCATTTTTTACAATGTTTAATGGTAGGGTTCCTTTTGAACTCCTCTCTTGAAAACCTAATCTAGGATCAACTGCAAGGTCTCGAGTGATCTTGTGACCTACTGAAATCTGCTCAATTAAAGCTAAATGTATGTGTTCACAAGGAGGAATTTTCTAGTTCGAACCAATTTTGGATAAGATGTTTGATCTACTTGATATGTTTGACAAGTAACCACAAAAGCGATATATTTCTAGTATTTTCTATTTTAAGATGAAAGCAATTTATTGATGAAACTATATGAATTCTTATTTTAACCAAGTGTTAGAAAAGTAAATATAAAAGATAGGGTAACAAGATATTAAAGAAAATAACTTTGAAAGGGAAATTCCTAACAAACATAAACCATGATAACAACATGTTTGCAAATTAAATCATCAAAAAGATTGAGTATGAAACCAATAAAAATAGGATCAGTGCTTCCTCAATTCCATTGATGCAATCATTGGTGGGAACTCAATAATAACCAAAAGATGTTTCACTTCTCATAAAATCACAAGGCCATTGAAAGTGCGCTCATGCGACACAAGTAGCTATCTAGGAACAATAGGTGATCTTTTCTCAAATTTTTTA
Source organism: Cupressus sempervirens (assembly GCA_028749045.1). Classification (NCBI taxonomy): domain Eukaryota; kingdom Viridiplantae; phylum Streptophyta; class Pinopsida; order Cupressales; family Cupressaceae; genus Cupressus; species Cupressus sempervirens. The sequence goes on along the minus strand of CM053792.1, from coordinate 234,438,076 downwards.
TATCAGCAGAATTCGTTAACTCAAAGAAAACACAATAACTAAAAGGTTGTACAATCATAACAACAAAATAAAACAATTAGCTCCATTATTATCTATAAACATGCATTCACAAAAATAACACACTCCGACAAGAATAACTACACTCAGAATGAAAGCAAAAATAGTATATATTATCAAAATAATGGCCTAGAGTACATATTACATCCATGTATTTATAAGAAATCATCTCCTCTTTTGTGTTGAGAGTGAGAGCTCTTAAAATACAAACACATGCTAAAAACTAATAAAATAAATCTAATTATATATACAAACTGACTCTCTAAATGATGCTAAGGAGGTCTCCACCCCAATTTATATTCATTAATGAGTGCAAAAGCCTTTACATGACACAAAATAATATTAGAATGAGAAGATAAGAAGAATGAAACTACAAGATGATCTAGGAGTCTCTAAAGATCTAAAAGTGGAAGCTTGACCTTCTCTAGGCATTTTTGGGAGTTGAACTATCATCAAAATGTGTTTCTAGTGCATGGAATGATCTAAATTAGGAACTAGTAGTTGACTATCAATGCATCACTTCCTACTCAAAAAATTTCAGCGCACCTCTATGAAAAGTGCACCTATGCACCTTGATGACAAGTTACAAAAATTCAAAATTTTCTTAAGTGTCAAAACTACATTTCTAGCATCTAGGTTTTCTTCCCCTTCAAACCAAAATGATATCTAGATGTTTGTTCTTGAACTTCTCTATAATCTTTGCTACTTGGGTGACCTCTAGAAAATCCAAAGCTCCATATTTGTCCTTGACTGACTACCAGTAGTTACTTAATTCAATTCAAGTAGCCACAAAATATTCAAGTTTTGTATCCATCTTCAACAATACCTCTTCAGTCTTGAATGCTTGTCTAATTTCTTCATCTAATGAAGCATTCCTGAATGTTCCTCAAAATTAATGTAACACTAATGGTGTTGTAAGCAGTGTTATAGTACCTTTCCACTTCCACAAATTTCCCTTGAGTTTGGTCTTTAATCCTCTCAATCTCTACACGTATCCCTTCCATGACTTTATTGTTGGTTGATATCTTTTTAATCTAATCATTGACCTTTTTTAGCTCTTTAGCAATGTATACCTCCATCAACGTACGATAACTTTGACCTTTTCTTGATTTCTTTGCCAGTAGGTCATTAACCCAAGTATGTACCTCATCCATTAACCCAAAATCTTGGTTCACTATGCAAACCAACTTCTTGGTGCTTGAATGAATATGGTTCAATAGGTTCAAATTGCCCTATATTATTTGCACACTTATTTCCTCTAAATTGTCATGCCACTATTAACACACTTCCAAAAATGGGTCTAATTTTTTTTCATGTGTTTTTAATCTCCAATGCCTTAGAAAGAGTGATCTCTATATTATACAAGTCAATAGGGCCCACAACCTCGTGCAAATAGCCTTTTAATAGCTCTTTTTTTTTTTGTAGTGTTATCAATTCAAACTCATCTCGGTCCATGTGTTTGAACACGTCTTTTATCCCTATAGTAATCATCACTTTTACAATGTCTACCATTGGTTTTCCCAACATGACCTCCTTGATTTGATAGTCCTTAGGAGTCAGTTGTTTGGTGTCAACATGGGGAGGAGGAATGACTATATGTGCAAGAAAGTCCTAATCTTGGTTCTTCATTATGAAGGTTTGCATTCATGCATCACCCATAGGTGGCTCAGGTTTCTTGATTGCTTTCACCAACTCTCTCATTCCCTCCTTAGTAGTTAGGTCTAGCTACCTTTTGTGATGGAATATGACATCTCTCTTTAACCATGTTGATGTGGTACCCATAGGAGACATGTATTTTTTTTAACAAGTTGTTTCTACTATAGGTCCCATCCCTTATGAATTCTCTCTAGAGTCTTCTTTCATTGAGAAAGATCTATAGTTAGAGTCTTTGTACTTGGTTGGGCTATGCTCCCAACCTCTGTATCATGATGATTTTTTTTGAGGCTCTTTAGGTAATTTCCCTCCCTTAGATACTTCACTAGCATGTAGTCTTTGGGGCTCCACTTCCTTTGTCACTTGTTCTTTTGTTTCTATGGCCTAAGCAAGTGGAGTCACTAAGCCTTTATCTAGAAATGTTAAGTCCTAAGATAGTGGTGGGGGAATTCCTAGAGGTCCTTGAGGTAAAGGAGGTAATTGATTTCAATCCTCTCCTAAGGATTCACACATGGGAGTGTTTCTTATTTTGTTCCACCCATCTCAGTGCCTACTAGCATGATGCCAAAGTTGGAGAGGTCAAAAACATTAGTTTCTTGACCCTCCATGTCAGTTATGGGTAAAAGCACAAACTTGTGTCACCTTTTATAAAGAAACGTGATATTAGAATGTGATAGTTCAACATTAATGACAAAAAAAATGGTACTTGTGTTTAAAATATGAAGATGATGTAAATTGGTCAAATGTGTAGAATTGGATGAATTTAATGCCTATAATTTTAATGATTTTTTTGAGGAAGAATTTATTCATTTTATTTTATTTTGAAGTCCCTTTTTTAACTATAAAAAATATAGTGTGTAGTTCCCGTCAAACAAGTATATGTAAATCATCTTTTTTTGTACTAATTTGAAAATATCCTATAGATGACATGTATATCTAGTGCACAAAAAAAGAAATAATTATTTTTTATCTATATTTTCTTTGTTATTAGTACTCAAGTTCGACCTTATCAGAATTCAACAGTTTTTTCCTCCTGTCAAAACTTCCCTATCAAATCTATACCTTCTTGAGAAAAAAATTACATATTCGTGAAGAGGATTCTCTCTTCTAGGGATAAATATAATTTTTAAATATTTTTGATATGATTTACTTTTTTTTTCCTTTTTTGAGGGAGCATCTTCTGAAAAGTTGAAATATCAACTTATAATATTTTGAGATTATAACATATTATAACTAATAAATACAATCAAAAATTTATATAATGATGATATTGAATCTAAGATCTATAAAAGGGTATTTTTAGTTTTTGAAAAAAAATTAGTTTTGATAGAGAAATGAGATTTGACCAAAACAAGTTTTTATAACATAAATGGTGACACAGATCTGTGCCTTTACCCTTATCCATTATTATTACTCATCTTCTGATGTTGATAATTTTATAGGCTATTTTGGAGTGGATGGAGGGGTCACCATTGAACTTCATCTTCTCTCTTCCTCAGTTGCCCTTTCCAAATGGGCCCTTTGGCTTAGGGGGACATATGCAATCTGCTCCCCTTCTTCTTATTCTATCTCCACTTCTAGGATTGTCTTGAGCACTTGTGATTGTGGAGTGTTCTTCTTCTTTAATCTTCTCCTTCATGTTCCCACCATAGTTGATTCAATCCTTTCCCTTTTGGGAGTTGATGGGGAGGCTTCTTCCTCTTGTGTAGTCACTAGTGGCACCCCTCTACTCCTTTAGATGTCCTTCTTTCCTTGTTCATCCTATACTTATTCTTCCTATGGAGACACTTGTGGCCCTTTCTCTAACTCTTAAGAAGGCTCTTGCACTTCAGGCTCATCTTGTGGCTCTACTTCTTCAAGTTGTACATGTTCTTGTTGAGTCATTTGTGCCTAAGTTGGCTTCTTCTTTACCTTTGCAGATACTCTTTTCCTTTTGTTTGTGCCCTTATCAACCCTAAAGTACTCAACCTCCCTTTCATGTTTTTGTACCATTTCTAGCCTTACTGTGGATTGAGTAGGGAAGGTTAACACTATTACTAATGCATCCTTTCCTTTGATTGGTCACGCAATGTCTTATAGGGGAATACCCTAAGGAACTAGATCCATTCCTTCATTAATTTGACTATATGCCTAGTCAAATGATTGATATATGCATTCTCATCTCTACCTATTTCTTTTTTTATTGTAGGTCCTTCATAGATCTTGTACCTATTGTATAAAGGATCTACGATATTTTTAGTATCCTTTTCCACCACCTTTAGAGGGATCTTTATCTTTAGCACCTTTTCTGCTAGATATAGAGTCATCCTACAATAATCCCTTATCTATATATCATAGTCATCTAGTGATCTTCTAATGCATCCTCATGCACAAATTTCTTCCCTACCAAATGTTGTACCATCACGATGTTGTCAAAGTAGGGATGAGGCGAGTTGTACTCTTCTAAGGGATATTGATCCCACTCAAAATCAAAAGTAAAAATATTTGTCTTTTGTTTGACCTCAAAAGAATTGATGGTGGTGGGCCAAACCCATGCCTTCTTATTTTGTCTTCTCACTCTATCATATGTATAAGTGGTTTTGCATGAAATTTATAGCAAGGTTGGCCTATCAGATGAATATCTTGGGAGCTTCTTTGGGGTTTTTAGATATCGGCAATCCTAGTATGTGAATGTTTTAAACTAAATGTATCAAGTGTCAATCTATGTGATCATGGCCACTACTTCTACTAACATCCTTTTTTCATAATCACCTTCTATGAATCTAATGATTACAAAGATGATGCTATCATTCACCACCTTGTATTCCACACTCTGCTCTAAGAGTTTCTTTTTCACTAATTGTGCATACACCACATAGGGCCAAGCATTATCATCCTGCATGATCCCTTTGTTGTAGAGGCCTAAGTAATATGTGGTTCTTTCCACCAATAAGTTCCTCATATATGATGTCATATAGAATTTTGGATAAACTCTCATGGCTATGAGTTGCTCATGCAAATTATCACTGAGTATATTAGCCCAATCAATTGGCATATTTGTCATCCTAATGGTTTTATTTAAGTAGACCATCTTGATTTAAAGGCATCTTGTTACAAGAAGTCCCATGACTCTACTCGAAAGTACAATTGCATATCCAATATCATCCTTCATATGTCCTTTGGTCATGTCCACCTCACTAAATTTGTGACCTACTGGTGTTCGATCAATAGGGAAAGAAGATTTAATTATTTTTCTAGCCTCTTTTTCATTCTCTTGATACCATCTTTCTACTCTATCATAAATTATCTTCAAATATTGGTCAACCTTAGGAAGATGGAATACATTCTCAATGTTTCTAATCAAAGGTCAAGGACTATCTCTCTTGTAACAATCTTAACAACCTTCTCTTCAATCACATAGTTTTCTACAAGAGTCATTATAAGTTTTGAGAATAGGACGGATGTTGGATGTGATGTCTCATTAACAAGGATTGGTTGGATAAGTGTGGATGCCATTGAAAATCATTCTTTAAGTTTTTTATAGATTGTAAGGAATGTGTTCAAGTCCATATTCTTGAGTTCTTTGTCTCTAATCTTAGCATACCCATCTTGAAAATAGGATTTTCTTGATGCACCTTGGTATTTGAATACTATGGGTTTTGGAGTTATTGTTTCTGCCATTAAAGAGGATGATGATGCCATCTTATCTACACAATAAAGTCAACATCAGTTCAAAAAGCTATAAATTAACCTAAAACAAAACCTAATTTACCCTAAAACTAGTCAAAATCAATTAGAATGCAATCAAAACTAGTCAATTTCCCCAAAATGCCTTACTATGCCCTTTAGTGCACCTAGTGCACCCTTTAGGTGCATGGGTATGCTAATTTAGCCCCTATTTGGCCTTTTGTATGTAGTCTTTCACTTGTGCTTAGGTGCACACATGAGCATGTGTGCAGCTGCATATGAAAAATGTGGGATTAACTTAGGTTTTGATTTTTTTAATGAGAATAGAAGTGTACAAATGTGCACCTAATTAAGGTGCACATGTTCACACTTCCATAGTGCATTGTGAAGGTTTTCATTTGTTTGAACTTTAACTTTTTGAAGTGTAAGGGAATGTTCACACATGCGTACCTTATAGAGGTACACATGTGCACACCCTATGTTGCTCTAACCTTTGGTTTTGCCTTTTGAAGGTTGGGAAGTACTAGAGATCAAACAAGTAGCACACTTGAAAGGGTGTGGAGGTAAGAGAATAGTGGAAATCTCTTAGGGTGTTTGAAGTCTTATATAGACACTAGTACGCACTTAAGCACATGGAATTAGGAAAAACTCATTTTTCCTCAAGAATTAAAATTCTCTAAACTTCCCAGTTAGATACTCAAAATTGACCTAGACTCCTAGGGGACTTCAAAATGATCTAGACTCTGGACTAGGAGTTTGGTAGACAAAAAATAGTTACTGGGGGGTTCTCATTTCTACTAGAAATGGGGCATGCATTTTGAGACCACAAAAAATGGCCCTAACAAAAAGGGAAGAAATGAAAAAGGTATTTCTTCATCATCAAGCATTATTCTGATGTGTCAAATGACAACTAAATTTTGAACACTTAAAAATAGCATTCAATTTTCTTGATAGTTAAAACTTCATAGTCTTGGATCTTTAAGCTCAATGTCTAATTAGTGTATTCATTTCATTTGACATGTCAAAGTGTTTTCTATCCTGAGCTTTTAGCAACTCAAAGATAACCTTTTACTCCACTAGCCCATTCATTAGGACTCCTTGTAAAGCACGTGTATCAATCACTATCTAACTAGATGAGAGAATCCATTCTGAGGGCTCTTGATGAGTTATCAATTTTTCATTTTAGGTCCTTAGTAATCTCTTTTGATTTTCTTCATGAAGCTTGTATGTTTCCACTTGATTCTTCCTTGAAGAAATCTGTATAGACAGTGGATAGCCATTATTGACTACATATCCCTATTTCTCTGATTACCATTTAGGATCTTCTCGAATCTTTAAATTTTAACACCATCTTTAATTATTTTCTTTCTTTTGTACTCTGATCATGCTTAGACTGTTAGGCCAAGGCATTGGTGTCCCTTTCCAAATTTTTTCTTTAGTTTGATAACCCTTGTGTTCCTCTTTTATTTAATTTTGGGAAACTCTCACACCAAATAGTGATCTTAGTAGTTCTTTGAAAAGACCTTTTGTCTAAAATGACAAGTTTAGATAATCACTAGCTACTATCAACCTAGTTCTGAAACTCATCAAGATAGTCAATCTTTAAATTTGTAAAGTATTTAGAGCTATCAAATTTTAATTTTTTTTAAAGATTGAAGGTCCTTTACAACTACAAGTAACATCCATTTTTAGTTGGTACAAGAAACATAATTATTCAAATTCTTCGACAGAGAAATACCTCTTGCCTAAAGTCAAAACCAAAAGAAGTGATCTATTTGATGTGTCAAGAAAGATACTTTATTTCACCTAACCCCCAAACTAACAAGAAAAGATAGATGCAACTTTAAAACAAACACATGACTAAAAGAAAACACACAACTTGAAAGCAACACATTTGCAAAAAAAATTAAATTTAAAAATCTCTTTTAGGCCTCAAAGTAATGTTTTAGAAATTGGTCATTGACTAGCAATGGAACCAATTCCCCTTGTAGAGAACTTAGCCTAAAATTATTCTCTCCTAAAATCTCCACAATTTGATAAGGGTCAATCCACAAGCATTGAAACTTAGTGTGACTTCCTGACTTTTCTTTTGCCTTGTCCCATAGGAGAACAAGGTCAAATATTCTAAAAAATTTAATTGTAGTCCACTTGTTGAACCATCGTTTGATGAAAGCCTAATGTTTCACCATATGCTCTAAAGTAATCATCCTTCTCTCATCTGATTCCAAGAGATTCATCAATCTAATTTTAACTTTACTAGTATCCTCAGCATACCCTTTCATGAATTTTAAAATGGGAGTCTTCAGATTAACTGGGAATATTGGCTCATGTTTGTGGACAAGTAGATATGGGGATGTTCCCAAAGTATTTTTTATCTTAATTCAATCTATCCACATTGCATATTTTAGTTGAGTGTGCCAATCTTTTGGATTTTCCTTTAGCAAGTGCTTTATCATTGTGATCAAGTTCTTATTAGTGGATTCAACCACATCATTCCTTTAGCGATAGTAATTTGATGACAACTTAATTATAACCTAATTGTCTAATGCCCACTAGGTAAGGAATATTGATGCAAAAGATGAGTTGTTATTGCAGTGAGATAAAATGGCATCCCAAACCTAGTAAAAATATTCTCTTCTAAGAAATCTATGACTACTTTAGTTGTGTAGTTTCTCAAAGTCTTACCTTCCATCCAATGTGTGCAATAGTCAGCAGTTGTGAGAATAAATATATGTCCTATTGATGATGGTGGGTTTATTGGACCATAAATTCCAACCCCCAATTAGCAAAAGGGCATACTTCAAACACTAGTTGTAGTGGCATAGCTAGATGTCTCTTTGTTAGCACTAGTCTAACAAATATGGAAAGAGGGTACATGTTCAAATGTATCCTTGAAGATTGTGGGCAAAAATTAACCTGATCTCAAAATTATATGGGCAGTAGCCTCTATTAATCCATGTCCCATGCCACACTTAGCATGACACTAGTCCAAAACCTCTTTTACTTCTTCACATCCCAAACACTTCAGATAAATTCCCTCATAGTTTCTTTTATAATTTTTTCTACCGTGAAGCATATAGGATTCATATTTCATAATGAGTCCTCTATATTAGGAACTATTCATCCAGTTGGGGTATTGATTCTACAAAAGAGTGTAGATAATATCCTGATACCAAACATCCATGATTATTCCTTGATCTATATCCACTTGAGACACTATTATCTTTTTTTGATTGTTAGTGCTAATTTTTTCATCAAATATAATTTCATTATCAGTATTGATTTCATTATCAACTATCATCTTGGTTAGTCCCTATCCTCAATTTTTTCATCAAATATAATTTCATTATCATTATTGATTTCATTATCAACTATCATCTTGGTTAGTCCCTATCCATCCATTTTCCTCATCTCTCACCTAATTTATTCTGCATCAATAATGTTTTGACTATAGGATCTGGCACAATTGCATATACCTTGCTCCTAAGTATGTAATGACAGAAATTCTTGACTGTCTTTATTAGGGAAAAAGATTGTTTGTCAAGATTAGAATAGTTCAATTAAGCTTTCTTTAGTGGATAACTCATGAATGTGATGGACCTCTCATCTTCTTTATCTTTCTTTTGAGTGAGAATTCTGGCACATGAGTCATCTAAAGAAAAAGAGTAGATTTTGAATGGCATATCATAATTTGGACTCACAATTACTAGAGTCATGGAGATAGCCACTTTGATGCCCTCAAAAGATTTATTTATTTTAGGAACCCATTCATTTTTTTCTTCGTTTTCAGTAATTTATTGAGAGGGCATACTATCTTAGCAAATCCACTAATGAATTTAAACAAAAAAATTATCTTCTCGAAGAAATATTTCAGCTCTTTACAACTATACGGAGCTAACAAGAATCACTTCTATCCTTTTAGGATCAATGGATATTCCCAACTCAAAAATAATATGACCAAGAAGCTTTCCTTTCATGACCCTGAATGAACACTTCTTATGATTAAGTGATATGTCATACCTTTGGCATCAGTTGAATACTTGTCTCAAATTAGAAATATGAGTACTCTAGTCTTTCAAAAAGATGGTTAGGTCATCCATATAGATAAGTATACATTTATTTATCATCCCTTTGAATGCTTCATCCATATCTCTTTGGAATATGGCTCCTATGGTGATCAATCCAAAAGAAATCCTTCTGTATGCAAAGGTTCCCCATTTCATTGTAAATGTAGTCTTCAACCTTTCTTCTTCATCTAACATCACCTAGTTTTATCTCGAATATCTTTTTAGAAAACATACCATTTTGGATCAATTCAAAATTTTCAATACTTCATCAAGTGAGGGAAAAGGGTAATTATCTTTCTAAGATGCTTGGTTTAAATTGTGAAAATCCACACAAAGGTGTATTTCTCCAGTCTTTTTCCTTCCTAGAACTAGGTTAGAAACCCATGTAAAATGTTAGATTGGAAAGATAATTTTAGCATCAAGCAACTTCTAGACCTCTTTCATTGTTAATGGTTCAATAATAAGATTCGTCGATCTCTACCTTTGACAAAAATGTTTCACATCTAGTTTTAACAGAACGTCACGAGTGATTATTTCAAGATCAAATGTCTTGATTTCTTCATAGCTCCAAGCTATGACATCTTTTTATTCTATAAGTAATCGAGGGTACTTTCTCATTCTTGAGGGTTATAGGCCTTTCCAATTCTCACCATATTTGGATCTTATTTTGTGCCTAGATTATATGAATCAGATTCTTCAATCCCATTTTCTTCCACAGTTATTTTACTACATGTTGATTCATCATTATTAAAGATATGCTCTAATTCTACCATCCCCTTAGAAATAGTAATGGTCTTCAAATTTATAATCCCATCTTCATCTTCTAGCTCATCATCCTCAAGTTTGTCATCAAGAGTATCATCAATCTCTTGTCCTTTGAAAAGACCACTTAACATGTTGAACTCAAGAATGTGTTAGTCATCTTGGAAGTTTGTAATGTTGTCTACAATGGATGGTGCAGTGAACAATTCAATTGAAAACCTCTTTTTTTTTTTTTTTCTTTCAACAAGTTGCAATGCACTTGCTAAAATGGAAAAGGCATCAAATACCATGTTCTTCTTCCTTGGAATGGACCTTATGTTCAAGGTCTTAAAATATTCCATCAAGTCCCACACTCTTTTCTAGTATGCAAGTAATCTTCTATCATTACAAGAGTAAACTAATTTCAATTTCCTAATTACTAACTAAGAGTCTCCTACAATTATGAGAGCTTTGATGTCTTTCTCTAATGCAAAGAGAAGTATGCAAATCAAGGTTTCATACTCTACAACATTATTAGTACATCTAAATTGTAAATAATATGTTGGATAAAAAGACCTACCTTTGGGATTAGTTAATTCAATACCTACAGTGACTCGTAATTTGCATTTAGGGTCATCAAACCTGAGTGTCCAGATTGGTCATTCTTTGGGCTTTCTAGACTTATGCTTATTTTTTGAAAGCTTTTCTTTCACTTGAACTTTAAAGGATTGTTTCTTTAGGATTCATTTTAATCTTTCACATGGTGGACTTGGTGATTTTTCATTGTTTACCTTTGATATTGGGGTTTTTTTTTTTTTTTTTTGATCTTGAATCTCCCCATTCAATTCTTTAATTTTATCAAATTTTGGCTTAGGATGAACAACTATTGAGGTCCAACCTTAACCTTTTACAAAATGTCTCCTCCTTAGGACTTTGATTATCCCTGGAAGGGGATTAGACAAAGCTCCACCATTTGAGGAAGTGTCACTATATGACACATTCAAATCTTCATTCTCCTCTTCAACATTATTCATGACCTCAAATATATATGTAGAACTTGAATTTTCCTCTAGTATCTCAATTGGAGTTTGGTCATTTTTTAATTGTATTATCTAAGTTAGTACTCATACAACTACTTCTTGGAAATCTAAGCATTCAAATTCTAAATTATTTACTTTGTATAACATGAAAAATCCTAGAGGGAGCAAAATATTTGGGTCTACTTCTTTGCCTAAGCATTGCAAGTTCACCACCGTGTTGTCTATGAATTGAGTCATAATCTCTTCTTTTAGGGTTAAGATCATGGAATCTTTACTCAAATTATCTAGTTTCTTGGCTGAAGTTATGTCAAGATCCATTACTTTGTAAGAGCCTAATTTTGATTGGAAGAATGCTACCTCATTTGATGCATTATATTATGTGATCATTGTCTTTAGTTTTGGCTTAGCATCTAACTTGATTTGATTGTTCAATCCTTTCCAAGGTAACCATTGTGGGGTAAAATCAATTGAGAACCTTCCACTCAAACATTTATTATATTCTCTACTTAGCAGAAATTCTTATGTTTCTAGAATTTCCACCATACATATGTCTATGATGTCTTGAATTCAAGGGTCGACAGTTAACTGTATTTGAACATCTTTCAATACCCTAATAACCTTTACTTTTCTTTTTTCCAATTATATCACTATTTGATTTTTGGGTTGAGGACTGACTCCGAACCTTTGGGCGATCAAAAGTGGAATGACATTACAAGAAGCTCCTAAATCTATGAGACAATTGTGAAGGTTTCTCCCAAAAATTATAAGACTAAGCAAGAAAGGAAGAACTTTTTTCCTTATCTTTATACATGGTTGTCATAGCCTTAGAAGTGTTGACTTGTCATGATATTGTGTTTTGAGGACCTATATTTGCATTAGGCATTGCCTTTGTATGATCAAGGGTATTTAGCAGTGCTTCCTTTTGATTTGGAAAATTCTATAACATGTCAAACAAGGAAATGTTGACCTTCGTTCTTTTTAAATCTTCCACTGCACTGTACTTTTTAGTTGACCATGTGTGATTCTTTAGGATTATAGGAACATTTCCTTGGTTTTGATTTTATTTTCCAACATAGGGTATTTTGGTAGGCATTGGGTTATTGATTTCTTTTGGATTTGGAGGAGTTGCTTTCAATGCAAGAGTAATCCCATCAATCATGGGTTCCCTTCAATTTTGCAAATTGTAAGTATTTTGATTGTTATTCTAAAAAGATAACATTTCTTCTTGTTGAGGATCTAAATCTTGATTGAATAGAAAATTTAATTCCCTGTTGACTTGTTCTTCCATTTTAGGAATTTGTGGAGAATCATAAGATTTTAAGAGCGTATCTTTATACTGCATAGGGGACTCATCATTATTGCCTTGTGAATTTTGGTTCACTTCTTGATTTCCATTGTAATATGAGCCACCATCATTTCATATATTTTGATTACCATCATATTGGTTGATTTATATAAATTGAGCACTGTTGTTGTTATCAGGAGGGATACTTCCATTATTTGGACAAGTGTTCCATTGTCAATTTTCTCTTTGCATTTTTGTTTCCACCAAAATTCTTATTGTAGTTCTAACCATAGTTTTTTTTTTTTTTTGTATGGGCCTAGATTTTTTCTCATAAATTTATTGTTTAGCCCTTCTGAAAACCTCAAATAGGTTAACTTGTCTATAATTTGAGACATGGTCTTCTTCATTTGACCAATCTTAGATGCAACATATTCTCTACTTTAGTGGATGTTGCTACCTTCTACTCAAAGAAAGTAGCTTTTAGAGGTTCATATCCTGGGTAAGTTATGGCTGGAATTGGTATAGTTGGTGCCTATTGTAGTGGGATTAGATTCATTGGAATGAATTTACTAAGCATCATTAGTGCTTTGGCAAGACATATTGGTAATATCGTAATATCTTGAGTTGGGACCATCAATCCTCCTCCATTAGGATTAGCTTGTTTGGTAAAGGTAATTTCTTCTTAGAAGACTTTGTCCAATGTTTCAATGCTTGCCATAGGCAGTCTTCTTAGAAAAATAGTAATGAGATGGTCCATAGAATTAAGGTAAATCTAGATTGTAGCTTCAACTAGTATGGTGTAGGGTGTTTCGAACTTGTGGTAGGCCATGTGAAAGTGATGATTGATCTATGAGATTTTTTCCACTGGATCCCTTTTTATTGATATGAACTAATGATGTATCACAGTTAGATTGATGATATTTTTGAATTGTTTTAAGAATACTTTTTTAAAGGCAGTCCAATCCATGATGCATCCTGGCTGAAAATTTACACACTAGTTAAAGGAAACTTCTCCCAATGAGTATGGGAATAAATGGAGGACCACATTTTCCTCTTGAATCTATTTTCAATTGCATATTTTTTTAAGTATCTTGATGTGGTTGTCAATTGTTCATGTTTTACCATAGATGAACCTTGATCAGAATTTCTTAGGATTATTGGGAAGGTCATTGAGTGCACCTTACAAGTTGATTGGTGAATCTATTATGTTAGAAAACAAAGTCCATTGGTGGATGATTTGGTGGAATGATAGGTGGTGGTTAATTTAGAGGTGGAACTAAAGATGATGACAAAATGGTAATCTTTTATCATTGCAAGGCTTGTAAAAATTACTAAGTTCTAGGAACTCGTGTGTACCAAGTGAAGATCTAAAAGCTCATTGCAATGGAGATGTTGGGTAAGGATCTTCCAGTTTGTGACAATTTTGGAAAAGCACAACTCTATAAAAGTGCACCCCTCCAAAAAGTACACGTACGCACTTTCTGATAGTGATAGATGGAAAATTTGTTGAACTTATGAAAACTACATAATTTTTAAATAGCAAGTTGTTTTTCTAATTCAAATGGTTTGTGGCCCTCCTTCTAGCACTACTTTTATTGAGCTATCATTTTGCACAATTTTGAATGGCAAGAATCCTTTTGAACTCCTCTTTTGAAAATCTAATCTAGGATCAACTCCAAGGTTCTAGGTGATCTTGCAACTTACTGAAATCCTCTCAATTAAAGATAAATGTGTATGTTCACAAGGAGGACTTTTTTGGTTCAAGGAAATTTTATATAAGATGTTTGATCTACTTACTGTTTGACAAGTAACCACAAAATAGATATATTTTTGGTATTTTCTATTTTATTATGAATGTAATTTATCGATGCAACTATATGAATTCCTATTTTAATCAAGTGTTAGAAAAGAAAATAACAAAGATAGGATAACAAGAGATCAAAGAAAATAATTTTGAAAGGGAAATTCCTACTGGACATAAACTATAGTAACAACACATCTAGAAATTAAATCATCAAAAATATTGGTAGGAAACCAAAAAAAATAGGAACAAAACTTTTTCAATTCCACTGATGCAATCATCAATGGAAATTCAATAATAACTAAAAGATGTTTCACTTCTCATCAAATCGCAAGGCCACAAAAAAGTGTGATCATGTGAGACAAGAAGATATGTAGGAATAATAGGTGATCTTTTCTCCAATTTGTTACATCTGAAGAATTCATTAACTTGAAGCAAACACTAGAACTAAAAGGTCACACAATCATAATAATAAAATAAAACCATTGGCTCCATTATTATCTATGAATATTCATTCACAAGAATAACACACTCTAGCAAGAATAACTACACTCAAAATGAGAGCACCAATAGCATATATTATTACATCAAAGTAACACCCTAGAGTAGATATTACATCCATGTATTTATAAGAAATCATCTTCTCTTTTTGTGTTGAGGGTGAGAGCTCTTAAAATGCAAATACATATTATAAACTAATAAAACAAATTTAATTATATATAAACTAACTCTTTAAATGGTGCTAAGTAGGTCTCCACCCCAATTTATATTCATTAAGGGGTGCATGAGCCTTTACATGACACAAAAGAGTAAAAGAATGAGAAGATAAGAAGAATACAGCTGCAAGATGATCTAGGAGTCTCTAGAAGCTCTAAAAATGGAAGCTCATCCTTCCCTAGGCATTTCGAGGGTTTGAACTATCATCAAAATGCATTTTTAGTGCATTAAATACTCTAAATTAGGAACTAGCACTTATCTATCAGCGCATTACTTCTTACTCAAAAATTGCAAGCACACCTTTGTGAAAAGTGCACCTAGGCACCTTGATAACAAGTTGCAAAAATCCAAAATTTTCTTAAGTGTCAAAACTAAATTTCCAACATCTGGTTTTTCTTCCCCTTCAGACCAAAATGACATCTAGATGTTTATTCTTGAATTTCTCTATAATCCCTGCTACTTAGCTAGCCTTTGGAAAAGCCAAAGCTCCATATTTGTCCTTTACTAGCTATCAGTAATTACATAATTCAATTCGAGTAGCCACAAAATTTTCAAGCTTTGTATCTAGCTTCAAAAATACCTCTCCAATCTTGAATGCTTGTCTAATGTCTTCATTAGACAAAGCATTCTTGAATGTTCCTCAAAATTATTGGACCACTGATTGTGTTGCTACGAGTTTGGTCTTAGACTCATGTTCAAAAATCTCAAGGTAAGAGGCATTAGACTACCTTTCCACTTCCAAAAATTTCTCTTTAGTTTGGTCTTTGATCCTCTAGATCTCTGCTTGTAGCCCTTCCAAGACTTTTTTGCTAGCCTGTATCTTTTCAATTCAATCATCAAGCTTGTCTATCTCTTCAGTAATGTATACCTCAATGGGTAAGTGTACCAAGTTGTGATGCAAAAAGGGGGGTATAAGTGGACTTTTTTTTAAAGCCAATAATTTTTGAACTTCGACAAGAATTTGAAGATAGTTATGCTAAAAAATTTAAGATATGACAAAATCAAAAGTAGTAGTCCTTTGAATCTAGTTTCTAAACTACTAATGTTTATTCAAAATGGTTTAGTTTTAGGTCCTCAAAAAAGGGGACCACAAAAAGTGGTACTATTTTTTTAGAAACAACATAACATAGTGCAAAGTGTGGCCCCCCTAAAATTTTTACCTTTTTTTTTAAAATTCTATAATCACTCTAGTCAAAAGTTACCTAACACCATGTAGTTTATACCAAATTTTTTTGGGTAATTTTATAATGCAATTTTTTTAATGAATTTTATAATTGGATACATACCAAAAAATGTGAAATATTTGTGTTCTCCCACTAGAAATGACTAAAAAATAATCCAAAATCAAAACTTCTTTTTTTCAAAATGTGTAGAATGGAATCTAATTTCTACAAAATGAAGTTGTGAAATTTGATGAATGAGCTAAAATCTACACCCCAATTAGTACATGTTTTTTTTTGAGAGAAAATAGACATACATTTAAAAGAAAATATTTTTGAAAGGCTTGAGCTAGTATGAATTTAAAATAAATTATATGGTTATATAGCTAACACAGAGATCTACAATATCATGTAGCCTAATTTCATCAATGCTCAACCACAAGAAAACTTGAAGGAGAGCACATGAGAAAAATCAATTTTTTTTGTATGCTTGCTACAAAACACATCTCAAACCAATTAAGAGAATCCAAACCTTTGGGTTGGATCCCCAAGGAAAATCCAAGCCTTAGGCTTGGTGGTATCCAATGTTTTATATAGTGCATGCATGCCATAGTACATATGTACTATTTTGTGTGTGTGTGTGTTATTTAAAGTATTTTTAAATTCAAGGCTTAAATATTGCATACGTGCTACGTAAGCCTTGTATTTCAATAGAGAGGGTGGATAGGGAGTGAGGGAAGGACAAAGGGTAGAGAGAGAGAGAGAGAGAGAGAGAGAGAGAGAGAGAGAGAGAGAGAAGGGGATGGGAGAGGGTTGGATAGGGAGAGACAGAGGAAGAAATGGAGGGGGGAGAGAGAGAGAGAGAGTAGGGGATGAAAGAGGGAGAGAGAGAGAGAGGGAGAGAGAGAGGGAGAGAGAGGGGGGGGGGAGAGGGTGGGATAGGGAGAGAGGGAGAGAGGGAGAGGGAGTAGGGGATGGGAGATGGAAAGAGAGGGGGGCTAGGAGAGGGTGGGATAGGGAGAGAGGGAGGGAGGGAGAGAGTAGGGGATGGGAGAGGGTTTCTACTAACCCATATAGGGGATGGGAGAGAGAGAAGGAGAGAGTAGGGGATCAGAGAGGATCCCTACTAAACCATATAGGGTACAGGATAGAGGGAGAGAGAGAGAGAGAGAGAGAGAGAGAGAGAGAGAGAGAGAGAGAGAGAGAATAGTGCATGGGAGAGGGTGGGATATGAGAGAGAAATAGGGAGAGAGGAAGGGAGGTAGAGAGAGAGAGAGAGAGAGAGTAGGGGATGAGAGAGAGAGACTTTTCACAGTGTGTATGCACTTTATAGTGTGTACGTGCTATATTGTGTATGCACTATGTGAAAACACCAAAAAAATGTTACAAGGAAAGTTTGGGTCCCTACTGACCCATATTCTCTTTTTTATTTCTTGTCTCTTGTGTTATTTCAATAGAAAACATAGGTTTCATGGTATTGGAAGCTAGCAAACACCAAATTCAATCATTAGATACACTATTTGAAGGGTTTTAAATATTTTTTGTATAAAAAAGCTAAGTGTGATCCTTTTTAAATATTCTTTGTTACTATAAAGACAAATTTCATTATAATTTGATAAATTGTTTAATATATAGTGCATTCATTGAAATTTGTATGTTTGAATGAATAGTTATTTGGAAATGGTTAAAAATTTTAATGTATGAATAATTCATTATAATTTTACAAGTTGTTTAATATATATTGTGTATTCATTGAAATAATTATAAAAAAAATTATGTATTTACAAATTGTAAGTAATTCAGATGTTTGAATAATTTGGCATATGAGAATCATCATCATGCCAAGGAAGAAACCAAAAACTCAAAGAACAAAAGAGAGGGAGAGAGATTTGGAAATTAAAAGAGATAAAATGAAACTACTGTGTGAACAAAGAAAATTGCAATGTAGTAATGAAGAATTGTCTTTCCAAACAAACCACCAATAAAAAGAAACAAAGGGGAAGAATTGGAAAGACAAAGAGAAAAAATGAAAATCTTATGCTCAAGAAGACAATTGAATTGTGAAGCTCCACCATCTTCCAATGTTGGAGTCATATTGTCATCTCATGTTGAGGAGATGCTAATTTCTACATCTGACGATATACACACTCCATCATATCATGTTGAAGGCACAACTTCAACATATCAAGTAGGTGATATTCCATCTTTTGCATCTAATTGCCAAAGAACATTAGCTTCAGTTCAAGGTATGAAAAACACTCAACCTTATGTTGATGTTCAAAATGTTGAGGGAATAGAAGAGATTATAACACCTTCTAGAATTCATTTTAGAAGACCAAAATATTTGATTGATATTGATACTAACATTTTGAAATCAACACCAAACAAGATTATCAAGCATACTTGTTGAAAAAAAGTTAATCATATGTGGAGATTATTCTTTGAAGAATTAAATATGATAAGTCAATGCCAATTATTTTTTGAAATGATGAGGAATTTAAAATTTAGGCCCATAATGAAGACTCTTGGGCTAAGAATGATGGATGATTCAAATGAGAAAGGAATTGTAAAGAATCTAATGAGTGCATATGATAAAGTGGATTCTAAATCACACACCAAAGATAGTAATATCACAAGGCCCATACTTACATCAACACTAGTAAGTAACCAAATGAAGAAAGCTCGACTCATGAGAAAGACAAGCAAAAATATTGAAAATTGATAGAGGTAATCTAAGGAGAGCCATGGTAAGGTGTGAGAGATTGGAAGATCAAACAAAAAAGGAGTTATGGACATTTAGTGGTAGACTACCATGAAAGGATAAAGAAATTAGTGAAGCTTTGAAATCATTGATTGAATATTTTTAGAAAAATAGCACGCATGTTTCCCCTAATCAAAGAGATGTTGTAAGGAGGATTGGTAGCCGAAATCGCAATCCACATGCAAAACATTTTTTTGGACTCAACTTAGACTCAATTTTTTATAGAATTTATTGGTATGTATCCTCAAATTCAAATAAGTCAAAGATTTTTTGAGATGGGTAAACTTTTTTATGTGAAGATAAATCACACATGCAAAACTTGTTGTTATAGGACACATATTGAATTTTCTAACCATTTTGATATTTTTAGGCATATATGTGTGTTTCTACATTCTAAGTTTGTTTTGTAGGATTGTGACATGAATGAGCCACCTAGATCTTCAATGGAATTCATATCCAACATTTTATGTGAAATAGGGGATAGTCAACAATTTTACAAGATGTCATGCTTGGATGGTACATGCTTATTTTGGGGTTCTTTGTAGCTTTAATCAACTTGTGAACATATGGATAGTACACATGCAATTGGAAATAAAATAGTAGATTAAAAAATATATAAGATATTGACATATGCTCTAAAAGATGGGAAATATGGTAAAAGATGTGATTTAGTCATTGAAAACATTCTAGTGTATGAGTTCATGAAAATTTTTGTGAAAAGATTATTTACAAGTATGCAAGACGTACACATAGAGCTTGATGGCTCAATTTGTAATTTAGGTTGTACAAGGATATATTTCCACTGGATACCATTATTTTGGTTGTTTTGGTTGTAGACTTCATAGAGAACTACACACTACAACCACAAAATGAGGTGCAATAAAAGTATTATACTTCTCAAAAAGTTTCCATATTTTTTCACATAACATTCATGCATTCACCTACAAGTACAAAGGATGATAGGAAGATGTTGAGGGAGTACCATTTTTAAATTAGTGATGATTAGTCACATTCTACAGAGTTGTACATAGTTGTTTTCAACTATTTTATAGATATATGGTTAACAAGGGCATACCATATCACCAACACATTATTTGGTCAAACAATTGTATATCTTAATTCAAGATGCACAAATGTCCTATTAATAGAGTAGGATGCACATGTTGTCTAGAATTCAATATATGTTGAATTTCACAGAGGTTGTTCATGGAAAGGGAGAGGACAATGGAGCAGGTGCATGTATCAAAAGAGCCTTAGCTTATGAA